>ML783800.1:402731-460486 GCA_009831015.1 Picea engelmannii
TTTTAACCTTTTTAAAATGTTTTTGGTCATAAATTTAGTTTTTTACCTTCTTCTTTTTCTTCATCATTTTCTTTTAGATTTTATATATAATTTTAATTTTTTGTTTTTTTTCTTCTTTAGTTTATTAAGTTTTTCTTTATTCTTTTTTTTAATATAAATTTTCTTTTAATCTTTTTATTTAATTTTTCTTTATTTCAATTTCAATTGTTTTCTTTTTCTTTCTTTTTTGAGTTTTTAATTTATCAACAAAAAACAAATTATAGTTTTTTGCTAAATATTCAAAAATAATGTTATTTGACTACAATTATTTTCTATGTATTGAAGTAAAGGTAAACAATGCGCTAAAATTGATGTTTTCCACTATATTTTAAAAGTATGGAACTATAAATTAATTGAGACCCAATTATATGAAAAATCTTAATTTCAAAAAAGTAAATGGTAAAAAATATTTTTAAGATTGAAAGAAGCATGGAAAAATGACTAAAAACGCAGTTGAAAAAAAAAATGAAAATTTTGAAAATAGATGAAAAATAAGAATTAAAAAAAATTATTGTGGAAAATATTATGAATCAAAAAATTTAAAATACCAAAATACCTCTTAAAAACGAACGGGGGTGCTACCGGTAGCACCATTTTTAAAAACTAGGTAAAAAATGAGACCCTTGAAAAAACGATAACTCGACAAAGTTCTCATTAAGTTGGTAATATTGGTTATCTACCTGAACTATTCCAGACCCTACAACACTGAGAGATCTATCATCATCGACAATTATTTTCTTAGTGTTACATTCGTTTAGAGAAGAAAATATGGTTTTATTCTTAGCGATATGATAATACACTCCATAATCAATAAGTCACTCATCAAAAGAAGAAATAGAAGTTGCATTCAAGGAGAAACCAGAAGCAGAAACGACATGTCCATGAGAAGACGAGTTAGAAGAAGAAGGATCAATATTGATGTTGTGTTTCTTCATTGCTACTTCCAAATCTTACATATTCTTAAAACATTTGTACTCCACATGACCATCTTTCCTACAAAAGTTGTAATGTTTGTCAGTCTTCTTATTTTTATATTTTTCTCCTTTTTCACCATTAGGAGAAGAAGTTGGTTGAGAGGGTTTACAACGCTTGTTTTTCTTGTTGTTTTGGCGATGATTTTTCTTCTTATCATTCTTGGATTTATCTTTCTGCTAGAACACTAAGGATTTGTTGGATGTACCTATAATGTTGATCAATCCAAGTTGCACAAGTGTATCTTGCTCCTAAATTAGAGCATAACAAAAGGGCTCATGAGAGGATTCTTTATAAGCACTCCCTAGAGCTTCTCTAGTGGCATAAAAGGTAGATAAAAACACAGAATATGCACTACCAAGATTATAAAGAATAGCATATATGCATCAATATTCCTTCAAATCTAGTTGGCACTCTTTACACAAAAGTGTAAGTGTTTTGAACTTAAATAGGTAATTTGAATCAATGCAAGGAAATAATTTGGACATAAACTCATTAACTTATTTTCTAACTGGTGAGCTCAAATAATATTGTGTTTACCAAACACAGCTTCAAGCTTTTCCCAAGATTTATTAGGGGGATTAATTTATTTAAGGTGAAACCTTAAATCAATAGAGATGGACATTTTGATTAGTCCACGGGGTTATTTTTCTTTTCCTAAGGTATTTCGATACAATGCTTTACTTCTTAATAAGTACTCCATATGGGATTTCCATTGGAAGTAGTTGGTGATGGTAAGAAAAATATCACTGGGAGAATCCGTATTAAATATGCAAAGAATATGGAACTAAACATTGAAATTGATGGTTTTGATGGAATGGTCTCAAAACAATAGGCTATTTAAAAAAAGAACGGCATTGAAAATAGACTTCAGATGTGAAAGTTATGCCCTTTTAAAAAAAAGAATAAACAGTAACCAAAGAGCCACGTGGAAAGTAGAAGTTGGTCCACGTGGTGATACCCCTCCTAATAACCTCACTTTTACAAATAAGTTGCTTATGAAGTGACCCACTATTATAGAATAAGCAGGGATCACTTTTACAATGAAGTTACTTTATAAATGAAAGTTGCATGCAAAATAAATAACTTAAAATAAAATATTGAAGCTACTTATAGTGATTCACTTTCATAATTTAAAGGAAATACACTTTACAATGGATGCATGAAATTTTTCAAAAAAAGTAACAAAAAAGAGACTTGAACTCAAGACCTCTTACTTAATAAAGCAACTTTTAACCAAGTGAGCTAGTGAAAAACATATTGTATTGTTTAGAAGGAGGAATGGAGGTTTTGTTGTTGTTGTTGTGGAATACGGCCTTTGAGAGCATGCTCATAAAAAACTATTTTCATGCAAGAAACAAATTTCACTCCTCAACAACAATAAGGGTTAGAGCTCGATTAGCTTACATGGAAAACACAAGTTTTCCCTCTATTTCTGATTTACTGAGATTACACAAAGCGCGTGACAAAGAGAATACATAGACAAGAAAACTCTTTCCACTCTATTTCTGATTTTTCGAGATTGTTAGGACCACACAATGTACCTTTTTGCCCACACTTTTTGCCACTTTTACACCCTTGTTTCACTCACATTTAAACTCACATTATCACCTTACCCTATCTTTCCAAATGTCTACAATGTCTCTTCTGTTTACTATATGTTTAATCTGTTTTGCATATAATTTTACATTACTCTCGTACTTAACCATTGATCAGAAATGTATAAGTGCGGAAAAAGTTCGAACTGCAGGTTAGCATCAAGGCCTGTTGTTGAAACATTTAAAGCATGCAACCTCTGTAGCTGAAATAGTCTGTGGACTACGATGCTGAAACAACAACTCACAAAGAAGAAGTTGTTACATTCTCCGTGGTCTACAATGTTGAAACAACAACTACTACACTCTCCATGGTCAATGATGCTGAAACAACAACTCACACAGAAGAAGTTGTTACACAGTCCACGGTCTACGATGCTGAAACAACAACTCAAAACTGTTACATTGACCACGACAGCCGCACCTTGAGCTAGCATTAACCATTGTTGTTTCTTGAGACCAAGTTGCTAAAACCGTCAGGACGCAAATCCCGTGGCTGAAACAACCCATGATTTGCGATGCTGAAACATCATACAACAACAGTAATAAGAAGACAAATAAAGAAGTTGTTACTCCGGCCGCAACCACAACACCTCACTCAGCACTTGTAATAGCATTCTATTACGGGAGACTAGGATACCCTATTCTGGTATAGAAATTGGATCTGACTAAGAATAGGATTCAGATGTGCAAATGTAATTTGATGATGAAATTGTATCGAGGGGAGTCTCCTCTTTAAATAAGAGGAAATCATCTTTAGAGAGGACCTTCTGTTTTTTTGTACTAAGAAAGGATTTTACAGAGAAGGACGTGTTTTACTTCATATTGTAATATGATACAGTTGACAGATGAATAAAAGACTGTTCTGAGCATTTCTCTCTAGTTCCTTTCGTTTCAGGGGAATCTTGTGAGAAGGGAGGGCTCACCTTCTTCACAAGATTCACCCATTAGCTTTGTAGAGTGTTAGTGTTATTTCTGTTTATGCCTTGATTAAATTCTGTTTTGCTGAAACACTACTTTATTGAACTCTGTTTTGCTAAGACACTACTTTACTGAACTCTGTCTTGTTGAAACTCTTCTTTACCAATTGTTACATTGTTTTCATATGATTCATGTTTGGGTAATTGTTAATCATTCTAGTTAGCAATCCTGCTTGGTGAATTTCTGAAAGCTTGATAGTCAGGGACAGGTGCTGAAGGTTCCTGCTTCGGGAATAGGGTTCTGTTCTCTGTTACAGATAGTTAGCCTTCAGTGCATGTGAATTATTTTAATGAGTTCATGAAAGTGTGCTAATTAGAAACAGGTGTTGAAGTTTCCTGCTTAAGAAATAGTGTCCTGTTCTCTGTTAGAGATAGTTAGCCTTCAGTGCATGTCAATTATTTTAATGATTTCATGAAAGTGTGCTAATCAGAAACAGGTGCTGAAGTTTCCTGATTAAGAAATAGGGTCTTGTTCTCTGTTAGAAATAACTAGCCTTCAGTGTGTGTCAATTGTTTCAGTTAAGCAATGAGTTCATAAAGTGTGATGATCGGAAACAGGTGCTGAAGATTCCTTATTTGGGAATAGGGTCCTGTTCTCTGGTTATAGAATAGTGGTCTTTCCTTTTGTAGTGTCTTGAAGAATTTCTTTTCCAGTCTGTTATTTCTTTAATGTAATCCAGGATTCTTTGGACAATTATTTCTTTAAACATTGAACTCTGCAATAGGTAGATTGCTTTCCTGTAATTCAAGTTAGAACTTCAGTTTGTTCAAGGCAAAGTGTGATTAATATGTTTTTACTACAACTCTAAGTTGTTTTTGAAATTGAGCATATATAGTGCGTGGTTACCTTTGAAATAAACAGACTTCCCTGGGTTGACAATTTATGTAGCACTTGATTGTTTAGTTAAAAAAGCAATTATAGTGACCAATAAAGATCACATAGAGCGTAGAGAAAAGACCATACACAGATAAAAAAGAGCAGAAATTGGGAAATAAAAAATAGAAAACCAAAATAAAACTGAAATTTATCTCTCTATAACAAATTAAAAGGGTATATTCAAGATTTATACCTCTAGATATCACTGAAATGGTCGTATCTTGGGAAAATGAAAAACAATTTGAGTGAAACGAAAGGCATTCCTAATTGAAATGTGTACTCCATATGCAATGGAATAGTCCTCTTAGCCTATAAATGTACAAAAATTGTAGAAATCGGAGATGAAGAAACACAGCTTCACGATCTCGATCCACAATGGGAGTGGGTCTTCAAATGTGCTTTGATACCATGGTCGAAAAAAAATGTATTCCAATAAAGGACGAACACCTTCAATAACCACTCATACAACTAGATCAAATACCAACACACTAATTTTATGATGTGGTAAAACTCCTATGGGGAAACATCCACAACCCTAGACAACGTGGCCACTTGAAGATATTTATTAATGCAAAGAAAAATGTTACACATACATTTACAAGAGATTTTCTTACAATCGATCATCGGAAAATGACCCTCCATCCTCTTTAAATAGAGTTCATGGACCAATTGGGTGTTAAGCCTCGAATCAATGTAGCCATTAAGATCGAGGAGATTATGAATCTCCAAATCACTCTATGACAGGAACATATTGTGACCGTTGAATTACCTAACTACAAATGCATACCAAAGAAACACATGTTTACCTCTAAGTAATTTTATGGTGTGTGAATTCCCCTAGAATCTTGAGAACCCTTTCTCTTGATTTTGTATTCTAGTATATTTTCCTCCTTTGTTAACTAGGGTTGGATTTGGAGCACACCAAAGAAGTAAAGGAACCATCCCAAGTAGGGGATTTGGAGCCCATTTTATTTCATCAAGATTTTTCATTAGGTGTTCTTTACTTTTCGATTCTATTGGGTTAATGATAAATTTCACATTCTTTATTTCCTCATTCATGTTAAGTAGGATTTTTTTTATGAAGTTGGATTTCACTTATTTCATGGATTAGGATTTAAGGTATGTGGATATTCTTAGGATTTTACTTCTAGGTGGATTGACCAATTATATGTTTCTTCATCCATAACCATCAAGTTAAAGGGCTTTTCCCACCCTTGTGACAAATACCCACCAATAGATTAGTGACTCCACTGGGGAGTTGATCTAGATATTCTTCCCCATTTTTGGGTGTGCTTATTATCCTCCTTATATTACATTAATAGTGTTTAAACTTGAAGTTGTTTTTCTTGTTTTTGTCTTTTATTGTTTCAGATAGTTTTTTTGGTCCGAAACCATTGTTTTCATCTTAACTATATATTGACAACTTGAACTCTTAGCTTCATGTACAACACATTTTTTTTCCATTTTTCTATAGTGGTCCAACACATTTTTTGGCCTTTTTCTATACACAATATCAACACAAAATTTTCCCTATTTTTTGCACTATCATAGTGTAGTTTTTTGCCATTTCCTCACATTGTCTTAGTGCACTTTCCATATATTGTTTTTCACTATCACCAGTTTCTAATTTTTATTTAGTTTTATTGTCTATTCTTGGTTTAAATAGACTCCTTATAGGGCCCTCCTGAGATGATAAGTGGTTGGTGCTATATTATAAGGAAATTTGGTAGAAACATTAGAGGTGGAGAAAATACCCCTTATGGTTCCTATTGTTGAAACACACACTGACATTGAGAGGGGGGGTTAATCAGTGTCTGGAACTTTTGACTGCTTTTCAAACTTTCATAAAATTGTATGAAGTACATAAAATATATTTGTTTTATTTATTTAACTTGAATGAATACAAATAAAATCAATCCTTTAATATCTTCTACTTCAACTGAATATGGGAGATCCAACTCTCTGATACAAGACCCAGCTTGTCATTCTGAGGTCCAACTAAAAAATGAGGAATCCAACCCTCATAACAAGACCCAATTTTTTGATCTCAGATCCAACTGAGATGTGAGGAATCGAACCCTCATAACAAGAATTAACTTGTAAATAGGCACCAACCAGATAGAATGAACTTCCATTCAATCCATTATATATATAATCCACCAAGACACCTTAAGATTCACCACTACTTCTGGTTTATATAGTATTTCAATAGGTATAGGATTGAACCATTGTGTCTTTTGACATGAACCATTGCATCTCTTCATAATTTGACATAGATAATCTTCTCCTTTTATTCATTAATTTATCATGTAATTTTCTCAATTAGTTAGAAGATTAATCTTGATTTGAATTTTTTCTACATTAGTTGATCAGAGCTATGGATCAAATCCTTATAATGTTCCCATGCTTCTGTTGCATCTCTAGTTCTTCAGCAGATCATATTCAATATTTTACTAGATCTTTGTACTGTTATGGTGTTAATCTCATCAAATTACTTCACAGGCCCCTAACTATTCATAGAAATCAAGTTATGCAAAGGCACTTTCTTCAACCCAGTTCCCTTTGTGACCGCGGGCACAAAACCATGGGCTTCGCTATTTCAAAAGTTGTTCTATTAGCACTTTTATCCTTCTACCCTTATTCTTCTACATGAGACCATATTCAAATGTCCAAGGGATTATTTGCTTCTATCCCCTTTACACTCCTTATTATATTTTTTATCTTATCACGTGACCGATGTTGGGGCAAGGTTCTCCAATACTTCGGCCTTCGGTATTCTGTCCTTTGTAATCCTTGTATTCTTTTGGAGTTGTTACCTTCTGGAGTGGTTACATCTCATGTTGGCTAATTCAATGGCTAGAATTACTCCCGAAGTTCTCATATTGACGATTTGGTCTAATCCTTGTGCATTCCTTGAACTTTGTCTTTTAGATGACCGATGACTCTGACTTAATCTTTAGTTGAGGCGGACAGTTTTCATATACTCTGGAACTTCAAAGATTCATGACTCCGGGTTACTATAACTCTGAATTAGTTCAATGCCTCCGGAGGTTACCTACCGAATAAGTCATAAAATGACGGTGACCGCTTGTTGTCAGTTAACACCTGATGCTTACTCTATTCTTCCACTATGTTTGATCAACGATTGAGAATGCTCCCGAATTACATCAACGATTAATGTTACTTTTTTATTCTAGCCTTTGACGATTAGCTGATAAAACAATATTGGATATCCCCGAAGTTAGTCATCCTAGAGTGACGTGGCTTGATGATGTCACTCAAGATGACATGGACACTAATTCTATGTGCAAAGTGTCACCCTAATTCATGACTTTCAAGCTCCTTATGTGCCACATCGACCTTCCATACATGTTGATAAATGGTCAGCAGGATTTCCCAAATCTTCCTTTTATCCGACAGTCGACGAGAGTTCGTGGCTTCGGCCTTCAGGTATTCTTACATGATTCAGACTTATTTTCGTTGTAGTGGTCAACACCGAAGATGACCACCATTGGACTCACCTATCCTCAGCCAATGGTCACCATGCATTTCCTATATCTGATGGCCCTCATTGACTTCCACACTTTGGGGCTCTAGCCTTCAAGTATTCTTGGTTTTTCTGAACTTTTTATTGTTGGAGTGGTCAACGCCAAAGTTGACCACCTTCTTTCCTTTATTATGATATGATGGTTCAAAATTTCCATTCCAGATCGACGATCAACATTTAATTCTAAATTAAATATTGATCTAACAACTGAGAACTCATCTGAAGCTCCTTCTTAATCAACGGTTGGCATTTATTTCATGACTTTGAGATTTCATGTATTATTCCTTGTATCCAACAATCGTTGAAGTACTGAAACTTATGCTATCCTTCCACTTGGTTTCGATCAATAGTTGATATTTCAACCAACTGTAACAGAGTTTACTCACAGTTATGAGGGTGTTCAGTGATATTCTTTCTTATTTGTTCATCGCTATATCTCCTACGATTTTAATAACTGTGTGTGCATTCTTTTATGCATTGATATTTAGTCACTAACCCTTCTGAGCTGTTAATTCCTTGTGCTTCGTTACTATGTACATGGATTATCTGCATGCTACTTTTCCTGAGCTTTAGGAACATAGGATCATTTTCGATCCTATCGTGATCAACAATGATCACGAATTACTTATTCCCTAAGGTGATCTTCCTTTTTCTCTAATTGTTATATATGTTTGACTCATGTTGCCATCAATGACAACACACAACCAATAATGCCAACAATCTCCCCCTTTGGCATTAAGGGCAACATATCTGTAAAACAAATACTTTTTCTCCCCCATATCACTAATCTCATTTTCAGGTTGGAGGATTGAACTTTTAATTATACCAAATTTGTTTTACTGTTTTTCTCCCCCTTTGACATCAATGACAAAGAGTTAAAATTTTATTGCTTTTCAGCCCATGTGAATGTGCCAGCTGTTATCTCAATCTCTTGGGATTTTGTGTTTAAATAGGTAGTATTATTGACACCATTTTTTTTTTGTAGTGATCAAGTCTTTTAAACCTAATCGAAGGAATTCCTCATTTGATGATCAAATTAAACACCCCCCCTGAGTTTTTACTGTTTCATAGGATTTTACTATCTTCTCCTTTGTCTTAAAGGACAAGGGTGTGAATCTTACTAATCTTCTTAATCTGTTTATTTATTTTCATTGATATTCTGATCTTTCACAAGAATACCATTGATCAATACCAATTAATTTAATTTCCATTCTTCAACCAATTTAATATCTTATTCATAGTCCTTCGACTCTGTAGAAACCAACTTCAACTTATGTCGCTTAGAAATAAGATTGAATTGGTCCTTTCATCTGTTGTTGGTTAAGTCCTCTCCATAAGTTTTTCATTCTTTTGGAAATTCCTCATTGGGTTTAGATCATACCATACTTTTGTAGTATTTTGTAGTACTTACACCAAATCATGTTGTAAAATCCTTCCTCCTTATTTTCTATTGAAGGGAATTTTAGTATTTCATGAAAATAACGTTGGAAAACTTCCAAGATTTGCATTGCTCAATTCTTCTGGTTGATATGATTGTTGAGGAAAAGGTATGGAAAACATTATTTAATAATTTTCAGATATTTTTTGGGCTAAGACAACATATTTGGGAATGTTACCCAGGGTTTATAGCCTCAAAAACAATCTCTTAATCCACAAGTATTAAGTACAAAGGATCAAGGTTGGTTTTATGTGTTAAATATAACAATGTAAAAGAAATAAACTTAAACTAAGTTACATCAATGTGTACATAAATGATACAAATGTGTACATGGAAATAAAAGAAAAATAATGAACTAGATCATTAAAACACGTGTGAAACTGAAACAATAATCTGATTTTTCATTTATTTCATTTTGAGATACAAAAACTGAGTTCTCTTTACAAACGCCTGTGAGGGTAGGGACCAAAGTCAAATTTACAAGCCTTCGATGGGAACCATACAAAAATACTCTAACAACAAGAAAAAAACTTAAGCTAAATATCTGGATCATCTTTCCACAAAATGTTATCACTTGACTCTTTAAAACAAGCTGTTGAAATATGCGATTCAGTTTTTGAATCATGGTGCCTTCAATAAGACCCTTATGACTGTATTTCTCCTTCTATTACCCTCATTGTATCTTCATACCATTGAGCTTTTATTCCTTCTCAATAAGTTAGGGCATTTCAACTACCTTTCTTTAGTTAAGTCAAATTAGCTTAACTAATTAGTTGAGACAAGTAATAATAGTATATATAAATAAACATTTTAATTAATAATAACTAAATAGGTGGGACCCCTTGTGAATTCCAATTATTTCTTTTAATAATCATCAAACAATAAAATATAAAAATCAATCATTTGATTCCAAATATATCCTCCTTGTAACTCCCGTTTTCATAATTATGATCAAATATTTTAAATATTGGCAAAATATAATATGGCCATATCCAAAAGTATCATATCCATGTTGTCCCAAAAAAACTTCCTAAACCTATGCTTGTTGTCAAAAACTTTGTCAAAGTAAAAATTGAAATGAAATCCCTCTTATCCATAGTTTTATACCAGCGCCATATAATATGTCCCATATTTCTAACAAGTTCCAATTTGCAAGGATTGAATTGACCTTAAGCAATTGCATAATCCATATCTATTGTTCACATAACATAAACAATACCATGAACACAATATACCATGAATGGAATATGTAATATCCAATGTGAGTGCGAGTTGAAGTCCAAATTTTAAACCATATGTCAAAGCAGATGTATAGCAGTTATAACTAAATTGCTTGTCACTTTCTTTCGTCTTTTAAATTTCCATCCTTTATCATCATTGATTTCATATGAAAATTTATTCGAATTCCTTGTGTTTTTCTCAAATTGTAAAATTCTTCGTAAAGATTTCATGAGCGCAATCTAGAGAAGCGTCTCTTTTTCACCATGATGTAAACAAGGGGGTACCACCTATTTAGTATATTATTATGTATATGTGTATAAATAATAAGGCATTGTAACCCATTTGCAAGCAGGGGTATTACGTTGCGCTTCTGAGCGTCAACAAATTGGCGACTCCACAGGGAAATCTGTTTCTAACAGATTCATAACTCAGTATGTATGGTTTCATAGACTAGTAGAAGTAGATGATATAAAATTGTTAAAAAGAATAGTTATGCAATAGGAGGAAAAGCATGGCTTAAGGGAAATAATGAGATGGGACTTTGGGAATAACTTATGGAAAGTGGTACGTATGAGGGGGTTGGTCCTATATGCATAACATTCGAACAATATGTAACATATAATACTTCTTAAATTTTAAAGGAGAATGTTGTTGATTTGATCTTTGGATCTCAGGATGGAGGGAAGAAAGGGATAACAGAAACAGGGAAGAAGACAAAATCAACTATCCTACAATAGTGTTGAAAGAAAAAAGAAAATTCAACGATGTCTGAAAGAAGGACATCGGGGAAACTGTGTACATCTTATTTCTTATTGATCAATAATACTTACAGAATGACATTGTTATGGAAAAAATGATCCAGACTTTACTCTTGACAAAAGATCGTGTAATAAAAAAGAACAGAAAAATGTGAAAGACAAAACTAAATAAATTGAAAAACCAATTTATTATTTATGTACAAAGGAAGGGAAAAACATTCTTGGAATTGGGTATGATGAATTTTTTCATAGATAAATACATCATCTATTTTAGATGGATGATTCATGCATTGAAATATGATGCATAAAGAGTATTGATCGCCCTACCAACAAACAAATGCATGTGGCAAGGGTAATGGGCCTGTCATGATCCAAAAAATTGATCGTCATATTGTAGGACCTTCCAACCAACAAGATGGTCTTTAGTATTGACATTGGAATAATGATGGTTAGAGGTCTTGATCTTAAGGATGTATTTAATGGGATATTTAAGCATCATAAGATCATCATTTACAATCCCTTGATCAAGAAAATAATTTCCATGCATCAAGGGAGAGAATAAAGAATTTATAGGAATGCCTTTGAATTTATCATGATCAAAAGAAATCATGCATGCAAGAGATATATGTATATTGTCATTGAATTTATCAACCTCTTTTAATTGAAACAATGTGTTTGTGAAAGAATTCTGCAATATGAAATCTCGATTATCCTAATGGGAATTTTCAAAAAGAGAATCAACATATGAATCTATATCCCTCTGTTGTGAGGGAAATCCCCTTATGGACTAGAAAATAGGGTTATCTTATGCATGCAGCTATGACCGAAAGAAATCTACTTTCTACCTTCATCCCCAGACTTAAACCCCATTCCTTTTCAGCAAATACATGGTTTAGACCAACATACCTTGTTCTGGATGTTCGATGTCGATCCTCCCTCATGCTTGATCGCTTGTTGGCAGTTATCCTCTCAAGATTGACCTGCATACAAAACAAGCAACAAACTACACATGCATTTTACCTATAGACTAATGGGTTAGAGATTCAAACATATATTTACTGATCTATGAAGAACTCATATAGTGGGATAGGGAAAGCATTTCTTTATTATTAACTTTGAATGAATCAACTTACAAATGTTGAGACCGACCACTGCTCCACAAATACTGATCCTGGGCTCCTCTTTCAAATGTCATCCAACTTATTTGCTTTGTATCTCTTCTTGCACAAGGATGGCTAAAGGGTTGGGACAATAGGAATATGCAATTGGGCAGAGTTTATTTACTCTATTTTTCCTCCTCCAAATGGGACCCCTAGCCATTCTTTTATAGGCTAGAAGAAGCTAGGTATTTGGACGAACCCTCGACCATGCATGGCCGAGAGTTTCAGTTAACTCACCCAAAGCTCTGTGTTCCATTGGCAACTTTCCTTTTTTCGTGCTTTTGTCGGTCCACGTGGGCTGTTTTAAGCCAACTAGTGTGTACACATGTGCAGTAATGGAGTAGGGTGCGTGGACCCTTATAAAAGAGGTTTTTTAAAGAGTTGTTCATCAATTCTTTTGGCAAAGAAGGGATCTGAGATGGCCTAATGCCAAGTAAGCATTTATGGTGAAAATTAGGGTTATAACAGATGCCCCCTAATGTGTGAGGTCAGAAGAGCATCTGATGGACGAAATACATTACCAATATTTACTGATGTGCCGAATAAGTGAGCCCAGGGACCAGGAACTAGGAGGCGTCATTTGCAAAATAAAAAATGTCTCACCAAGGTGGGCATACCCATGCTCGGGATAAAATAGAATCATGGCTACCAATCAAATACATTGTAGATCCATGTCAAATAACTATATAAAGTGTAGCCGTGAACAATACACAGCGAAGCTACATCTCGAAATTAAAAAGATATACATATAGAGTATCCATCTTCTAGAAGTTGATACGGCCTGATGGCTGGAGATGAGATCTTCAGAGCTCAAGCAACAACTTCAAAATCTTCAAAACTCAAGGTAGGAGTGTAATATGAGTGTACGAATTCACTACCCAGAGGTCTTTGATGGCTCGTCGATCATGGACTAGATAATCTTGATGATCAGACTAAAGGCTTCATTGATTTCGAGCAAGGACTTGATTGGAAATTCCGGATGGCCGGGTATGAGGGCAAGAAACAAATTGCAGAGGGGTTGACTCAGGCTTGGTAGAAACTTCCCTTGGACAATAGCACGACAAATGATGAGACTTAGGTAGCATGGAATTAATCATAAGTTTATGAAGCAGGAGGCAACACAAACTCTCCATATGTTTGAAAGAATAACCAAATGGAGGAGGACACAAATCTATGTAGCGAGAACAACTTCCTAAGGTCGTACTACATCCCAAATCTTAACAAACGAACAGACAGATGTGCTTTATCCAAGGGTGACTCATTATCCTACCAATAAAGAAAATAATTTTCCCCTCCTCTTTTTGGGGTATATTTGATTTTTTTGTCTTTTTCAATAATTTTGGAAAAGAGAATAAAGGAATGTTACGTTACAATGGAGGAATGAGTGTTGCAAACATACAAGTTCAAGGCACAAGGACAAGACTAATGTTCGAAATAATGATACTCGGGAAAAATCCTCCTAGGGCCAAGGGTGTTAAAACGCAGAAGCAAACTGTTACAAGGCTGGCGTAAAAGATATGCAAACGTGGTTAACAAAACACACAATGGTAACATCCTTTGATGTAAGTTTAACAAGCCCAGAGAAGGTAAGCTCGGTGGTTTTTCATATTTAGAGAGTCTGAAAACACATAAAAGGAGACTCCATTGGGGTACCTTTTTCGAACATAGTCTAGTCGGTTCGAAAAAAGGATAAACTAGCACCGACAAGACGTCTATTCAAAACCATTTTAACGAGTGTGATAAGGACAATATCACTCGGCCATTTTTTCATTTTTAAGGAGTCTGAAAAAAGATTAACTATGGACTCCGTCAGGAATGTTCTTCTGGACCAGTTTAACGAGTGTAAAAGAATAATGTCACTCAACAATCTTTTCAATTTTAGGGAGTCTGAAAAGAGCTTAACTATGGACTCCATGGGGGTTCCTTCTTCGTAAGTTTAGTCCCTCAGGCCCGAAAAAGGGATACAATTATACCTGAGATTACTCTTCTAAAGAACTGAAGTTCCATAGAGTATACCTTGGTTCGTATAGTTGACCGTCCGGACTGAAAAAGGGGTAAACTACCGTTGGATAGACGTGACTTCAAATTTCAGTTTAACGAGTGTGAAAGGCCACAAGATCGCTCAACAATCTTTTCATGTTTAGAGGGTCTGATAAGGGCTTAAAAGAAGACCCGTTATTTTTTGGGAGTCCTGAGGGTGAGGTCAAGAGCAAAGAGGAATCATGCAAATGAGGCGCAAGCTCATATTCAGGAAAAACTACAAGGACTCCCAAGCCTACAGTGTTTTGGAGACAACATGGATACCATAATGCAACCAGAATCTACCTAGGGCATCCATGTTCTGGTAAGCGCTACCAACAAGTCGTGACACTTCTAAAGAAGCTGTGATGGTTCTGTGTCACAACCTGATGGGATTGATCCTATGGAAAATGAAAAAGACAACGAGATACAAAAGTTAGGGTAGAAACCTAACCTATATGTTCAAGTAGATTGTCGGAAAATTTTTCCATGGACCGTCGAAAATTACTCAAAACTCAAAAAAAATTGTCCCAATACCCGATCAAATCCCTCTTACATAACTCCTGAATCACTCTAAATGGTTTTTGGTATAAAGAAAATGATAAGGGAGGCCAAAAAAGTGACAAAAAGAGGCCAAAAAGTCTATAAATAGAAGCTCGCAGCTCATTATCACCATTGTTGATTTGGAAATTGACTCAGGAGCCAAAAGACAACCTTTGTCAAAAGCGGTGATTCCGGGAGCTACAATGGATGAAACAAAATTTTGTCTAGACCAAGTAAGTACAAACTCCCTTATCTTTCATTTCATGTCTTTATGTGTGCATTGGGTTTCATTTTTTAGGTGGGCATCGACCTTTAAAAGGTCGACCCTAGGTCCACGCGGGTTGTCTCTGGGCAGGCCACATGTACACATGACTATCACCATTATAGAACGCATGGACCGCCTTATGGAATGAAAAAGGCATAAAAAGCAAGGGTTAACCCTCCTGAACCTTGGTGTTTTGCAGGATGTAAGTCCATTGGAGAGAAAGAGAGCATGAAGAGGTAAATGAGTTGGTTGAGGAAGACCCTAATGATGTGGCTACATTGATGCAGTGTGGGTTACTCAAGTTTTTCCTATGTCCTTTCATATGGGCACAACCTAGGCTACTGAATGCCTTGGTTGAATACTGGCATCCGGATGCAGAGGAATTCATGTTAGAGGGGCAGTCACTAGTGCCCATGGTCGAGGACATTTACTTTTTGACTGGCCTCTCCAAGAGAGGGGAACCAATCAATTTCCAGACTTTTCCTGTAGGGCTTCATAACATAGCGGAATTGATAGGCCTATACTATGCAATTGATACAAACCGTGCGAGCACATAGGTTCCCATAATCAAGATCACTAACTTATCGCTACAGGCGATAGTATTGCTTATTGGGCGAATTACTGGTTCTGTGGCTCTACATCAGGAGTCCTGTGCACAAATGAACTGTGTAGTACAATGCTTAGATGCACAAGTTTTTGATTGGAGTACCACATTGCTTGAGTGTATGAAAAGATAGCTGAAAGATTGTTTTTTGTGGACACATAGGAACTTCGGGTTCGATACCATTCTGTGTTCGTTCTTTTTTGAGAGAGTTTCGAGTTTTAGTCCTCGAGTAATAGTAGGAGGACATCAGGCCTCTCTTCCTACTGTGTGTAGATGGGTAGTATTACTGCCACAATGGGGTGGCGGAAGGACCAATGAGTCCTTCAATGACGACTTCTTTGCATCGTTGTCAAGACAGATCTCAGTTATAGAGGATTACCCCTATTCCAGGATAGATTTATCGAGAGACCCTGAGATACCAGTACCTCCTGGTGAGGAGCGAGGGGAGATGGGTAAGTCTCCACCTTTGTAGTTTTTTGTGTTTTAAACATATGTAATTTTTATGTTGTTTTGTTATATATATCATTTTTTTGTTATGCCAGAGTATTTGACAGATATGTGTTCATTGTGTGCAGATGTGGGACCAGTGCGACCCGCTGACTATGCGAGGAACAAGCATCATCCTTAGTCAGGGGTTGCACCTGTTTCCACAGGGGGACTAGCAGTAGCAGGAGATATTCCAGTCGGGGAGTCTGAGAGGGTATTGAGATGAGTCAAGCGTAACTTTACTACGCTCACTCGCACCATATCTATGGCAGAGATTAAGGACCTGCCACCATCTATGCAGCCTCATCTAGTGGGGGCACCACAGACGTGGGTTCGGTTGTTTCAACATGTAGAAAAATTCTGTGGACTAGTATAATAGGGCCCACAGGCCCTGACTTTAGCTAGACATTTTGACGTGCCACGAGCACTACTTGTATATATTTTTTGAGGGAATAATCCATGTGACTCGTTATTAGTCCTATTTTTGAGGTGCTTGCATCCATCTATGTACTCTGGTTACTTTATGATATTATATATGGTTTTTTGTCTTTTCTGTCTTATGGATCATGTGTAAAAAATGCATTTACCTGTTTATGTGAATGTTCTTTCATATGTGTGAAAGATGCCAATCTAAAATTTGATTAGCTAGAGTATCTGTAACTTGGTTTAATCTTCTAGGAACATGAAAATATGTAATATAATAAAAGTTTCGCTCTAAGAGACATACCCTAAGGAATCGTCGGTGTAAACTTGGATTATGAACTCGGTATACTCTGTTTAACTGAGACACAACCAGTTGAGCGTCGAGATAGACCTGGAGATGAGAGATACCCGATGACAAAGCATCATGAAGCAACTCAATAACTGCACTATACTCGACGACATTATTTGTGGTGTCACCTAAGCATATACCTCCAGAAGATAATAACTGGCCTTGAGGTGTAAAGATTATCCAAGCTGCGGAGGCAAGCCTCTGAGTGTGCCGACTAGCACCGTCTGCATACCCAACGAACACCTCGAAATCACTTAACATCTGCCATAGTGATGAAAGATAATGTCAACGACATGTCCATAACACTAAAAGAAACTAAAAAGTAATAGTACAAAAACTATACATATGTTACAAAAAGTTACCCACAGTGACCTGCCTATGAGTAATACTTCTTGAGGTAGAGCCCATTTCTAGGCTCCACCAAAGCATTCCCTTCAAAATCAACCAGACGATAAGCACCCTTTTTTAAAACCTCTTTTATGATGAAAGGTCTGAACCACATGGGTTTGAATTTTCCTACCCCCAGGGGCTCCTTATCTTGGTCATAGACCAAGACAAGGTCGCCTTCAGAGAAAATCTGAGGACGAACGAACCTATCATACTGACACTTGACCTTATGTTTGTGAGCCTCGTTGGCCAGGGCCGCATCACGACACTTCTCATTGAGATGCTCAAGGTATACTAGTTGTTCTTCAAGTGGAGAAGTGTCTGACAGTAATTGTACTACCAATTTTAGAGATGGGATCTGACATTTGATGGGCAAGACTGCCTCCAGCCCATAAATGAGTTGAAAAGGTGAGAAACTGGTTGCAGTCTTAACAGATGTTCGGTAAGCCCATAATGTCGAGTATATCATCAAATGCCAATTTGACTTGGCTGAGTTGATAGTTCACTGTAGAATGGTCCTAAGAGTTTTGTTTACAGATTCCACCTGCCCATTTGCTTGGAGATAGTAGGGTGATGAATGTTCTTACTGTAGCCCAAGATTTGATGTTAACTCGGTCATCATCTAGTTCTAAAAGTGACTGTCATGGTCAATGACAATCTCCCTCGGGACGCCAAACCTTGCTATTATCTGATTGAATAAAAAGAGAATTGCAGTCTCTCCATTATCTTTAAATGTTGGCATAGCTTCAACCCACTTTGTGAAGTAGTCTACAACTATAATGATATAGCGGTGCCCCCTTGCTGAAGGAGAGTTGCATGTAGTGTAATCAACCCCCCACTTGGTGAAGGGACCAACTGTGATGAAAGGAAACATGGGAGTGAGATGTGCCCTCATCTTCCGAGAGAAGATTTGGCATGGATGGCATTTCTTGACCGATTCGATACAATCCTTGATAAGTGTCGGCCAAAAGTAACCTGCTCGTAGAATCTTTTGGGTTGTTTCCAACCCAGACAAATGATCGCCACAAGATCTAGTGTGGCAATCATTAAGCACGATAATCGCTTCTTTGTGAGTGAGACAACGATGTAGGATGAATTCTACACCTCTCCAATACAATGTATCATCGAGTATGAGATAATTCTTAGCCTGATGGCATATGCGTCAACACTCATCATGAGAAGCAGTAGTGGGGCACTTCAAAGTCTGGAGATAGATAAGTATATCTCTGTACCAGGGATCCGAAGAGGTGATCAAAAACATATCTCCTCTAATAGGCAACTCTTCAGGCACAAGATCACTAGACTCAACTGGAAGTTTCGAAATAATTTCTACGAAGACCAGTGACTTTTTGGACTTCACTGAAATGAAATCCAAGTCAAACTCCTGGAGGATGACTATCCATCTACTGATTTTTTCGCCTATTACTTGTCATGTCAACATGTACTGAAATGGATTTACGACAACAATGATGATGGTCTTGTGAAACAGAACATAATGACAGAACCGTTGAACAACATGGACTGTTGCCAACACAAGTTTTTCGGTATGACAATAATTGAGTTCCTGTCCTACGATTCCTCAACTCAGGTAATAGATGACATATTCTGAGAACAAGTCATCTTCCTGAACTAAGACCATGGCAATAGTTGATTTTGTTGCAGCCATATATAATAGGAAATCCTTGTTATAGTTAGGTGGTCGGAGTAGAGGGGCAGTTGTGAGTGCATGTTTCAATGCGGTGAAAGAGCGTTGAGCGGCATCATCCCAACAAAAGGGAACGTATTTTTTAAGTAAGCGCATAAATCCCTTGGTGATATCGGCATAGTTATCGATAAAGCATCTTAGAAAATTCGCCTTGCCCTGTAGACTCTGAAGTTGAAGGATTGTGCGTGGGGGGGGGCAACTGACTTATTGCCTCAACCTTGAGAGGATCGACCATGATCCCTGTTGTTGACACTATGAAACCTAACAATCATCTTGACATTACGCAGAATCTAAACTTGTTTGGATTCAGGTGAATCTGAAAGTAGCAAAAACGTTCGAAGATAAGTCGGAGGTGTGTGGGATGATCCGTTCTCTTGCGAGATCAAGATGCTAAATCATATAAGTAAGCCTTGACTATATGCTTTAGGTCATGGAAAACAAAG
Source organism: Picea engelmannii (assembly GCA_009831015.1). Taxonomy (NCBI): domain Eukaryota; kingdom Viridiplantae; phylum Streptophyta; class Pinopsida; order Pinales; family Pinaceae; genus Picea; species Picea engelmannii. The sequence continues at coordinate 422,543 of ML783800.1, forward strand.
GACATGGCCCGCTCAAAGGTGGCTCCAACATTTTTGAGACCAAAAGACATCTTACGATATGCGAATGTACCCCATGGACAGATGAATGTTGTTTTGTGTTGGTCTTCGGGTTTGATTTGTATTTGATTATATCCTGAAAAACCATCCATGAAAGAAAAGGCTTCGCAACCCACACATTCATCAATGATATGGTCGATGAACGGTGTGGGAAAATTATCTTTGGGGCATACCTTGTTCAAATCATGGAAGTCGGTACATACACGAATCATGCCTTGTTTTTTATTGACCAGCATGGGGTTTGACACCCATTGGGTCAAATGGATAGGATAGATAAACCTGGATTTTAGCAATTTCTCAACCTCAACCTTAATGGCTACTACTTTCTTAGGATTAACTGGACGAAGCTTCTGCTAAACCAACTTGGCATCAGGATACATTGTGATTTCATGTTCAACTATTTTTGGATCAATGTCTGGCATTTCCTTGTAAGACCAGGCGAAAACGTTGTGGAATTCTTTAAAAAGATCTGTGTAGATTTGAATCTCTTCGGGGGAGAAGTCATCTCCAATGAAGGCATTCTCCATGACGCCAGGGTTTTGAGAGATATTGATCGGTAAGGTTAAAACAATAGTTTCCATATTACCCTCAGCATAAACCTCATGTGTAGCTAAGGGATTAATAAGACAAGACCGATCTCCCATCATAGTCATAGTGAATTATCCCACTTCAATTTGGTTTAACTTTGGGAGGAAGTATGATCTATGATGAAGATATTGCTAGGGTTTATCCAGACTAGTCATTGCTTCAATTATTGCTTCATCAAAGGGCAAGACTAAGTCTAATGAATCAGTGTGAGCAAGAGAACCCTGAGCCCAAATAGGCTCTAGAAGTGGATCGAACTCTTGTGTAGGAGCTAGATCAGTGTGGGATGAAGTTTGTTGAACTAAAGAGTACACTAATTCAGCTACGGACAAGGGCATGGACATGCCTAGGTGCCCTGTGCCATCCATCGTGGCCAATGGGGAAGGAAGTATCCACGGATCGTCGAAGTAAGTCATACGGAACAACGAAACTTGAAAAATGTCAACCTTATGGTGATTGGATATAAACTTGATATCACCTTGAGGGGGCAGGTAATCGAAGGTACCCATCAAAGATGGGCACAGACCAACCCCTACATTGATGACACCTGGTTGAGGATTATCAATCATCGGGACCGTGGATGCCCCCAATGTAGGGTCAAGTCTGGAGAAGGAAAATTGATCAATGGTCACTATCCGGCCTTCATGTGGAAACAAAAAGACCCGAAAAACTGTAGCAACCACTACTTTCATGGCATAAGTCCAACTCCTTCCTAACAAGAGGTTATAGTTGAGGGGAGCATCGACTACCTCTACATCGACACACACGATCTTCCCTCCTAACTGCATGGGGAAAGAAGGAACAATACCATGTGGTCGGAATGAACAACTATCGAAAGTGGTGAGGAGAGTAGGTGACCGAGACAAAATAGGCTGGTCAATGGACTTCCAACATGCCAACGACATAACGCATGTCGAGGCACCCTCATCAACCACAGTGCAAAATATATTCCAAGTAAAAGTTTTCCTGGGATAAGACACTACTATCTGAAATGCTACGTGGTAAGGCAGATGAGGTTTTAAGTCGGTTGTATCCAGCATGATTGTACCCAGATTACAAGTCTCAGTAGATCCTAAAGTGGTTAACAAGGCTTTCCTCTGGGAAGGCAGCTTTGGAGGACCTCCAAAGTGGACATCGCACAAGGGGTTTGTGATAAATTCTCCACCACAGAGTAGTTCTGGGCAGCCCTTGCATTTGGGTTATGAGAAGATTTTTTGAATGCGCCTTTGGGAATACATGTCATTGTTTTGCCTAATGTCTTCTCAATCTGTAGAGGAAGAGAGGGGAATTCAGCTTCTTTACCCTTCTCAGAAGTTCTTGGTTTATTGTAGTCATGCGCTCTAGTCGATATAAAAGCATCACCCCTCACCATATATACGTTCGCGGATGTGGGGTTGTTCACAGGCACAGAGGGGTCTTGGCTTCCCCCTTCTATGCTTGCAGAGGCTTGGGTTAGATTTTGCCCATGTTGAAATGGATTGGTCAACACAACCGGTTGTTGCTGTGTTACAAACTTTTGGTCTTCTGCAAGCCGAGGACATAGATGGGTCGGGTGGTCTTCTACGCACAAGTTGCATGGATACCTCGCCTTCCGTTTTTCAGTGTTGTCCCCACCAGCATTATCGGTAGGTTTTTTATCCCCCTTACCCTTCTTTCATTGTTTTTTCTTTCCTTCAAGCAGTTGGGTGGCCTTTTGGTTAGTCGATTGCACTGTGTATACCTCCGACATTTTGGTAGGGGGAGCAGCCAAAGTAGTAGTCTGGCTACCTGCTATGTGTTGTATAGATAATTGTTGCTACTGCTTCGTCAATTGCTCAGTGAGATTTTTTTGTGTTGAAACAGCAATACCATCGACATGTGGTCCGGCTCTCTATCTAGTTTGATCAAGTATTGAACGTGGCGCATCTGGAAATATGTTGTATAATAAACCGGACTGAGAATAGATGAGCTCAAATTGTTGATCTCTCATGATGGCGTCTTCTTCATAGAATACTCCCGACGTTGAGACTTCTTTGGATAACTACGGGACCAAAGACTTAAAGAACCACTCAAGAAGGAATGTTGGTGGGACTGGCACCTTAATTAAACTCTTCCGACGTCTCCATTCTAGGACATGATCAGAAATATGGTCTGCTGTCGTCTGTTCAAAATTGGCCAGCAGCTCTATGCCAACGTCGTATCTCACAGGTAACTAGAAATGGTTTAGGAAAGCCATCGTCAGTTCCCCGAAGGAAGATTATCTTGAGCGATCGAGCTCAATGTACCATTTTGTGGCACTCCTAATGAGAGTATGTTGAAACAATTGCAATTGTACGAAATTGTCTTTCAATGATTTAGATGAGCACCAAAGATGGAAGGTAGTCACATGATCTCCTGGATCTTCATTAGGCTTGGCTTTGAACTTTGGAATGTCCAAATGAAACTTCATCGGCATAGGAGGCCAATGTGGATCGTGACAAATAGGGTCATTCAACAACCTTGTCAAATCTAGCAAGTGAAAAGTCACCAGGAAGGGTAGTTTGGGTTGTTGGTGATAACCTAGGAAAAATGGGCCTAGAGTTTGATTGGCACCAGGTTGCCAGGAAATGTTTGGCTGCTGGCCTGGATTTTGGTAGAAACCATGGCCCTGGCTAGTGTATGGATTTTGTGTATGTGGAGACATCATCAGTCGATTTCCTAAATAGGACATAGATGGTTGGGCATGCATTATATTCGAAGGACTCTAGGAAGGGTTGCCCCATGTCAGTCCCGTGGGGATAGGAATAATAGTTTGTCTAGGGATCCATTGATTGTGGAAATAATTACCCTAGATCGAAATTTCAGACGAGGGAATGGATCCCTGCCAAGAATTCCAAGGCCATGATGCGGAAGAAGTTCATAGGTTTTCCCCCTGTGCAGGAATAGTACCCTGCAGAGGAATAGATTGTCCAAAACTGGGATTGCCCCCAGTCGAGAAGGCAGCTGACGAGAAGGCATTGTTACCAAACATTCCGGTCAAAGAAAATAGTGTCGAACCTACCGGCATATTATGCGAAGGTGATCATTGACTCCCCACTCCAAATAAACTATGGTGTGTAGGTTTCCCGGTGGATTGTTGATGCGAGCCACCGAGTGAAGGGGATGAAGGAGGTATATGACCTCCTCCATAAGAAAAAGTATTAAAAGTAGCAAGAATGCCCCCCATGTGACCTTGCAGAGGAGCGCTAGAGCTCCCTCCCCCAAGACATGAAGTTTGTAAAGTGGAGTAGGAAAGTACAGGACTTGTACTCGAACTAGGAATCCCGTATGAGAACGGAGGGCCTGTCGCACTTGGTGTGAAAGGGGTTGTGATCGCCGCCAAATATGGGATCGGACCACTGTGCGATGTAGAGGCGGTCAAGACCATGGTGGCTCATACCAGTGATGGTGGGTTAGGAGGTGAAAACTCTCCTGTGGTGACAATCGTAGTGGGAATTGAAGAATTCCCAGAAGGAGTAATAGCATTTGTTTCCATTGTTGTGTGCAACATTGTCTGGCGCTCATAAAATTGAATTGGAACGATGAAAGGTGCTAAGAAATCAGTGGTTTGGGTTTCAACCAGGCTAAGAGCATTCACTCCAAGGTCCAAAATAGTTGATTCCTCCGGATGTTGGTCAGGCATAGTTGCTTGTGACCCAGTCACTTCAAAAGACCCTTGTTGGTCTAGCTTTCACCTTAATGGTGGCGGGGGTGGCTTCAGTGTAACCGGTGGCAGGCCAAGAATCCTTCGTGACCGGATGAGGTCGTGATTCTCCACTGTGTGAGAATATCAAAGACACTCTAGGGTATTCTAAACGTTCAAAATTAAAACACACTAAAAAAGTCCCTAGAAGATAAGACATGCAAACAGTAAATTAATTGGAAGAACAATTACAACAACCAACACTAGAGCAACTTATTAGTGCAAGTGAAACTCGAACACAGAAGCACCCTTTGGGTATAATATGAAAATCATGGCCTAATGTCTATCCTAGGTACCATGGTATACCCCCATAGTCACTTATGTATGTCCCTAAAAACTATAGGCAACTAGATTGCCAGCACGCGAACAGTCACCAGGTGGGTATAGTCGAAAGTCGAGTAGACCACAATGAGCAGGGTATCGAGCCCGAAACCTGTAAAGGGTATTGAAATAAAGTGTTCCAGAAGACAAATGAGGACCTTGAACAGATTCAAGACCCATGAAGCCCCGTGGCAAATGCAATCGACGGAATCCCAAAACAAGCCCTCTATATGTGTTCTCCAATACGATTGGTCCAGCTTTGGAGGGGTTATCTCCACTACCTTTCCGCATGCAACCTCGTGTTTATCCCTTGTGTTAGAGGGGGGTCCCAGATAAATTTCACGATATTGGACTTAGACACTCCCTAACTCAGAATCCAATGTTTGATTTCAAATGGCCTTGACGAGTTTCCTCTCCAACCTAATCCAAGGCCCTAATCCTAAACTAGTTGGTTAACCCTACAAACATAAAAGTCTAATAGATTTTAGATTTAGCGTTAATTTTATGGATTGTCTTATGTCAAGGGGTATGAAAGTGAAATTGATGATGTGTAAAAGATGAAAGAAAAAATGAGTAAAAATATGGAAACAAAAACTTTCACTTAATACAAAATTTCAACAACTTTTCAATTTTTTTTTTTTTTCTAAGATTTTGGACAACAAACTCAAAAGGAATTTCAATCGACTATGAGCTACTTATGATCTAAGTAAACCACAACAAATTATGAAATAAAAGACTTTTCCCTGGCTAATAATGCAGAATCACACTCTTCAACCAAACAAGAAAATGAAAGAGATTTTTTTTTTTTATTCAAATGTTGATAAAGGAAAAAGGAAAAATACCAACAAGTAAAAACCAAGAAAAACAATTCTGGCCTAATCGCATATCGCAAAGAATCACTTCAACAAATCACACACTAGCAAATTTAGAAAATGACTCTCACACTTGTCTAAAAACCCTAATTTTTTTTTTTTTTTATGATAGCTTTTAAATGAGAAAAAGCAAGCTAAGGCTAAGATTAATCCTAAGCTACTGACTGCTAAGACAGAGATTCAAATACCTGAGAAGTATAACTCTCATCAAGGGAAATGATGAATATCTTACCCTCAACAAAAACTATCATTCCCAAGCATGCTACTGATAATACAACAACAAGCGTGTGAACGCGAGCTGTATAGAGCCAGAGGGCGTGTACACGCGGGATGACCTTCTACAGGCTATGTGTATCTCTAAAACTCTAAGAAAAAATAAAAATAGACAATCCAAACTAGGAAGAGACCACTGATATTGATAACCAGGATCTCTTGAAGGCTTAGACACTCTCTTTAACAAAAACAAGGAAAACGATGTAAGGAAAAAATTCGTAAAACAAACCAATCTGAGACAAGACTGCAAATAACCAAGACTTAGAAAGAATTCTAGAAAACCCCTGAGAATCATTGATTCTGACAGAGAAGAGGATGATTGCCTCCAAAATTTTCTGGAATCTACACACTATTGCTACCTCTTCAACTAGCATTCACACGCGGGTTGTAAGAGAGTAGGGCATGGGTACACGCGTGCAAACCTTATGCAGGATGCGTGTACCTCTGTGGGTCCCGAAAAAACATAGTCAAGCAAATAACATAGACAACTGGTATGGAAAACCAGACTCTCTGCTACCTCAAACTTTGCAGAAACTAAAAAATAGGCAAGAAAACCAGTCTTTTAAAACTACCCAAAAACAAATAAAATTCCTAGGAACCCTAGAGACCTCCCAAGTACGGTTGCCAATTCTATTGTGAGGTAAATCCCCTTATGGACTAGCAAATAGGGTTATCTTATGCATGCAGCTATCACCGAAAGAAATCTACTTTCTACCTTCGTCCCCAGACTTAAACCCCATTCCTTTTTAGCAAATATATGGTTTAGACCAACATACCTTGTTCCAGATGTTTGACGCCGATCCTCCTTCACGCTTGATCGCTTGTTGGCAGCTATCCTCTCAAGATTAACCTGCATACAAAACAAACAACAAACTACACATGCATTTTACCTACAGACTAATGGGTTAGAGATTCAAACATATATATACTGATCTATGAAGAACTCATATAGTGGGACGGGAAAATCATTTCTTTATTATTAACTTTGAATGAATCAACTTACAAATGTCGAGGCCGACCACTGCTCCACGAATCCTAATCCTGGGCTCCTCTTTCAAATGTCCTCCAAATTCTTTTCTTTGTATCTCTTCTTGCACAAGGATGGCTAAAGGGTTGGGACAATACGAATATGCAATTGGGAAGAGTTTCTTTACTCTATTTCGCCTCCTCCAAATGGGACCCCTATCCCTTCTTTGATAGGCTAGAAGAAGCTAGGTATTTGGACGAACCCTCATCCATGCATGGACAAGAGTTTTAGTTAACTCACCCAAAGCTCCGTGTTCTATCGACAACTTTTCTTTTTTTGTGCTTTTTTCGGTCCACGCGGGTTGTTTTAGGCCAGTTAGCGTGTACATGCATGCAGTAATGGAGTAGGGTGCATGGGCCCTTATAAAAGAGGTTTTTTAAAGATTTGTTTAGCAATGATTTTGGAAAAGAAGGGATCTGAGATGGCCTGATGCCAGGTAAGCATGTATGGTGCAAATTAGGGTTATAACACCCTCCTTAAATCCCCTCTTTCATTTTCTTCAGAATGGTCATGAGACATATGAGGGAAAGTGATATTCAAATCAAGAGAAACCTCCTTGCTAGATTCATCCAAGAAGAATACTTCATTGAACACAAGTTGATCCTGAGTAGGATATATGTCGAAAAGATCTTCATTAAAGGGGAAGACATCAAACAAAGATTTTTCAGAATTAAGGTGGGTAGGTAGATTAGGGTAAGAATCATCACATACTTCTACGGACAAAGAAGTACTAGGCACATGATTTTCTTCTTGACTATTTGAGAAGAGAAGGTGATTCGTGTGATATTCATGTTTAGCCTTTAAAAAAAATTCAAAGGTTAACTCTTCGTGAGGGCCATTGAAAAAGTTACATCGAGGCAGATCACAAATACATTCATCTAGAAATTCAAAGTGATGAAAAATAGGAAGATAGGAAATTCAATAAGAAACAAAATTAATTCTCTTGTGAAAATTTGACTAGATACTATCTGTCTAGACCAGTCTCTTACTTTACCACGAAGGGAAAGTGGAAAAATATTTGAATAAGGATGTATATCATAAACCCCAATAGATTGACAAAAGATAAGGAAATCATTAATATGGTTTTGAGAAGATTCCCATGAGTTACCCTCGAAAAGAGGACAAATAACTAGAGATAATTTTGCATTCAAGCTCAAATTAAATTTATTCATGAACATGTAAGTTAGGATTCGATAAATTTATGAAAAAAACAAAAAACAAAAAAACAAAAAAAAACTTATAAATAGAAATATAAACAATAAATACAAATATTAAAAGTTTATGGTCACATTGATACATGAGGAGGGACTGAGATGTCAGAAAAGTTTTGATGTGCCTAGAAGGGAAGTCTTTCAGGTCGGGGTTGGAGGATCCCTTGGCCTACTAGGTTGAAGAAACCATCTTGGAAAAGATGATTCACTTCATGGGGGTAAGCATCAAAATTTCTGGAGAACCGATGTCTTCTATGTCCCCTCTGCCAATTTCCCCTACCTATATTACCTCTACCATTACTGCCTCTACTGAAAAATCTCATCTTGAAGAAACATTCCAATTAGTTATCAAAACTCTTGACAATCCATGCATCAACCCTACCAAAATAAAATCAAGTATTGTCTCTATAATCCTCAACATAAGCACATGAAATCGATCCATTCATCATATTACTCAAATCAATAATTATTTTCCATTGAACAGGGAATGATAGGGTTATTGGGAATATGAAGGGTTGGTAATGAATGAAAAGTGGTAGCATGGATGGGGACCACCAGCATATACTGTTCAAGCAACATAGATGCAACTTCCATATCAAAACAATACTCCCATTTCCAATTTAAACACCAGTCAGTCCCTTCTCCTTTTTATTATTTCTTTTGAAATGTCGTTTACAATAACATAATAGGGAATTAAAATGAATATAGGAATATGGTGGGCTTGTAAGGAGCAAAAAATGGTATAATGAACGGGAAATGAAATGGAAATTGTTCCATTAAATAAAATAACATTTGTCCTTTTAAAATAACATACCCTTAATTTCCAAAAAAAAAAATTAAACTGTAGGCAATATCAAAGTTAAAGACACAACAACTTCTATATCAAACCCAAAGAAAAACTCTAGGACTGTCAAACTCAGCCAGCCATTTCCTATTTTTCTTCTTCGAACAACGACACCATTTATACATAGGCTATCCATAATTCCTATTATCAACGATCATATACATAACGCTTAGAGAAGACACGAGGAGGCCGAGAAAAATAACATGTCATTGACCTTTAACATTTACATCAACCAAATTAATTTTATGTACAATGGACTGGGTTCAAGACCCTTTATTCTATTAGCTAGTCTATTTTCCTTTCATTTAAAAATCAAATGACTCCAAACATCACCGAGCCAAAACAACTATAACCAATTCCTTCCCACTATACAATTTATTTCATTTATTTGTAGAGTTATTTTCACATGATAGATTGTCAACATAAACATTCCATTAATTAAAATAAACCACATCCAGCACGCAATGAGGTGTAACATAGTCCAACAAATACTCAATCTACGAGGTTGGTAACTACTTTCAGTATTTCTTTATAATGGGTTGGGTTCAAAACCTTGGCATTCTTTTCTTTAATTCATTATATAGTCCTCAAAATGACCAAAACCCCTGCATGTAGTCAGCCAATGGACCAAGGAGATATGAAAGAAACAAATCCCTCAACTATCGGGTCAACATATAACCAATTCAAAAACCCGAGTCCAAGTTTACAACATCCATGACAAGAGAGAGGAGTGTTTGAACATCCTAGTGGGTGAGACAACTTGGCAAGAGGGGTTTAGAACATGAAACCAAAACCTCCAACAATTTTAACAACAGGGTTTGACACGGTAGCTTCTGTTGGCAGCCATTTCGCATTTTTATCCTATCCTTATAAGCTACCTACACAAGTGTTTTGGAACCTTTGATTTTCATCGCAATCTTTTGGATAAAACAACATGACTATCTTGCGCATTCGCACACCTGCCTTTGTTCTCGTTTTCACGACTGCAAGCCTGAAAATTTTGATTTCGAAGTCACGTCAATAGCATTAAAATCGTCACTGGATTACTATGGTTACTCTTGTCTATGTGTTCATTGCACTTCTAATTCAATAATGGTCACATAGTTGGCAAGACACCAAAACCTTTACTCATTTGGCATTTTTTTTGTGTTGATATGACTTCATTTTTATAAGATTGTGATGATATTATAATGACTGTCATTGAGTCCTTGATATATTGGATGTTTGATTTTTTATAGTGTTTCATCAAATTCCTTGGCGCATTGGTTTCATGAAAATAGATTGACATTGTGGTTAGACCCTTGGTGCAACCATTTCATACAACACATACTTGTTATGATCGAACACTTGGTGCTGATTTCGAAACATTGTTTTGATTTTAAAACCATGCAAACACTATTGCTTGTGCAAATATTTGGGTCAACTTACCATAGTTTTCGTTAATTGTTTAGATGGCATTACTTTTAACACATTGCAATAGTGATTTGAATCACCATATGCGTCGTCGGTTGTACATTTGGATATGACTGTTTTGCATGGGTTGATTTCGTTCCACCACCCTCGCACACTTAGGCATTAATGCCCACCTTCTATCTTGGGTTACCTCTGTTGGTTTTCGGGAAAGCCTGTGAGCTATCGATCCTACGTATACCCTGTCCAAACCCTTAACCGTTTACCCTGCTCACTGTGTATTCTATTCTATGGCACCTGTGGTGCACATAGAACCAAATGGTATCCAAACTCTGCTGTTATTCGACAATGCTCGTGAGGATTTGGAAAATAGTGGCTGGCTGGTTTTTATCCAAAGATTTGAGGGTTTCAACCTTTCGGTTGCCCAACAGTTCTCCCTCGCCTTTGACGGATGCAGAGCTAAGGTCGGAGACATATAGCTCGAGCTAAATGAGGAATTCCTAAGCTCAACTACAGGACTACTAGCTACAGGGCAAAGGTGGTTTAAAAATTCCAAAGTGGATGAGGTGCCATGGCCGCTCCTATTCACATCAAGAAGGATTGTTAGTTGTGATAGAGGTATGCCTGTCACTGCCCTCAAACCCAGGTGGCACGATCTTTTGGCAATTGTTAAGCAGTTTGTGACCTGCGACGGTCGTTATGGCTTGGTATTTCTGTATCATCTTCGGTTATTGATGAATTTTATAGACTACCCTCTTAATATGCCACATTATCTTTTACGTAGTCTGTACAAGATGTCCAAACGATTTAAATGTGAAAAGGCTGATAGTAGCCTTTTCCATCAAAGTCATTATCATTCATGATCTGAGACTTAGTGGTGACTGTTGGCAAGCTTTCCTATCTAGGAATGGCTTTGCCACTCCCGAGTATGTCCAAGTGGAAAAGGTTGTGGTTACTGAAACTCTAGTTGTGCCTACAGTGCCATCTCCTACCCTTATACCCCCTGTCAAACCCTCGAATTGCCCCAACATTGATCTACCTGATACCATGGCCGACCTGTGTGCTAAAGACAATACTAAGGCCATCAAGAGGCCTGTAAGGAAGAAAGGAAAAGGTTATACTACTGTCAATAGTAAGGGAAAGAAAAATGCTCGATGGATATCGAGATGTGCTCAGAACAAGCCTAAACAGAGCATTAACCAAAATCCTATCGTCTTGAGCGAGGATTCAGACTCGGAGATTGAACATTTCCTAGCCAAGGAATACCCCTATTCTCATGGCCTCTGCTCTATGGAACCCTATGACTATGTTTCCAACTTACCTCCATGCCTCAAGAACGACCCTAACTTCCTGGGAATTAAGCTTCACAGTGAAACCCCTGGTAACTTGAATGAACCCTCACCTTTGATGTCAAGGCCCGATCAATCACTGTGTATTCAATGCAATTTGTGGCTTGAACGTTACTACACAGACGTCCCCCTGTTGCAATCTAAGATCAAATCATTATAGGAACGGGTGACAGTGTTGTCAAAGGAGAACGACAGGATACAAGCCAATGAGAAGAAGCAAAAGACCACCAGTTGAATTGTATTCAGAAATGTTGAGTCAACTATGGCCTTTGACAATTCAAAGTTATCCTAACCAAGTTGTTTTCCTATAGCCCAGGTATGGTTTTTTCCACATCGATTTTGTATGATTTTGTTTCAACTAGCATAGCCGACTAGTTCTATTTGTTTTTAATAGATTCAAAACAATTCAGTTTACTTCCAATTACCAGAAATGATTTCGTTTTTCTATTTGAATTAGCATGAAAGATTTTGTTTGGAATTAACATAAACTATTTTGTTTGCATCGATTCGTTTTGCTAAAATCAAATATAGCTATGATTTGGATAATGCGATTTTATTGTTCTCAGATTAGTATAAATGATTGAATTGTTTTTGAGTTGGTTCGAATTAGGGTAGTCGATTGGGTTTGCTTTCGTTTAGTTCTGTTCGAATAAGATTCAAGAAACGATTATGTTTTGTTTTGAATGAATATTTTCGTTTTGGATTATGATTACATTCAACCTGTACAAAAGATTTGTTTGCTAAAATCGTATAGCTATGAATTGATTTAACACGATTTGATTGTTCCCAGATTAGTGTAACAATTGTGTCGACCCTAAGTTAGTTCGATTCATTTCTGTTTGGTTTGATTCAAAAACAATGTTGCGTGCCTTGAATTAGCATAATTATTTGTGTATGAGTTGGAATAGTATCAAAGACAGGTTTGATATAGCTCTGTTAGTTTTGGATTTAAAAAACGATTATGTTGAGTGTTGGATTGACATATCATGTCTATATTGAATTCGTACCAGAGATTTATTTTGATATTCGATTGAAATAGATTCAATTACAATTTTGTTTGTTATCAATTAGTATAGAAGTTTTGGTTTGTTGTGATGTAAATGATTTGCTTTGTTTTCAATTAGCAATTAAGGATTTGTTTGATAGTTGGAATATATTTCTGTTAGTTTTGGATTGATTTAAAATGATTCTGTTTGCGAATTAGACCAGCTATAGAATTGTGAGATTCTGTAGCTAGTCTTAAAATTTAGATTTTTATTAATTTTACAAATAAAACATTATCTAACTTTGCCTATTCTTGTCCACCCACAGGTACATATGAATTTCAATGGAAAATTGGACATGCTGTGGCAATTATATAGTTTTGTTTTAGTTTGTTAGTTATAGGCAGAAATAGAGACTTGGGAGATTATTCCTAGATTTTTTGTAAACTGTTTTTTATAATTCCCACAGGGATGTTTTACCCTGTGGCCTTTAAATGCTTGTTATTTTTTTTAATGAACCCATCATCACTGTTGGGAGAACTAAGACTATGGATTTATGATGATACAAGCTCGAATGGAAGTGGATCTTTTGTAATAGCTTTAGCTTTCAATTTATCATACTTTCGTTAAGGTTTTGTGCATTTTAATTTGTCATCAAGTCATTGACTACTTTAGATATCAAGACTTGTTACATGTTAATGCGTCGTGATTTAAATTATGTCCATGTCTTATGTATCTCAGTTTTAGTACAACAATTACTTTGTTTCAATTTAATGAATGAAGGTTTATCTTCTTCGTTAATTGAACTGTTTTGTACAAATCTTTGCACAGGGATTTATCTAACTGTGATGATTTGTAAATTATAAGATTGTTGTCGTTTTTTATGTCTTGTTTGTCCTGTCATTTATATTTGAAGAGCATCGTTGCTTCCTGTTTACAAGAAGCTTGTGGAGAATCTGGTGCGGTTTTCCTCCCACCGAACAACTAAAACAATTATTGTACATAGGACAAACCTGAAGCGTTACTTCAGGTCAGTTTGTTATTTGTTATTTAATAGTTAATAAATTTGAGAATTTTCGGTAGTTTAGATAGATGTATAGTTTAGTTTTATAGTACAGATTGTTATCTTAATTATTCATCTTTGATAATTGTCACTTTGTTTTTGTTTCATAAAATTATAAAATTCAAAAATAATAGCTTTGTTGTCATAGGACAGCTCACAAATGGTTTTTTCAGGTTTTCAATTTAAAATCTGTAATCTGTAAATATTTTACATTTGTAGTTGGTATATAATTCTGTTGATAATTGAACATTTAATTTCATAAAATTATTGTTGTATAATATTAGACAATAGACCGTATATATATATTTCAGATTTGTTTATTAGTTTGCTTTAATTGTTGTTTTCATTTATATTAGTTCCTTTAGTTAGTTTCCTTTCATTTTCCTAGGACTTAGATCGGCCAATGGAGCCGCTAAACCCATCAGGGTGGATCATCCCAAACGGCTTGGGTTATTTAGACAACCCCAGACCGGATCCACTTCTCTAGTTGATGAGCGTTCAATTTCACCCATCAACAAATGGCACTAGAAGGAGGGCCTGAAATTTATTAATGGCACGAGGCGGTCGTAAGACTCCTCCACCACTAAACCGCTCACCTATAGTGACAAGAAGTCATTCAAATGACAACATCCCCCCTCAAACAACAACCACATCAAACGACGATCTACGGATCACAGTTGAACCAGCAACCCCGAATCCTACAGGTGGTGACATACAAGAGATTGTTCGCCAATCTCTTTTAAGAACACATAGTGCCTTCGCCCGTTTGAGGAAAACAAACTGGCCTTTGGACCAACCCTTAGATTTCTCTGATATTAGAGAACAACTTGGAGGCACTAAACTCACTTTAAACCCTACAGATCCAATCCTCATTCCTGCTGCAGGGGGATCTGGAATACCACCCTCACCACCTCCATCATCTCCTTCTTCTTCTGGAGAAGACTCTTCTAACGAAGGCAGTTTCCCTTCTCAGCCTTCCACACCACCTACACCAATGGCCAATCAGAACAATCCTGCGAGACCCTGGCTCGACCAGGATGTGGTAGCTATACCTAGGGCTCAACATCCCTTACCCAAACATCCGAAGAAGTGGCTTCCCAAGCTTGACCCTGACTCTAAACAGATTGCCGAAGATCACATTAAAAAGTTTATGTTAGCCATTAGACTCCGTAATGTCAAGCATGAAGACGTAGTCTATAGGTTGTTCCCCTGCACTTTCAAGGGCAATGCATCTACATGGTACTTTGCCCAGCAACCCCATACCATCGTGTCATGGGAGAAGTTTGAATCCTTCTTTCTGGAAAAGTTTGGAGACGATAAGTCCCTAGAAGTCCTAGTTATGGAGCTTTCTAGCTTAAGAATGAACCCAAAAGAGAAAATTAAAGACTTTAATCAAATATTATTAACACTTAAGAACCGAATCCCTACGGATTCCATGCCTGCCGAGAATCTTATCATAGCATACTATAATAAAGCCTTGCATAAAAGTATAGCCATTTGGGTAAAACGATCTAAGAAAGACACGTTGTTAGAGGCCTTCGAAGAGGCCAGCCAGATTGAAAAAGACATCCTTAGTTTAAAAGACACTACTAGCAACAAAAGAGAAACTAGTTCATCTTCCAAAAAGAAGATCAAAATCCTCCCTAGACCTGCGCAAAATAAAGCACAACCTGAAAGATCCGATTTAGAAAACTTAACTAAAGTCGTTCAAAAACTGTCAAATCAAGTTATAGATTTGAAAAGGACAGCCGAAGAAGCTTCTTCGAGTAAAGGGCCTTACAAACCCCTGTTCAGGAAGCCTTTTCCCACCAACCGACCTAATCAGAATACTGAGGGCCTAAATCTAGAAAGTCTGCAATACGCCCTTCAAACAATTCTAGAAGCCCAGGATAACTTGATACCTCCTGAGATTCCTGAGGAGGTTGTTGAACAAGAGACAGTTCAAGAAGAAGAATCTTCTCCAAACATTTTTGGACACTTCTCGGATAGTATTTTTCAAGCTAACTTTGAGACAGTGCATCCCTACAATACTAGGAGTAAGGCGGTAAACATACCTTCTTCCGAAAACACTACGACTTTACCCCCGAAGCAATCTAAACCAGCTGAGATTAAACAGAGTCATGTAAACCCCAACTTAGATTATGATTTAGTTGAAGATATGAAAAATTTAAGGGCTAACATTTATGTTTATGAGTTATTAAAATTTTCGTTTCTGCTACAAAAAATGTTACAGAACATCGCAGAGAATAGAAAAAATGGTAATTCAAACAAGGTTGTTCAGAACAAAGTTCCTCAGAAGACTTCCACTAAGAATAATCCTGATCCTCATGATAAAGGAAGCCTTCCTGTAAATAATGTAACAAATGTAGATAAATTAGCTTTAGAGACTGCGAGTAAAAAGCCACAAGCTTCCACCCTTAGTACTCGCAGAAACGTACCTCCATTTTTGTTAACTTTTGAAATCTTTAATAGTAACGTGCACAATTGTATGGTAGATTCAGGAGCATCGTCCAATGTAATTCCATGGTCTGTGTGTCATAAGATTAATTCTGATGTCGAACCATCCACTCTAAAAATCATCCAACTTGATCGAACTAGTGTTAAAGTTGTAGGCGAATTAAGGAATGTGCTTATAAGATTATCGTCTAACCCCAAAGTTCATCAAGTGATTGATATTATTGTTGTGGATAGTCCAGAAGTGTATGGTCTATTTTTAAGCAGGGACTGGTTAGAGCAGCTACATGGCTATTTCGTGATGGATTGGTCTCACCTATGGCTACCCGAGAACGGCAAGCCCAACAAGATCAAGGTAAATCGTGAACGCTACTTAAAGCTCATAGTCACATATTTAAACGATCCCAATGAACCATTTACACCTTCTGCCGATTCACCCGAAATACAAGGGATGGATACCTTTTTCGGCAATTTCATGGCTGAGACTTCAGCTATCACCAATCCAGAATAGAAGTCCAATATTGTAGCATATGTGCAGCCAGCAACTTCTACACAATGGTCTCATGCACCTGATAAAAATCAAATTTGGTCTAGACTGTACTTTGACGGGTCGAAGTCCAAAGAAGGATCTAGTGCAGGTTGCGTTATTATTGACCCCTCAGGTAACAAAACCTTTATTGCATGTAGGTTAGAATTTGAATGTACTAATAACACAGCAGAATATGAGGCTTTACTACAAGGCCTCATAAAAGCTTTAGATATGAACATTCAAAACCTGATTGTCTTTGGCGATTCTGAAATCGTGGTTAGACAGGAAAGAGATTCCATCCACTGTCTGTCTCCACATCTTAGAAGCTACCAATCCAAGGTATGGAATTTAATGAATAAGTTTTATGCTTTCAATATAAATTCTATTCCTAGATTGACTAACTCTGAAGCTGATCTATTAGCTAACGTAACTTCCAAACTCTTTCCTGCAGAAGGCTTGTCCCCGAATGCATTCTCCGTTGAACTATTGTTCAGGCCATCCGTTCCTGACAACATCATGAATTGGAGAGTCTTCGACGATGATCAGTAGATTATTATCTTCCTGCATATGGAAGAATTTTTTCAAGGCGCGGTGATCGATGAATGCACTCATGATGACAATTTGCGTGATTTCACGGTAATACCAGATCCGAGAACTCCTAAATCTTCATTGGACATGGTAAATTCAATCCCTAAGTCTGTAGTTAGATTAGAAAAATTTTACGATCTTCAAGATAAATTCAAAAAATCGGTCAACTGTAAAACCAATAGTTCCTCGTTATCATATGAAAAAGTAAACTTGGGAACTAATGACAATCCACAGTACATTAATTTAGGGGTGGGGTGTTCTAAACAAGAAAAAGCTGCATTTATTAAATTGTTTAAAGAATTTAAAGATATTTTTGTGTGGATGTATGATGACTTTAAAAATTTCGACCCTAACATCATACAACACGTCATTCCTATGAAACCCCAAACCTTACCCTTTCAACAAAAGTTAAGAAAAATGCACCCTAAGCTTGAACCGACCGTCAAAAAAGAATTAAATAAACTCTTGAATGCTATGATAATTTTCCCAGTTAGGCACACTCAATGGGTTTCTAACCTTGTCCCTGTCCAGAAGAAAAGTGGGGAAATTCGACTATGCGTCGATTTCCGAAACCTTAATAGAGTGTCTGATAAAGACAACTATCCTATCCCACCCATGGAACAGATCCTTCAACAGGTATCTGGTTCTGAAAGACTATCCTTATTGGACGGTTTTTCAGGGTACAACCAAGTCCTGATGTCTCCTCCAGACCAACTTAAAACTACCTTCCGCACTCCATGGGGCACCTACGCTTATCGAAAAATGCCCTTTGGATTGATTAATGTCGGTGCCACTTTCCAGAGAGTTATGGACATCGCTTTCCGATGCTTAATCAATCAATCTGTCGTAGTTTACTTAGATGATGTTACTGTATTTTCCAAAAACAAAACCGATCATCTAGCTCATTTAAGAGTCGTTCTACAGCGATGTCGTAAATACGACATTTCCTTGAATCCTAAAAAATCTATCTTCGCAGTAGAACAAGGTAAACTCTTAGGATTCATTGTGTCAAGAAAAGGGATGATTATCAACCCTGAAAGGACTCAGGTCATCTCAAAACTTCCCCCTCCCTCATCCAAAAAGTCTATGCAGTCTTTCTTTGGCTAGATAAACTTTGTCAGGAGATTCATCCCCAGTTTCTCTGAAATGGTCAGACCCTTACAGAACCTAATTAAGAAAGACGCACAATATCATTGGGGACCCTTAGAAAATCAAGCTTTCAATTCAATAAAAAAGTCCATAATAGATGCTCCTTCTCTCATGAGCCCTGACTTTTCACAAGACTTCACGCTCTACACATTTGCTTCTTACCGCTCCTACGCTATCGTCCTAACTCAAAAGAACGTTGAAAACAATGAAGCACCCATTGCCTTTATGAGCTCTGCTTTCAAAGGCGTGAAAATTAATTACCCAACGGTATATCAGCAAGACTATGTTGTTTTCAAATAAGTTAAACACTTCTGGTCTTATCTTTTGAAATCTAGGATGAAAGTTATTATCCCTTACCCAGCCGTTAGGAATTTGTTAGTGCAGAAAGAATTAGGAGAAAAGAGGGTGAACTAGGTTACCTCCTTGTAGGAGTATGACATAGAAATTACCCCAGCTTAAATAGTGAGAGGCCAAGGGTTATGCAATTTAGTTGTTGACTCAGCAACAGGACAACAAGAAGAAAACGATAGGTCAAACCTAGGACAGCACAATCAAAATGCAATCTGTTGTGCACAAAACTCTGTCAGTCCCTGGTATGATGATATAAAATTCTATCTTGAACATGGGTCAGCCCCTCGTCACCTGGATCCCACTAAAATAAGAGCGTTAAGATTAAAATCTGCCTTCTTTCATTTGATTAATGGTATTATGTTTCGTCAAAATTTTGATGGAGTACTAATGTGTTGTCTTGAGAAAGACGAAGCAGAAAAAGTCTTGCTAGAATTGCACGTAGGAGAAGCTGGTGGGAATTTTGGTGGTGACACCACTGCCCATAACGTTTTGAGAGCCAGTTATTACTGGCCCACACTTTTTAGAGACGCCCATGCCTTGTATCGCAAGTGTATCATTTGTCAAAAAGCATCAGGGCGGTTACAGAAACCAGCCTTTCCTTTGCAGCATGTTTCAGTAGACTCCCCTTTTCAGCAGTGGGGCCTTGATATTATAGGTCCAATCAATCCGCCATCCTCACAACAGCATAAGTTTATCATAACAACCACATATTACTTCACCAGGTGGTCTGAAGTTGCCGCATTAAGAACTGTGAATACCAGTCAGGTAATTGCGTTTTTAAATTCTAATATTATTACTCGTTTTGGTATCCCTGACTGCTTAGTATTTGATAACGCTTCTTATTTTTCATCTCTTGATATGAGCGATTTCACTCTAGAAAAAGGAATTAAATTGAAGTATTCTACCAGTGATTACCCCCGGGGCCATGGATTGGCAGAATCAACAAATAAGAATCTGATTAAAATCATCAAGAGAACAGTATCTGAGAATAACAAAAACTGGCATAATGCACTATTAAACGCAATTTGGGCTGATAGGGTAACACAAAAAACTATTGTAGGTAACTCTTCCTTCTTTCTCATCTATGGCAGAGAAGCAATTCTACCACCACACATTCTTCTTCCCTCACTACAGCTATCGTAGAAAACACAAGAAGAAGACTGTCCCCCTTTGGAAAACTGAATTAACGCTTTAATGAAACTAGAAGAGGTAAGAGCTCAAGCTAAACGTAAGTTAGATTAGCATCAACTGGTAGTCAAAAGCTGGTTCAATTCCAACTCTGCCTCTGATAGGAACTTCAAAGTAGGTGACCTTGTCTTGAAATGGGACAAACCACATGAGGGAAAGGGATATCACACCAAGTTTCAGAACTTATGGCTTGGACCGTTTTTAATTGCTGAGAAATTGGGTCCCATCTCTTTCTGATTACAGAGTCTAGAGGGGAAGCCAAACACCTATCTATTTAATGGCCAAGCTCTAAAAATATATTTTGCTTGATGACAACCCTGTGTATACTGTGTACATATTTTTCTTTTTTTTTCTTTTCTTTTACTGTTTTGGTTTTGATTTTTTTGTTTTTTTTTTGCGCTTATCAGTTTTTGTTTTTGGAAATACACATACCTGAATTTTGGAACTGTTCAGACAAAGAAAACAGAAAATTCTTTCACTAAAATGACCGCTAACAAATTGTATAAATGTCAATTATATACTACTAAAATTTACATCTGTGTTGAGAAAAGGCTATTGTTTGAAAGAAGTTAACTGATTTCGTTCTCTGAGATAAGCCTATCACGATCATCCATTATCTTTTTACGTTGTCCCTGTTCCTTAAGGGAATGAATCAGAAAGATGTCTCCCTGCTTTAGAAGGTTGGCTCTGTAAATAAACCATATCTAGATCTTAATGAAGGACAGTTAAAAAATTCTTTCAAGGTCTGTAAAAAAATGTTTAAAATATCAGAATTTTCAGTGTCACCCCGCTCAATTATATACCTTTAAAAAATTAAATCATAAAAGAGCTACGGGAAGTGCTTGTAAACCTGTCGGGATGTTGAACAGGTCTGCTGGCAGTGGGTAAATGCATGCATGGCGCCAAGACAACTTCTCCGAGGTACTGAAGAGGCCTGCTGGTAGCGAAGCAATGTCAGGTATATGAAAATTCGTAAATATGAAATCTCTTGACCTTAAAATATCCTTTATTCTGATCTGGAACTTCTTGGCAGGATACAGATATCAGAGTGGGTTAAATGGCAACCCTGTCGAGGCTATGAACGCCTGTTGGCAGCAGTGGCTCTGTCAACAGTATTGGATATTTTATCTTTAATATCGTGGCTCACTTGTCTTGAGACTGTTATCAGTTTTCATCCTTTAAGCGTTGCTGGAATATTTGATTACTGATGATGTTTAGACGATTTTCTGGTTGTTTTTGAGTTAGAATTATTCTTGTTATCATAATCTAAATTTGTTCTTTTGGCAAAGATAACTGCTTCTACCAGTGTGTCGCCATCGTTGGCAGACATTTCACATTTTTATCCTATCCTTATAAGTTGCCTACACAAGTGTTTTGGAACCTTTGATTTTCATCGCAATCTTTTGGATAAAACAACATGACTATCTTGCGCATTCGCACACCTGCCTTTATTCTCGTTTTCATGACTGCAAGCGTGAAAATTTTGATTTCGAAGTCACGTCAATAGCATTAAAATCGTCACTAGATTACTATGGTTACTCTTGTCTATGTGTTCATTGCACTTCTAATTCAATAATGGTCACATAGTTGGCAAGACACCAAAATCTTTACTCATTTGGCATTTGTTTTGTGTTGATATGACTTCATTTTTATAAGATTGTGATGATATTATAATGACTTTCATTGAGTCCTTGATATATTGGATGTTTGATTTTCTATAGTCTTTCATCAAATTCCTTGGTGCATTGGTTTCATGAAAACACAATGACATTGTGGTTAGACCCTTGGTGCAATCATTTCATACAACACATACTTGTTATGATCGAACCCTCGGTGCTGATTTCGAAACATTGTTTTGATTTTAAAACCATGCAAACACTATTGTTTGTGCAAATATTTGGGGCGACTTACCATAGTTTTCATTAATTGTTTGGATGGCATTACTTTTAACACATTGCAATAGTGATTTGAATCACCATATGCGTCATCGGTTGTACATTTGGATATGACTGTTTTGGATGGGTCGATTTCGTTCCACCACCCTCGCACACTTAGACATTAATGCCCACCTTCTATCCCGGGTTACCTCTGTTGGTTTTCGGGGAAGCCTATGAGCTATCGGTCCTGCATATACCCTGTCCAAACCCTTGACCATTTACCCTACTCACTGTGTATTCTATTCTATGGCACCTGTGGTGCGCATAGAACCAAATGGTATCCAAACTCTGCTGCTATTTGACAATGCTCATGAGGATTTGGAAAATAGTGGCTGGCTGGTTTTTATCCAAAGATTTGAGGGTTTCAACCTTTCGGTTGCCCAACAGTTCACCCTCACCTTCGACGGATGCAGGGCTAAGGTCGGAGACATACAGCTCGAGCTAAATGAGGAATTCCTAAGCTCAGCTACAGGACTACCAGCTACAGGGCAAAGGTGGTTTAAAAATTCCAAAGTGGATGAGGTGTCATGGTCGCTCCTATTCACATCAAGAAAGATTGTTAGTTGCGATAGAGGTATGCCTGTCACTGCCCTCAAACCCAGGTGGCATGATCTTTTGGCAATTATTAAGTAGTTTGTGACCTGTGAAGGTCGTTATGGCTTGGTATTTCTGTATCATCTTCAGTTATTGATGAACTTTATAGACTACCCTCTTAATATGCCACATTATCTTTTACGTAGTCTGTACAAGATGTCCAAATGATTTAAACGTGAGAAGGCCAATAGCAGCCTTTTCCATCACTGCTTGATCAAAGTCATTATCGTTCATCATCTGAGCCTTAGTGCTGACTGTTGGCAAGCCTTCCTATCTAGAAATGGATTTTCCACTCCCGAGTATGTCGAAGTGGACAAGGTTGTGGTTACTGAAACTCTAGTTGTGCCTACAGTGCCATCTCCTACCCTTCTACCCCCTGTCAAACCCTCAAATTGCACCAACATTGATTTACCCGATACCATGGCCGACCTCTGTGCTAAAGACAATACTAAGGCTGTCAAGAGGCCTGTAAGGAATAAAGGAAAAGGTGATATTGTTGTCAACAGTAAGGGAAAGAAAAATGTTCGATGGATATCAAGATGTGCTCGGAACAAGCCTAAACAAAGCACTGACCAAAAGCCTATCGTCTTGAACGAGGATTCAGACTCGGAGATCGAATTCTTCCTAGCCGAGGAATACCCCTATTCTCATGGCCTCTGCTCTATGGAACCCTATGACTATGTTTCCAACTTACCTCTTTGCCTCAAGAATGACCCTAACTTCCCGGGAATTAAGCTTCACAGTGAAACCCCTAGTAACTTGAACGAACCCTCACCTGTGATGTCAAGGCCCGATCAATCACCGTGTATTCAATGCAATCCGTGGCTTTAACGTTACTACATGGACGTCCCCCTGTTGCAATCTAAGATCAAATCATTAGAGGAACAGGTGGCAGTGTTGTCAAAGGAGAACGATAGGCTACAAGCCAACGAGAAGAAGCAAAAGACCACCGGTTCAATTGTCTTCAGAAATGTTGAGTCAGCTATGGCCTTTGTCAATTCAAAGTTATCCTGACCAAGTTGTTTTCCTACAGCCCAAGTATGGTTTTTTCCACATCGATTTTATATGATTTGGTTTCAATTAGCATAGCCGATTAGTTCTATTTTTTTTTAATAGATTCAAAACAATTTGGTTTACTTCCAATTACCAGAAATGATTTTGTTTTTCTATTTGAATTAGCATGAAAGATTTCATTTGTAATTAGCATAAACTATTTTGTTTGCATCGATTCATTTTGATAAAATCAAATATAGCTATGATTTGGATAATGTGATTTTATTGTTCTTAGATTAGTATGAACGATTGAATTGTTTTTGAGTTGGTTTGAATTAGGGTAGTCGATTGGGTTTGATTTCGTTTAGTTCTGTTCTGTTCGAATAAGATTCAAGAAACGATTTTGTTTTGTTTTGAATGAATATTTTCTTTTTGGATTATGATTACATCCGACCTGTACAAAAGATTTGTTTGCTAAAATTGTATAGCTATGAATTGATTTAACATGATTTGATTGTTCCTAGATTAGTGTAACGATTGTGTCGACCCTGAGTTAGTTCGATTCATTTCTGTTTGGTTTGATTCACAAACAATGTTGTGTGCCTTGAATTAGCATAATTATTTATGTATGAGTTGGAATAGTATCAAAGATAGGTTTTATATGGATCTGTTAGTTTTGGATTTAAAAAACGATTATGTTGAGTGTTGGATTGACATATCATGTCTATATTGAATTCGTACCAAAGATTTATTTTGATATTCGATTGAAATAGATTCAATTACAATTTTGTTTGTTCTCAATTAGTATAGAAGTTTTGGTTTGTTGTGATGTAAATGATTTGCTTTGTTTTCAATTAGCAATTAACGATTTGTTTGATAGTTCGAATATATTTATGTTAGTTTTGGATTGATTTAAAATGATTTTGTTTGCAAATTAGACCAGCTATAGAATCGTGAGATTCTGTAGCTAGTCTTAAAATTTAGATTTTTATTAATTTTACAAATAAAACATTATCTAACTTTGCCTATTCTTGTCCACCCACAGGTACATACGAATTTCAATGGAAAATTGGACATGCTGTGGCAGTTATATAGTTTTGTTTTAGTTTGTTAGTCATAGGCAAAGATAGAGACTTGGGAGATTATTCCCAGATTTTTTGTAAATTGTTTTTGATAATTCCCACAGGGATGTTTTACCCTGTGGCCTTTAAATACTTGTTATTTTTTGTAATGAACCCATCATCACTGTTGGGAGAACAAAGACTATGGATTTATGATGATACAAGCTCAAATGGAAGTGGATCTTTTGTAACAGCTTTAGCTTTGAATTTATCATACTTTCGTTCAGGTTTTGTGCATTTTAATTTGTCATCAAGTCATTGACTACTTTAGATATCAAGACTTGTTACATGTTAATGCGTTGTGATTTAAATTCTATCCATGTCTTATGTATCTTAGTTTTAGTACAACAATTACTCTGTTTCAATTTAATGAATGAAGGTTTATCTTCTTCGTTAATTGAACTGTTTTGTACAAATCTTTGCACAGGGATTTATCTAACTGCGATGATTTGTAAATTATAAGATTGTTGTCATTTTTTATGTCTTGTTTGTCCTGTCATTTATATTTCAAGAGAACTGCTTCTTCCTGTTTACAAGAAGCTTGTGGAGAATATGGTGCGGGCTTCCTCCCACCGAACAGCTAAATCAATTATTGTACACAGGACAAACCTAAAGCATTACTTCGAGTCAATTTGCTATTTGTTATTTAATAGTTAATAAATTCGATAATTTTCAGTAGTTTAGATAGATTTATAGTTTAGTTTTATAGTACAGATTGTTATCTTAATTATTCATCTTTGATAATTGTCACTTTGTTTTTGTTTCATAAAATTATAAAATTCAAAAATAATAGCTTTGCTGTCATAGGACAGCTCACAAATGGTTTTTTTAGGTTTTCAATTTAAAATCTGTAATCTGTAAATATTGTACATTTGTAGTTGGTATCTAATTCTGTTGATAATTGAACATTTAATTTCATAAAATTATTGTTGTATAATATTAGACAATAGACTGTATATATATATATTTCCGATTTATTTATTAGTTTTCTTTAATTGTTGTTTTCATTTAGATTAGTTCCTTTAGTTAGTTTCCTTTCATTTTCCTAGGACTTAGATCGGCCAATGGAGTCGCTAAACCCGTCGGGGTGGATCATCCCAAACGGCTTGGGTTATTTAGACAACCCCAGACCGGATCCACTTCTCTAGTTGACGAGCGTTCAATTTCTCCCATCAACAACTTCCAAGGTGGTCGCAAGGTAAAACCCAACTTTTCATTCATTTAATTTGTGGAATGACATCTCAAAAGGGCCACAACTCTCTCATGAATGGAGCAGGAGGTAAAAATAACCAAAAAGAGAACCAATAACCTGACTGTCCCTTTTTTTGTTTACCAAAAAAAAACCTTTGATATTATACATGAAACATGTTGGACACAACAACCACACTAAGAGGGGGGGGGTGAATTAGTGTGTGGGATTTTACAACTTTTTCTCACTTCAAGTTAGAAATGATTTCAAAACATAATATTACACATCATCATTGTAATATTCCATGTATCCATTCACCAATGAAATCCATTAATAATAAAGAGCAATCAATCCATAAGCATAATGAACACAAGAGACACCATATGTATGTGTAATCTTTTGTATTATATTTTACATGTGACTATATCATATGGGTTTTATCATCACCAACTGAAGTATGGAGCACCAAATCCAAGGAGAGCACTAACTCTCAAGCAAGACTCGGCTTGTCGCAAGACTCATCTTGCCGATAGAATGCAATCTGTCCAACTAGAATTGATCTAGTAATACAACCAACACAAATATAAGTCAACGAGTTATAGAATCTTATCCATCTCATAATCAGATATCTACAACAAATGCTCATCACAAGAATCTTCCCATACAATCAACCAAACACTCCATCAACCTCCCTTCATTCACGATGCCATGCAATCAACAAGTTACCTCAACTTGTAAGATTCACCACAAGCTCAATTTTTTGTTTTTGATTATGAAATTTATATATGAGGTACTCCTTCATGTACTATCATACCTTTGCAAATTTCACAGTCTACAAAGCCACAAAAAAGAAGTTATAGCAGAAATACCAAGTTGCCTTGTTTCAAACATATTTTCAGGATTATTCAAGAACCCTAACTTCCACAGAGCATATCTCCAAAAATATTGTAATTCAATGGCTTAAATTTTAACCATATATACTCTAATATATTTTTTCCATCTCCTCCAAATTTCACGGTTCGAAACTTCCCAGAACAGAAGTTATAGAAAATATGGAAGACCCTCATGAATTCTATCCTATTATAGAGAGCTCACTTGTACGACATTCCCCACATGGAATATTTGTTGTATGGATCTGAAAATTGTACACAACATACTAAAGACTTTACTATACCCAATACATTTTTTCTTACTGAATTTGGATCTAGTATGAAGAAATTATGACATTTTTACCTAAAACACTTGTTTTAGACTAGTTTCAGGACTAGCCATAAATCCTATTTTTCACATAGTGTAACTCCCAAAATACAATGACCTAGAAGCTAAATTGTTTATCACAGTTACTTGGATATTTTTTCTCAATGACCTCTAGATTTCACTGTCAATCATTGTAGAAAACAAGTTATTGTGAAAATAGTGAGATGACCTGTAAATAACATACCTTAGAAAACATCATCAAAAGAATTTATCCTCCCTTGAATTCCGGCCTTCCTTACTTCACCTTCCCTCTAAAATTCACATTATATCTCCTCTGGTTACCTCGGTCACTTGTAGATATTCAATATCCTCAAAATATGGATACTAATGAGAGACCCTTTCTCTCTTATTTATACTCTCCAAGTAGCTTCCTCTAGAAGTATCCACT
Source organism: Picea engelmannii (assembly GCA_009831015.1). Taxonomy (NCBI): domain Eukaryota; kingdom Viridiplantae; phylum Streptophyta; class Pinopsida; order Pinales; family Pinaceae; genus Picea; species Picea engelmannii. The sequence continues at coordinate 449,976 of ML783800.1, forward strand.
TAACCACTTTGTCCACTTAACCACTTTGTCCACTTAGCCACTTTGTCCACTTAACCAACTTTGTCCACTTAGCCACTTTGTCCACTTAACCACTTTATCCACTTGACCAACTTTGTCCACTTAGCCACTTTGTCCACTTAACCACTTTATCCACAAATAGTAAACTCTCCAATTCTAGTTGCAACTAATTTATTTTTAATTGTTTTCTTGTTGCAACCACTTAACCCATGACTAACCACTTTGACTAGTCAACATATTCTAGTGGATTCTAGAATAATTTGACTTCTTTGACATTATAGAGGCTTCTAGATAACTCATGAGGGTTCTCCAACTTCACATGGCCATAACTCTCTAACCGTGAGGAGTTATGTGATGTTCCACATATCACCAGAAATGGAATGACATATACTATCCATATGGAATAGTTTCTCTTGAAAATTCACTGATATTCATTATATTATTCCTTAATCAAACTTGGGTTCCCCAGCCACACTGTTGGACTACCTAACCACTTGGACTTCACAAAGCATCTTCCCGTGAGGCCTTTCACCATAAGGGGACCACTTTGAGAAATTTATCAAAGAGCATCTTCCCATGAGGGATTTCACCATAAGGGGACTATTTTAGATTTTATCCATTTGGTTATTCCTATCAACCATGACAAGACAATAATGACCAACCTTTACATCATCCCATCTATACATCAATCCATGACAATACATTACTATGAAACCACTTAACATATTTGACATCAATTACATCTATGACAACATAGGCCATCAATAAATACATCAATGATACTATGACAAGACATCAATTACAACATAATGCAACAATCTCCCCCTTTGGCATTGATGCAAATACTAACATTGATGTCAACACAAATTATTGATGGAAACATGTAGACATGGCATTGCTCTCATTAATAGTCATATCAATCACATAAATGTGATTATCTCTCCCCCTTTGACATCAATGGAAAAGGGTAATTCTCTCCTCGGGGTTTATCCCCCTGCCTGAACTCTCCTTGGGGTTTCTCCCCTTTTCTGGATTCCTTTGAGCTTCCTCTGAATAATTTATTCCCTTTTCAACAAGGGATATTTCAATGATGTAATGTTGAAGACATATCGCTCATGCTCCCCCTGTGACCATCATTCCCCTTGGAAACATGCCTTTGTGCTCTCTCTCCAAGCATTTATCTCTTTATCCTGCATCTGATGAATCTCTCCTCCTGGAATCATGGGAAGAAGAATGACTCCCCATGTGGGTATGTCTCCCCCTATCTTCTCTGTAGGATGAACAATATGATACCACTGTAATTTTCTTCTGCTGCAAATGCTACTGCTCAACCGGAACATAGATCAACTGCTCAATAATGATCTTCTCTTCCTATGATGATCCTTGGACATTTCCATGCATCAAACTTGTGCCATACGATACATCATGAATTAAAATATATGTCGTTAATGAATACAAAATCATGAACAAAACATCAACCATGTACATCCTGTGCCATATTGTGTTCCAATCATGCACAACACCCATGTACATCAACCATGTACATTAATAACATACAATATACCATAAGATATCATCAATGTAGTGTATCAACCATATGCCAATAACATGTGCCAACTGTGTACCAACCATATGCCTATACTAACATTCCAACCATGTGCCTCAAACAAGTATCATATCACTCATGATATGCCTCTACCATGAACCAAGTGCCACAACCATGTATCTCAACCATCAATATATCAACCAAGCATCATAACAAGTGTCTCAACTATATCATCCCATACATCATGTACCAAAGCTAGTGCATCAACCATGCACCAAACCTCAACAAGATGAAATACAATCAAGATGTATTTCCATACATGTATGCCATATCAACCATAAACCATGTGCCAATCATATTTCTAGCAAGTGCCTCTAACAATGTACCAAGTATGTACCAATCACACATCAACTATAGATCAAGTTATGACTCATCAAGGATGTACAACATAACCACCTCATCAACTCATCAACTACATTTTCCAATATGTAGCTCAACCACATGCCAAATGCATGCACATAGACATCCAACAAATATTCCTCTAACAATACATCATAAGATATATCAATGGAGCTCACATATGTACCAGCCATGTACCATGACAGATCTGTCATAAAAAACATTCACTACAACAAGTACTAAGTAGCCAATAGTACCTCTAAACATGCACTAAGAGTGTCCCTCAATAGATCAATGATATGTATCTATCTAACATCACATCAACATGAATTGTCCCATAAAAAACATGCCATATCATCACTGACATAGCCAACTTTGTTCCTCAACAGTAAATGTCTCAAACCACACTCTAGGGTTAGTACCATGCATCCAAGATAGAATTTCAATACTCAACCATATTTCATCACCATACATACATCAAATACACATGCCAACATATAATCATGAAAACTTGCAATAAACCATGCCATACCCTGCAAAAACAATTTATACTATCAAAGCATGTTGCAACTCATAGCCTTATTTTCTAAGGCTTTTACCACAAGTGCGCAGCCTATTCTACAAACAACTCACATATGTATGTGACCTTTCTATAGGTCACCTCGTGTATCTACGGGACTTCTCCCACAGGATCCCATGTATTCTTCATAAAAATTCAAGCTTGAGCTTACATCAAGATGGCTTCTTGATGTCTTCCTTGATTTGTTATTTTTAAAGTTTCCTTGCTTTTTGTAGATGGTTGACTTGCAAAATTATTTCCATCTTTTGAGAATGAAGGAATTACACCATGCTTCTTAGAAGTGCTAGCTTCAAGATGTATAGCTTTCGTGTTGTATCCAAGACCTGATTTATCATTTGGAGATCTTTGGCTATCTAGGATCTCATCCAAAATTGTTGAGTTATTCATGAACTTGATGGGAGTGTTTGACTTCTCTACTTTCTTTCTAAGATCAACAAATTCATCTTCCAACTTATGGCATGACTCTTCCTTTTCATTTACTTGATTCTTCAATAGTTCCTATATTCTTTTGGATTCTTCAATTTTGGTCTTAAGATTGACATTAACTTCAAGACTTTTGATAAGCTAATCATCTACCTTCTTTTTTTCTTCTATTTCATTCTTTAGTCTTTTGATCTCTTCTTCTTTTTCTTCTAATTGGGTCTTTTTACTTTCTTCTTGTTCTTTGAGAATTTGCTTTAGTTCCATGGTATATCTCGGGTACTTTTCTAGGACTTCCTTGGTTTATTTTTCAAGATACTCAAAATTAATTGAGTAATGTCCTATTTCACTGCTAACAGCATCTAACTTAGATAAATATTTATCTTTAAGCTTCAAAAAATCTTCCTCTTCATCTATAGGATAACTTTCATCTGATTCTACACAAACTACTTCTAGATTTTCTTCTTCACTTATAGAGAAACATTCAACATCATCACACTTAGAATTATTGCAATCAAAGGATTTTGGAGATTCTTTGCCTTCATTATTATTGATGGAATTGTCTTCAGTGTCTTCCTTTTTTCCTTGATATGTCTTCTCTAGCTTCATCCATAGATCCTTGGAGGAAGTACATTCTCCCATGATTTCTTTGAAAAAACTCGAGAGTCCATTGAAAATCATCTTGAGAGCCAATGCTTAGTTCTTCTTTTCTTCCTTTTGAGCTCCAAAATTTGACTTATTCTTCAAAGGAACTGATCCACCAATAGTTCTTTTCCAAACACCTGTTCCTTTTGCGTTCAAATACCCTTTCATTTTTATTCCCTATGTTGAATAATTTTCTCATCAAAGATTGGAACTTCATCATCCATTTGTGTGTCCATGGATCTCCTCCAAGCTTGTTAAGGCTTATAGTGAAGGCCTCCTCTGATACCAATTGTTGGACATACCAGGCACACTAAGAGGGGAGATGAATTAGTGTGTGGAATTTTACAACTTTTTCTCCCTTCAATTTAGCAACCAATTCAAAACATAATATTACACATCATCATTGTAAGATTACATGTAACCATTCACAAATGACATCCATCAATAATAAAGAGAAATCAATCCATAAGCACATTGAACAAAAGAGACACCATATGTATGTCTAAGCTTTTGTATTATGTTTTACATGTGACTACAATTACGAGGATTTTATTAGCACCAACTCTCAAGAAAGACTCATCTTGCCGCAAGACTCAGCCTGCTAATAGAATGCAATCTATCCAAATAGAATTGATCTAGTAGTACAACCAACACAAATACAAGTCAACTAGTTATAGAATATGCTCCAACTCATAATCAGAGATCTACAACAAATGCTCATCACAAGAATATTCCCATACAATCAACCAAACACTTCATCAACCTCCCTTCATTCATGATGTCATGCAATCAACAACTTACCTCAACTTGTAAGATTCACCACAAGCTCAATTTTCTGTTTCTGATTCTGAAATTTTTGTATGAGGTACTCCTGCATGCGCTGTCATACCTTTGCAAATGTTACAGTCTACAAAGCCATGGAAAATAACTTATAGTAGAAATACCAAGTTGCCTTGTTTGAAACATATTTTCAGGATTATTCAGGAACCCTAACTTCCACAGAGAATATCTCCAAAAATATTGTAACTGAATGGCTTAAATTTTAACCATATATACTCTAATATATTTTGTCCATCTCCTCCAAATTTCAAGGTTTGAAACTTCCTATAACAAAAGTTATAGAAAATATGGCAGACCCTCTTGAATTATGTCTTGTTCTAGAGAGCTCACTTGTATGGCACGCCCTGCATGGAATATTTGTTGTATGTATCTTAAAATTGTACACAACATACTAAAGACTGTACTATAACCAATAAATTTTGTCTTACGGAATTTGGATCTGGTATGAAGAAGTTATGACGTTTTTACCCAAAACACCTGTTTTAGACTAGTTTCAGGAATAGACACAAACCCTATTTTTCACGGAGTTTAACTCCTAAAATACAATGAACCAGAAGATGAAATTGTTATCACAGTTACTTGGATATGTTTTATCAACAACATTCATATTTTTCTATCTGAATCATTGTAGAAAACAAGTTATTGCGAAAATGGTGAGATGGCATGTAAATAACATACCTTGGAAAGCATCATCAAAAGAATTTATCCTCCCTTGAATTTTGGAATTCTTTACTTCACCTTCCCTCTGAAATTTTCCTTAGATATCCTCTGATTACCTCAGTCACTTGTAGATATTCAATATTCTCAAAAAATGGATACTAATGGGAGACCCTTGCTCTCTTATTTATAATCTCCAAGTAGCTTCCTATAAAAGTATCCACTTAACCACTTTGTCCACTTAACCACTTTGTCCACTTAGCCACTTTGTCCACTTAACCAACTTTGTCCACTTAGCCACTTTGTCCACCTAACCACTTTGTCCACTTAACCAACTTTCTCCACTTAGCCACTTTGTCCACATAACCACTTTATCCACAAATAGTAAACTCTCCAATTCTAGTTGCAACTAATTTATTTTTTATTGTTTTCTTGTTGCAACCACTTAACCCATGACTAACCACTTTGACTGGTCAACTTCTTCTAGGGGCTTCTAGAATAATTTGACTTCTTTGACTTTCTAGAGGCTTCTAGATAATGCATGAGGGTTCTCCAACTTCACATGGCCATAACTCTCTAACTGTGAGGAGTTATGTGATGTTCCACATATCACCATAAATGGAATACCATATACTATCCATATGGAATAATGTCTCCTACAACTTAATTGATATTCATTACATTATTTCTTAATCAAACTTGGGTTCCCAAACCACACTGTTGGGCTACCTAACCATTTGGACTTCACAAAGTGTCTTCCCATGAGGGATTTCACCATAAGGGGACCACTTTGAGAACTTTATCCAAGATTGTCTTCCCGTGAGGTCTTTCACCATAAGGGGACCACTTTGGAGTTTATCCATTTGGTTATTCCTATCAACCATGACAAGACAATAATAACCAACCGTTACATCATCTCATCTATACATCAATCCATGACAATACATCACCTATGCCACCACTTGACATCTTTGACATCAATTACATATATGAAAACATAGGCCACCAATCAATACATCAATGATACTATGATAAGACATGAACTCTTTGACATCAATGACAACATAATGCAACAAGACATGGGTGGAAACAAAATAATTTTTTCATAAAATATCAACAGGAAGGAGCAATAATAACAATTATCCATCCCGGGAGCAACCATAAATGAATAAATTCAACATGAAGGAGCATTAAACAAACCAACATGCAACATTTGAAACACCAACAAAATTATTTTGCACAGACATAATACACATCCAACCACTATATCTTTCAGAAAGAAAGCACTCTGCATATGAATTCTAAGAGCCAACACAAAGATTCTATCTAGAGCGAGACTATAATGATGAATGGAAGGGAAAGAGTTACCATACCTATGAGGAAAGATCCTAAAAGAACCAAGGACCACCACTATTCTCCAACGGTCGAGCGAAATAGAGGAAAACTAACCAGAGAAACCAAAATGTGCGACAAGGTGACGGTGGTGAGCTCGTGGTTGGTAAGAAAGACATGCAGTAAATGCACGTCACTTCTCCACCCTTTCATTAATTTCCATCAACCACATCTAGGGTGGAATGCATACAAAATCCCATTAAGCACATTAATCAACCATAAAAAAAAACATGTCACTTCCATTTTTCCAAATTGAAATGAAAACCCTCTTATCCATAGTTTTATACCCCCGCCATATAATATGTTCCATATTTCTAACAAGTTCCAATTTGCAAGGAGTGAATTGACCTTAAGCAATTGCATAATCCATAGCTATTGTTCACATAACATAAACAATACCATGAATACAATATACCATGAATGCAATATATAATAACCAGTGTGAGTGTGAGTTGAAGTCCAAATTTTAAACCATATGTAAAAGCAGATAACAGTTATAACTAAAGTGCTTGTCACTTTCTTTCATCTTTTAAATTGCCATCCTTTATCATCATTGATTGCATATGAAAATTTATTTGAATTCCTTTTGTTTTTCTCAAACTGTAAAATGCTTCGTAAAGTTGTCACGAGTGCAATCCAGAGAAGCGTTTCTTTTTCACCATGATCTAAACAAGGGGGTACCACCTATTTAGTATATTATTATGTATATGTATATAAATAATAAGGTATTGAATCCCATTTATAGGCAATGGTATTACGTTTCACTTCTGGGCATCAAAAATGCTATTTGAAGATTCATCATTATCATCACTGTTCTGTGTAAGTGAAACTTCTTCATTTTCTTCTTTGGGATTTTTTTCTTGTATTTTTATTTTATTGGTTAATGTACTCTTGATCTGCATGATCTTGCCAGGATCTGCTATTGTGTCATATTCTTCTTTAGGAACTCTCTTTTATTGATCCATTTCATATTCAAATCACTGAATTTCACATTCCTTATTAGGAACTTTACCCATTATTTTCTTGTTATCAATTTCTTCATTTTTAGATGCCAGATCATCTTTCTTGGTTTCTATTTTAGATTTTCTTCTCCATACCTTTTCATGAGATATTTTGTTTGTTGTATATTTCTTTTCTAAATTTTTTCTTTGAGATATTTCATTTCTTCTTTTCTTCCAACCTTCATTATATTTTCTTCCTGACTTGTATGAATTATTTCTCATGGATTAACTTCTTGATTTTCTGCAGTTTTGGGATTTGTGACCAAACCAATCACATTTGTAACATCTCATTGTATGACAAAACTTTGTTGTGTGGCCAACATAATTGCATCTCCAACATCTCATTAAGTTATTGGAGCTTCCTGAATTTTTTTTTCCGGGACTCTTGCATTCCAATGCTTTGTGACCAAATTTATTACAAGGAAAGCAATAACCATTGAAGTTGTTTACATACTTGAGTCTGTTGTGAAATGAGAAGTTTGTATTTTGATATGTTTCTTGTTTTTTAATTTTATAGCTTCCTTTCTTGACAAAGTTCATGGTTTGTTTTAGGTTTGTGATTGTACCTTTTTTCTTTAGGAGTATGATCCTTTATCATGTTTTTAAATGGTGCTCCATTTGCCACCTTCTTCTTTATTATTCTATCCAAGATTGGTTTTGTCATCAGTTGGTATTTGACTGTTCTAGATCCTATCTAGGATAGAGGAGTTGTTATGGAATTTGACAATTACTTTTGTCTTTTCATTATTCTTTTTGAGGTTGATAACTTCCATTTTTCACATGTGACATGTTTCTTCCTTTTTAGTCAACTGAGTCTTCAAGGCTTATTCTTTTTCCTTACCTCCTTCAAGTTGAGTCTTTAGATTGATGACCATTTCTTCTGTATCATCCAAGACTTATTTGCAGTTATTATTTTTTTCATATGTATTTAACTCTTCTATATCTTTTGTTAGATCAACAACTTCATTCTTCAATCTTTTGATTTCTTCCTTGTTTTCTATCCGAATTCTTTTGAGGTTGATGGCTTCCAATTCGAACATGTGGCATGATTCTTTCTTTTTAGTTAATTGGATCTTATGTGATTCTTCATTTTTCTTAGCTTCTTCAATTTGAGTCATTATATTTTCATTAGTACTTTCATTTATCTTTTTGATGTTAATAATTTCCAATTCCAACATGTGACATGATTCTTCTCTTTTAGTTAATTGGATCTTCTAGGCTTCTTCATTTTTCTTAGCTTCTTCTAGTTGAGTTTTTAGACATATGACCATATATTTTGTCCCTTCTAGTACTTTGATTTTATTTCCATGTGTCTTCAATTCTTCCATTTCTTCTGTTAGATTAGCAACTTCGATTTTCAATCTTTTGATTTCTTCTTCTTAGTCTTCTAGATGAATCTTTTGTTCATGCTCTTCATGGTTAGATTGATCTAATAGTTGTAGTAGAAACATATCTTTATTTTGAAATTTCTATAACTCTTCAAAAGTGAACATAACTATGTACTCAAGTTGGTCAAGAACATCCTTAGTAACTTCAATATATAGACCATTTCTTGGTTCAATACTAATCACTTCAAATGTAGTTATAACATCAATCTTAAAATATAGTAGTTTTTCTTTAGTGAATATTGAGGTATTCATCAATTCCTTGATTCAGTAGTCTTCTCTGTTGATGATTGGGGTTTGCATCAGTTCTTCGATGGAATTTTCCTCTTCTATGTTTTGTTCTTTATTATGATCAGAATTCTCTTTATCTGTATTTTGTTCTTCAATCTGACTTGATTTCTCCATTTCTTTTTTTTGTTCTTTAATCTAATTGGATTTTTCTTTTTCTTTGTTTTGTTCTATAAACCAATTGGAATTCTCCATTTCTTTGTTTTTTTATTTATTTTGATAAGAATTATCCATATTGAGCCATAGTACTTTAGCAGAGGTGTAGTGTCCCATCTTTTCTTTAACTTGGTCTAACAGTCCATTCTCAATTGCCAAGGGAGCTTCATTTGTGGAGAGATGTTAAAAACCAAATATCAATAAAGCATAGAAAAACCTCAGAAAAAGTACTCAACGCCTTGAAAAAGAGACAATTTCATATAATAAGCCTCTTCGACGGGGAAACCTCCTTTTACCCCACTTAAATGTTCAAGTACAAGATGATTCAAAATGAAAATGTCTCCTTGGTATATATAGGAGACTAGGAGGTATAAGTACAACTAATGTCCTAAAGCCGACATAAATAAAATAACATTACTAATATAATATGCCCCAATTAAGGGGTAATGAGCCAATATTAGGGCTTAACATGCCCCAACCCTTGAGACAAGTGTTGTCCACAATGCTTGAGTAACTCTGGATGCTTCTGTATAAAATACTCATCTTCCCAAGTGGAATCTTCAGCTGGTAGTTTCCTCCATTTAATGAGATACTCTGAAATGGATCTATTCCTTAGCTAGTCAATTCTTGTGTCAGTGATGGATTCATGCTCCAATATGATTTTTCCTTCCTCGTCAAGTTCTGTAAATATAGTTTGAACTGGGATCTTGTCGCCTATAACCTTCTTTAAGCATGAAACATGGAAAATTGGGTGTACTCGTGAAGATGCAGGCAACTCCAATTTGTATGCCATAGTACCAATCTTTTGCAACACCTTATAAGGGCCATAGTACTTTGGTGATAATTTATTATCCTTCTTGGCTTGCTTGAGGGACATTTGTTTGTAAGGTTGTAGTCTTAAAAACACCCAATCCACTACTTCAAAACTTCTTTCACTACGATGTTGATCTGCTTGTTTCTTCATGCGATATTGTGCCATGCTCAGGTTGTCCTTTAAGATTTGGAGAACTTGTTGTTGATTCTCGATGTGATATTCCACTACTTGAACCTTAGATTTTTCTTTTAGAGAAGAAGTGATGGAAAGAGGGTGGTATCCATAAAGTGCCATAAATGGTGTCATTTTTGTTGTAGTATGAAAGGAAGTGTTATACCACCATTTTGCCAAGGGTAACCATTTGAACCAT
>ML783800.1:463595-484735 GCA_009831015.1 Picea engelmannii
AAGTTGGAGTTTCTCCATTCCTGATTCACCTTCCTTGTGTCCTCATCATGAATTTCATGGGATGCATTTTCACTTTCAGGTGTCTTCTCTGTTACGAAATTTTTCAATACTTCCATGATCTCCCCTTTTAAACCCTCCATCATGTCTTGTAGTTCATCTTTTGTTACTATCTTCTTTTGTAAATCATGTATGTCCCTACGTATTTCTTCACCTTCATAAAGAGTCCAAGTAGGATTGTCTGGAGGCTTATTTGGTGTAGAAGTTCCCTTTTTGGGTGGCATGTTGGCCAAGTATCACTTTTGAACCTTGATTTTTAGGTGGTTCTGCTAGACAATCTTTCTTCTATTGTATCTCCCAAGCTTCGGCCCTTATGGGTATGAAAATTTCATTTATGTAGTTCTCTAATATTTCTTCTCCGCAATGCTATGGGTCTGATCAAAATTCGATGTGCCAAGTGGAATTTATGGTAACTTCCCCGCAACTTGCCAATTTTTGGCCTTTCCAGGAGATATCACTTGTATAGCGTGCCCTGCACAAAATAATTGATATAAAATTTTAAAACTTGCACCAGAAATACTACAGACTATCCATGATCTAATGAAACTAGTCCCACTCAATTTGGATACTCTAGGAAGAAGTTATGATTGTTTTACCTAGAACACCTTCTTGAGACTAGTCAGATACCTTATCTTACACAGGGTGTATATACAAATTTAAGATGACACAGAAGATGAAATTTTTACCACTAATACCTTACTAATTTCTATGAATATCCTTCAGAGTTCAGGGTCTAAAACATTACAAAACAAATTTTATAGCGAAAATTCCACAATGACTCAGTTCAGGATGATTCCAAAACCCTATCTTGTACCAGATGTATCTCTGAAAGTATAGGGCTTCAGGAGATGAATTTGTAACCCAACGTACCTTGATCCGTCTACTAAATATCCTCCAAGTTGTTCCTTCCGAAACATTGTAAAAGAAACTTTATAGAAAAAATTCCAAGGTGTCTCGATGTAGCAGCGAAACCCCAAGACCTTGAGCTCTGATACCATATGTTAAGAACCAAATATCAATATAGAATAGAAAACCTCAGAAAAAGTACTCAGTGCCTTGAAAAAGAGATAATTTCAGATAATAATCCTCTTCGAGGGGGAAACCTCCTTTTACCCCATTTAAATGTTCAAGTACAAGATGATTCAAAATGAAAATGTCTCCTTCGTATATATAGGAGAATAGGAGGTATAATTACAACTAATGGCCTAAAGCTGACATAAATAAAATAACATTACTAATATAATATGCCCCAATTAAGGGGTAATGAGACAATATTAGGGCTTAATAAGAGAGCCATTTGTCAACCCATTTCTTTAGAATCTACCTTCCAGTATTTAAACTGTGTTGAAGGCACCTGCTCTGATACCAATTTTTGAAACACACACTGACACTGAGAGGGGGGGGGTGAATCACTGTCTGGAAATTTTGACTTATTTTAACACTTTCATAGATTAAATGAATTAACTGAATAAGACATATGCAACTCAATTAATTAATCACAAACATGTGCAACACAAACTGTATGAAGTACATAAAATATCTTTTTTTATTTATTTAACTTGAATGAATACAAATAAGACCAATCCTTTAATATATTCTACTTCAACTGAATATGAGAGATACAACTCTTTGATACAAGACCCAGCTTGTATTTCTCAGATCCAACTGAGAAATGAGGAATCCAAACCTCATAACAAGACCCATATTATTGATCTCAAATCCAACTGAGATGTGAGGAATCCAACCCTCATAACAAGACTCAAATTGTAAACATGTACAAACCTGATAGAATGAACTTCCATTCAATCCATTAAATATATATATATAATCCACCAAGGCACCCTAAGATTTACCACTACTTCTAGTTTATATAATATTTCAATAGGTATAGGATTGAACCATTGTGTCTTTTGACATGAACCATTGCATCTCTTCATAGTTTAACATAGATAATATTCTCCTTTTATTCATTAATTTATCATGTAAGTTTCTCGATTAATTAGAAGATTAATCTTGATTCAAATTCTGTCTACATGATTTGATCACATGTATGTATCGACTCCTTATAACGTTCCCATGCTTCTGTTGCATCCCTAGCTCTTCAACAGATCATATTCGAGGCTTCGCTATCTCTCTATATAGTTATGGTGTTAATCTCATCAAATTACTTCACAGGCCCCTAACTATTCATAGAAAACAAATTTTGCAAAGGAGATTTCTTCAACCCACTTTCCTTTGTTACCACGGGCTTATATATTTCAAACATTGTTCTATTAGCGCTTTTATCCTTCCTCCCTTATTCTCCTACATGAGACCATATTCAAATGTCCAAGGTATTATTTACTTCTATCCCCTTTACTCTCCTTATTATATTTTTTACCGTATCACATGACCGATGTTGGAGCCAGGTTCTTCGGTACTTCAGCCTTCGGGATTTCGACCTTTACAATCCTTGCGTTCTTCTGGAGGTGTTACCTTCCAGAGTGGTTACATCTCATGTTAGCTAATCCAATGGCTAGCATTATTCTTGAAGTTCTCATATTGACAATCCGGTCTAATCCTTGCGCATTCATTGAATTTTGTCTTTTAGATGATCGACGACTCTGACTTAAACTTCAGTTGAGGTGGACGATTTTTATCTATTCCATAACTTCGAAGATTCATGACTCTGGGATTCCAGGTTACTAGAACTATGAAGTAGTTCAATTCTTCTGGAGGTTACCTACTGAATAAGTCATAAAATGATGTTGATCGTTTCTTAACGATTAACACCTCATGCTTACTCTATTCTTCCACTATGTTTGATCAACGGTCGATAATTATCTCTAATTAGATCAATGATTAACTTTACTTCGTGATCTCGGCCTTCGGTGATTAGTTGATAACAAAAGATCAGATATCCCTAAAGTTAGTCATCCCGAAGTGATGTGGCTTGATGATGTCATTCAAGATGACGTGAAACCTAATTCTATGTGCCACATGTCACCTTGATTCATGACTTTCAAGGTCCTTATGTGCCACATCAACCTTGACATTTGTTACCACCTGATTGGGCCACGTGTCATCTTTGTCTCCTGCCACATGTCTCCCTCCTGGATCATGGCTTTTCACTTCATGGCTTCGGTACTTCATGGCACCGTATCAAACTTCAATCATCATCGAAGTGTTGAATATTTTTTTCCACCATTTTATCTTTCCTTGTCTTGATCTAACAGCCTCTGTTTACTCCAAGATTTCATTCCTTTGGCCCCACTTATCCTATCCTTTCCACTACTTCATCCAATGGTCGACAATGGTCCGAAATGGATCAATATTTAGCATTACTTCTGAACCTCGGGATTTCAAGGCTTACCCTATCGTTCCACTTTATGTCTATCAACAGTCGACAAGATTTCCCAACTCTTCCTTCGATCTGACGGTCGATGGGAGTTCGTGAATTTGGGGCTTCAACCTTCAAGTATTCCTACATGATTCAGACTTCTTTTTGCCAGAGTGTTCAGTGCCAGATTTGACCACCATTGGACTCACCTATCATCATCCAATGGTCACCATGCATTTCCCAGATCTAATGGCCCTCATTCACTTCGGGACTTCGGGGCTCTAGCCTTCGAGTATTCTTGTTTTTTCTGAAATTCTTATCGTTGGAGTGGTCAGCGCCAAAGTTGACCACCTTATTTCCTTTAGTATGATCTAACTGTTAAACATTTCCATTCCATATCAATGGTCAACATTTAATTCTAAATTAAATCTTGATCTAACAGTTGAGAACTCATTCGAAGATCCTTCCTGGTCGATGGTTGGCATTTATTTAATGACTTCGGGATTTCGTGGATTCTTCATTGTCTCTAGTAATCGTCGAAGGGGCGAAGTGTTGAAACTTATGATATACTTCCACTTGGTTCTGATCAAAGGTTGATATTTTCGACCGACTGTAATAGATTTTTCCCACAGTTCTAAGGGTGTTCAGTGCTCTTCTTTCTTATTTGTTCATCACTATTTCTCATGAGCTTTTAATAATTGTTTGTGCATTATTTTATGCACTGATCTTTAGTTGCTAACCCTCTTGAGCTCTTAATTCCTTGTTCTTCGTTACTCTGTACGTGGATTCTCTGCATGCTACTTTTCATGATCTTTAAGAACATAGGATCATTTTCGATCATATCGTTATCAACAATGATCACAGATTGCTTCTTCCCCAAGGTGATCTTCCTTTTTCTCTAATTACTGTATATGTTTGACTCATGTTTCCATCAATGAAAACACATGACCAATAATTCCAACACCTACTATGTGATTTTAATTTGTTGGATTACATCTTTCTTATTTAGCATACTTATTTCATAACCTTTTCTTAGTGTATTAGCTACTTGAATAAGCTTTCAAATCAAAGAAATCTTGGATGCAGAAAAGATTCCTTTTTGTCTTAGTATTTGTCCCTAGTTGCATGTTTTTTGTTTGAGGCATTTTCCTTTTCTATTTCCATCTTTCTCTTCATGTCTTTTTCAGCCTTCAATCCTCATTTTCTTGTTATTATAAGAATAATTTCATTTCAAAAGGAAAATTAATTATTTAAAGAAAGGATTGCCTCTTGTTTCTAGTATTTGACTTCTTCCTTTTATCTTTTCATTTTGGAATCATTTAGTCAACTAAATCCTATTCCATATATAGGTTTAAGTACAATTTTGTTTGTTAATTTGAATACAACAATACTCATTTATTATTAGGAGTTTCATTTTGATAACGAACATATGTTTTTTTCTTAATTATTTGTCTTAAATTTAACTTGTATTTCAATTCAATCTCTCTTTTATTTCAAGCATATTTCCTTTTGAAGTTGGTTACACAATAAATGCACATACTTCATTCCCTAATTAAATGGTTGGTTCATAACCCCAATCTCAACCTAAAATTAACAATATAACGTAACTTATTAGATCCCCACTTAGGGCCAAAAGAATATTGTAGTTAATCTAGGGTTGTGGGGATAGGAATCCAAATAATTCACCACAACCATTTACATTTGTAACATAGTATTTTATTGATTAGGGAGATTAAAATCATTTCTATCAAATACAATCAAGACCCATTTATCAACTAGTGCACTCTTTGAAGTCAATAATTCCAAGTTTGGGACTAGAGGTTTCATTAAGACTCCCAACTATTTCATTGTTGAATATCCCCTGACCATTTGATTTCATCTTGAAGGAAAGGTGATTTTTTGTATGCATCTATGAAGAGGTATCTTATTTACCATGTGGATCTCATAGGAGGGAGGGCACCAAAGATATTTTTCTATGGGCCATTAGGATTTCATCTCCCTTTCTCTCCTAGTTAAAACTACATCCTTAGTACCTTCACTCATCACCATAGTGTATTTCATCACTTCTCATGGTAGGTGTTTGGAAGGCCCTTATCCTTTGCCTAACTCTGTTTTCTTGGTGGTCTTCATAACCATTTAGAGGAAAGGGTTTCGAACTGCTGAAGTCTAGGCATGTTCGAGCATTTTTAGTTTATATTTTGGATGGAGTATTTTTCCTTTTATAGGACAGAATATTCAATTAAGATATTGACATTGGGATTTAAACACACTTGGAAACTACTTATTGCACCACCTAAGAACATAGTATTTTGTTTTGATCACTTATTTGCTTAATTGGTTTTTAATGAGACTCTAATTCTTTGGTATATTAATTACACCATTGCAATGGGTATTATCACCTAGGAACCATTTCACCCCCTTAGAAACTATCTCGTAGATTCCAAATCCTTCCTCCTGGGAATTCCTAGTCATTTTTTGTCTCCCTCTCGATAGGTTAGAGTTGAACCAATAGTGCATCCTAGTCCCTCATCAGACTCATCATATTCAAATTCATAAATATCATCTTCTTTAGATTCAAAACCCTCATCCCCTTTGAGTCCATCTAGTTCAAGTGCACCTAGATTTAGTCTATGTTTGACTAGTTTACCTATGTCTACTCCATTTGTAACTCTAGTTACCATCATGGCTTAAACTAATCAAACTAAAAGTGAACCTCAAACTCAAACTCAAACTACTTTACCTTATATGCTTGGGTTGAATCTCCTAGACTTAACCAAAATCATAAATCATCCTATTATACATTACGTTACTTGGCCATATATGCTAACCAAGATGACCTCTAATATCCCTAATTTTTAGGGCCATTCCATAGAGGACCCCTCTAATCATATCATGTTGTTTCACCTTTTGTGCTCATCAAATAGTATCATGGATAACTCAATTAGGCTTAGGTTGTTCCAATTCACCCACATAGGTGTGGTCACTAAATGGTATATTAATCAACATTCCAATACCCATAAAACATTTGAGTCCATTGTCAAAGTATTCTTGACCTTTTTTCAACTACTAGTTCACCATAGTGTAGGAATTAAAATACTTACCAAATTTCATCGAACTGCAACTACTAATATCTATGAATGGAGTAGGCAATTTGGTTTATTTAAGTCCTAAAATTAATGACCCATTCTTGATGGGATTGTTCTTGAATTCATTAATTTCCCATATATCCAGATATGTGGCCATGACCATGCCCAAAACTAAGGAGGAAGTCGTCCAAAAATCCTAATAGTATGACTTGATTTATTCCCAATTAGGGTATTTTTACAACATTCTTTGTAATTCTCCTCTCTCTTGATCTGGTGACTTGTCTACACTGGGGAATCCTATGATATTGACGGTTTCATTGGGTCTATTTCACAAAATAATGAATACTCTTATCCCCCTAGACCAAATGTGTACAGTAATACATATGGTGGATTTAGTTCTCCTTATGCCCCACCTCCTATAGGGTGGCTCCTAATGCCTTATAGTTATCCTAATCCTCCACTAGATACATATTTTTCCACATCTCAAGTAGGAGATATTACATCTTATCAATTCCTCATACACACCAACGCATGCATGGTCATACTTATACTAGTTCCTCTTGTATTGGGGTGGTCATGAACCCATATTATCCTTTTCTTCACCATCTATAAGTAACCTGAATACCTTCAACTACATTACCTTAACTCCTAGTCAATGTTGGTAAAATTGTTCCACCTCCACAGGGCCATGTGTATGCTTAGAATAATGATCCTAACCCCCCAAACCAAAATATTAATAAGAATAAAAAAAATAAGAATAAAGGGAAAATAAAACAAAATGACCAAAACCATAATCAAGGGAATCAAGGTAACCAGAATCATTAGTCCAATAATGTTGGAGGAAATCAAAATGTTGAGAACTAAATTCAAGATCATAATTCCCAACCAAAAGAAGGGAATAACCCTCATATTTGTGCTAAACATCCTTTCACTCTTTGTGGCATTTATGGCCATTCTACTCACCGATGTCCACTTGTACCTAAGTTTATTCAATTAAAGGAGTCAACTGATAAAGCCAAAGAAACACCAAATAAATCAATTACTGATCCAGGTGGATATTGGGGGCCACCCACCTATTCAACTGGCTCAAAGAACAATTTTTCATTTTGGCAGTTTTTCTACACTTTTTTGGGTCTTGAACTTTTGGGGCCGTTTTGAGGCCCTAAATAGAATTTTTTGGGCACGACAAAGCCCATAAGAAATATAAGGGAATAGTTTGGGCCAACTGTAATGTGTACTTCTTGTCTAGAAGTTTCCAACGGACTATCGAACGTGCCAACAGAGATCGTATACAAAATTTATGACCCCGGGAAGTTGGCATACCAACTAAACCCATCGGTTCCCACAAGTCTTTTGGCATTTCATCTCCTAGGGTTAGGTTTTTTATGTTTATGGTTTCCTCATTGTTTATTTATGATAAAAATTACTTTCAACCTCATAGTAATGCACTCTGTTGAATGCACATAGCCATCACATCTCTTCTTAGAGATAAGCGACCACCATTCAATTAAGTTTGCTTCATCTGCATTTTTACAGTTCAACACGTTTCATTTACTAATATAACTCATGTTTCACTGTATCTTTGTGTTTTTGTTATAACTTTTTATTTAATTTCATTCCATTTATAAATACATATTAGTGGTATTAGAGTGGTCCGTTCTTTATCTATTTCTCTGTTCATGTCCCCAATGAGGTTAAGGTATAAGGATTTGGGACTCAAACTATTTGATCCTTTACAAGACCGTCCTCGCCAACCCTGATGGCCTCCCATGGAGGATGAAAAGAGAGACGATGGAGAATGAGATCCTATTAAACTATTGCTAGAGTAATCCCTTGTGCGAAAAAAGAATGAGATGATGGATAATTTTTCCCACATCCTTCAACAACTACCAATGACCAATGCATCTTCGCCAAGATGCCACTTTCGAGACACCACCCTCTTCAAGGTACAAGTTAGTTTTTATATTCCTATATTTGAAGGTCAAATAGATGCATATGTTTTAGATAAATGGTTGATTATTCTAGAATGGTATTTTTCTGTCCATAATTTTTGTGATAGAGAAAAGATCACCTTTGCACTCCTTAAGGTTGTCCCCCATGTCAAGTATTGGTGGGATATTTACTGTGAGAAAAAGGCCATGAAGGAATATGAATTTTTTGTAGTTGTACCCACTTTGGTTTATTTTAGGGTCGATATTAAGTAACAATATTACCCTATTGGAATCTATGATGACCAGTATAAAAAATGGACCACGTTGTGATAGGAAAGGGACCAAACATTGCCAGAGTTCACAAATTTTGTCCATACTGTGTGCACCAAGATAGGTATCAAAGACCTTGAATGAAAACTAATGCTCAAGTACCATGATAGTATGCATTGATACATCCAAAAAGAAATGGAGTTTATGTAGATCTCATCACTAGGTGCGGCTTATCGATATGTGTCAAAATTGAGCAGAAATTTAAACAAAATAAGCGAGAGTTTGGATCTGTGAATTCCTCACAGTAGAAGTAGGGAAAAGACAGCCCCAACCTACAAAACAAAGGACATATCAAGGATGTACCACTGTAGGAAAACCAGTCCAAGCCTCTAATAAAGAAGGGTAATGGAAAGATGAAGAAAGACACTTGAAAGTGGTGTGAATTCCATAAAATTCCCCGACATAACACCAATGGATTTCACTCAAAGAAGTCGTTGGTGGCCAAACTCAAATCCTCAGATTCAAGTGCGGGTTCCAACTCAGAATTAGAACTAGAGAAGGGGAAGTGGATCATTGATAAGGAACCCGATGCCACTATCACTACCACCAAGGTCCATCCAAGTGAACTCGAAGAACTGGAGGAAGGTGAGAACATTTTCCACTCACAGATATGGGTGAATGGTACTTCATTTCACTTCATTTTTTATAATGGAAGTCAAAATAACCTCATCTTAGTAGAGGTCACCAAGTGGTTGGACCTGCCAACAACACCACATTCTCAATTGATCCAGATTATTTTCAGCACGAAATGAGAGTAGAGATATAATAAAGAAATGTACAGAGATATCTCAGATATCCAATAATATAAAAGAAATGTATCAGAGATGCAACCGTAAACACATAGATACAATAATACACAATTTTCTATTAATGAGCGTGTTGAGACTCGAAACTGAAATGGGCTGCAACAAATCAATCTCGAGGCAACCTCGAACCACTTTGGATTGGGAGCTGCCCCTTCCAACCCGAGAGGGATCTCTCGAACAATGTCACAATAGGAGTTTAAGTAGCGTGAAAAAGGTGGGCAGATTTATGGGTAAATGATGGTCTTGGATTCGTGGGGCTTGGGGGTTAAACCAGGGAAATGGTCCATTGGGCATGGAGTCAAATGAAAACCGAGCAAAAGAGACAATAGCAGAGATCAAATAACTTGCGGAAAGTGAGGCAAAGTAAGTCTATCTTTCAGCGCTTTGATAAATCAATGATGTGGTAGCGGAAAGAAAAAGGAAAGGCCGACGTAGCAAATGATATATGCAGAGTTCTGAAAATGCAGATTGGTCTTACACAGCTGATAGCTGGTGCAGAGGAAAGGCAATAAACAATTACAGAAAACCCAAATCCTTTCGTTATAGTAGTGGTCGTACTAAAGTATAACGAAGCCCATGAGTTAGAAGAAAACAAAATGTAATGCAGTCGTGACAGATTAAGGAAGGCATAAATATATGGTAAAGACAATTTCAGCTGCGAGTAAGGAACACATAAATGAAATCCAAACAGTTTTAACACAGCTAAAAGAGAAGAAAAACATGTTGAAAGAAATCGACTGTGATGAATCTCACAGTCGCAACTAACAGATCTTCTTTATTACTCCATTAATGGCTTACAAAATCTCAGCAATTACAATAGGAACCCTCTTCATAGAGGTTTTCCCCAGTGCTGCGCTCATGCGCCCCCCCTCCTTTCTGTTACATACATCATTCTTTTAAAAAGAAAAAATAAGACTCTCAACGTTCCAGGAATCTGAAACGGTTCGTCTTCATGGCATTCTGCAACTGCCAGGCGCATCTGCCAGTTCGTTGAATCGTTACTAATCGTTTGACAACTTGGACAAGACTCAGCATTTGCAATGTCGAGAGTACACATCAGCGTAGGTGCAGAATGATCAACAATAGTACGCCTTTGCAAAGTTTGTAAGAACTCTAAAACTGCTCGCTTATCTAGCCAATGTATCAGCTCTCCTATGATAAATTGTGAAGGACAGAGAAATGCAGAGAGAAAAGAGTAGTATATTCAAATGTATGAAGAAGTACAGAACAGAACTGAAGTAAGTTGAAGTACTGAAGAGTTACCAACAACAGGAAATAGTTGAGCTTATATATGCTCAAGCAAGACAGAAATAGAAAGTACAACTGTCCAGTACAGCTGGCAGTGTACGGTTAGTCTGTTGAGGATACAATATATTTAACATCCTAGACATTTCCAACGCAGTTACTCGTACTACAGCAATTGTAGTTTTCAACGCCACCCCATGAACACGGGGCATAACAGATTATTTCATAACCTGGAAATTAAGATGTTTGGCTAGGGAGAGTGTCCACCGTAAAGCTTCTTCTTGTATTCGGACATCTGCATCATCATAAACCTGAACTAACAAAGGAAGCGCATGTGCTATCAAATGTTCTTGACTGGCCTTGTTGATAATGAGACCGGCATGTTTAACCAGTGTTATCACCTCCCTCTGCAGCATGTCATAAAATACACCTGAAACTGTGTCGTCGATTTCCTTACATATTTTATTTTCACAGTTTTCAACCGCTGACTCATCCAGCCGATCAATGTTTGAAGAAGAAGCGGGAACAATGATAAGGTTGTTTTCCTTTGCGTCCATGTTGCAGCTGGGAGCCATAGAGGAATACACCCTGGACAGTTCTTGAGGCCTTTCTCATAGACTTCACGGGCAGCATCAAAGTTTCAAAGGCGATCTTCAAGCTGTAATCGTATTAGCCACAATTTAAAGAATGTAGGATATATTTTAAACTCTTCATCAAGCAGAGACCTTTCCTCTGCAGTGTTTCCCAGCTCTCTTTCAGCAATCGCTGATTTCCTCCAGACTCTTTCTGTGCCATCTCTCTTACGGGCCTTGGCGAGAAGCATCCTTGTTTTCTTAGGCTCGTGATTTTCAAACTCCAGCTTGAATGCAGCTAGCCGAATCTCCTCTGAGTTGGGTGTTATAGCATAAGCCTCCTGCAAAATTTCTCGAGCTGTTGGGACATCCTCTGCAAAGACTGGCATTTCGGAGAGGTTCACGAAACACCTGTGCGTGTTGTGACAGTTCGGCTAATTTTGGAAATGGTAGCCGTTTTACTTAGCACTGTCTGTGCTCTGACAGATGGTGCGTTTCTGGTCTTAGGATCTTGGTGACTGCCAGGTGCTCTGACAGCTTTTTGAACCGGGTGTTTACGCCGTAGCTGGTGAACTTCATGGCAGGACTGTTAGAACCCTTTCCGTATTGCTTGGATTCGTCCTGCTGAGTGTTTGACGAATTTTCATAGTTAGTGAATTGCACAAGAGGACTATTGGCATCCTTCCCATAAGACTTGAAAACATCTTGGGGTACATAAGCGCCATCAGCATAATTGGTGAAGGTTTCCAAAGCTCCGTTTCCATTACTCCCGTAGCTTTCAAACTCGTTTCTGGGGACGTTGCCGTTGTCTGCGTATGAAGTAAATCGATCGAGGGGGCCGTTGCCGTCCTCACTGTAGCCTTTGAAACTGTTGGTGATCATATCGGCGTTTTCGTCGTAGCTTGTGAAGTCAGTGAAGATTCCGTTGGCATCCTTCCCGTAGCTGGCGAAGACATTCTTTACGACATTGGAGTGGTCTGCGTAGCTTCTGAAATCCTCATCGACCGCACTACTGTCAGTGCCATAATTTTTGAAATGGTGATCGGGCATATTGATATTGGATCTATAACTAGAAAAATCGTCATAGCCTGCACTGCCTCCACTACCGTAGGTCTTAAAACCTTCGTCCTCAACATTGGTTTGGGGAGCGTAATTTGCAAAAACTTGCAATTGTCCGTTGCTATCTCGCCCATATCCTTTGAAATCGTCCTTCACCACGTTGTCTCCGTCTGAGTAATTTGTGAAGCTGTCGGTGCCAGAATTGCCTCCAACCTTGTAGTGTTTGAATTCCTTTCCATGATAACTCTGAAAATCCGCATCCCCAGTGACAGCTTTCACGTCTCCGGCCACTGCTATGCTTAGAGTGCAGAGCAGGTCTGCAGCAGTGCAAAAAGACGCAATGTGGTCGGAAAGTGTGTGATTTGCGATGTAGCCAGCAAAGACGGCGACAGAAGTTGCGTTGAGAGGCGAGGCCTTCTGCAGCAAGAAGGGTGGGAGCCTCGCATTCGGCAACACGCGGCACCAGAATGTAAAAACGACGACTTGGCCACAAATGGATGATGTGACCCGCCATGTCAAGTAGGAATCTGCACGATCATGAGTGAGGATATGATGAAAATGAGCAGGAAGATTTTTGAAGGGAGCAGTCGCTTGTCTGCCATCTCCTCTGCGATCCATCCCATGTAGACCTTGACCATACCATGGGTGGAATTATAATATTTCTTCGTCACCTTGTTGTAGTTTAGCCGTTCGTTCACTAATTGTGGTATATAATGCCTGAGGCGACATCATTCTTGACTTGTGTGTGGGATTGCTCTCCCGCGCTTCGTTTGGCAAAGGCTTAACAAATACATGATCAGGCTCTGCCATCAAGATATACTCCTCTTTGATTGTAGCCTTTTGAAGCCATTGCACAATGGCCCATGGTTTGTTTAAGACAACATAACCCCGATCTGATCCAGGTGGAAGTGGATCAACAACAACAGTTGGAATTTCATTCATAAGATTGTCAGGCCGTCCTGAATACAGCACTCTAGTAAATTCTCCCATCTTAGAGCCTGGCTGATCTTTAAACTTTTTATACCAGTGGTACACTATACGACACTGCCATTTTGTGTAAGGGGCATCAGTGGAAGTCAAAGCAACATGAAAAGGCATCTTGGTAGTAGTTGCCTCTGATTGAGGCGTCTTTATTACTGGGTCAATGAAAGGTGACGAGTGGTCATTCACTTCATCGATGATGTCCAAACCTAGATGCTCTAATTTGTTACTGTGACGAACAATCATGGTAACTGTGTTGTAAGTTGCGAAAAACAGAGCAAAAGCAACCAACACGAGGAAAGGGATTGTAGCCCGAGCCATATTCTTTTGTTCCTTTCTATGTCCACGCTTCCCTTTCCAAAGTATCCTTCCTGGATCAAATGCTAAATTCCTTTCCTTCCTCCTTTACTTTGGTTAGCAATCAATACCAGAAATCAGAAAAGAATGGTTTACCATATTCATATAAACCAGGGAAGAGGCTAAATTCCAAATTTAGCTGGTAAAAAAAAAACCCTTAATTACGTAGCCATAAAACTTTGCAGTCTTTACTAGCTTCATGTGAAGTTCCACAATTATCAACTATGCAAGAGGAAGAAGATCAATGCTTTCTTAATCACCTGCAAAAAGTTTCCGACGTTGACAAAGCGCATAAAATTCGCTTGTCAGATCTTAACCAAACTTTGAAATCAAATTCTTTTCCGATCAACGATTTTTCATTGGTTTAAACCTTTGGGGCCTCATTCCTCCGTATGGTGTCGATCCAAAACCTAAATAAACGAAATCCATCGAAAAATATTTTGAATTTTCTTGGGCAACGCAATCAATTTTGATATCTGTTACAACAGAGCGAAAATGTACAAAGACTATAAAAATACAGAGTGAAAGACTCGCTAGACTAGTGGCAGCTTATCTCTGAGAAGAGATGTGTCCGCTACTCGCATTTGCAAGAAGATGACTTTACAATGAGGCTCCAGAGTCCTATTTATCATAAAGAAAATCCAAAACCCTAACCCCAGAAGATGAAAAGCCAACAGTTTTGTGGGCCCTGTTTTGGGTAGTTTGGTATATCAACTTCTCGGGGGCATAACTTTGGCATGCGATCTCTGTTTGGGGCGCATGATAGCTCATTGGAAAGGTATCATTGAGGTGATTTATTTTGGGGGATAGATAAAATCCTTTATCTATTATAAAGGAGCTCGGTTCCAAAAAACATTCATTTAGGCCCTCAAAATGGCCCCAGAAGTTTAGGAACCCAAAAACAACTAAAAATAGTAAGTTACCAGAAAACTATTTTGAGACACTTGGAATAAGTGGGTGGCCACTGATATCCACCTGGATCATCAACCTTACACCATCGGGTGGCTCCACCAAGGGATATATCTTCGTGTCAGCTAATAATGTCTCTTGCCCTATGGCATCATGTCCTTCAAGGATGAGATGTTGTGTGATATTTCCCCCCTTGAAGTTTGTGATGTTATTTTAGGCCAACCTTACTTTTGGAAACATCATGCTATATATGAGTCTAGAACTTACAATCTTATTATTACATTGAGCAGAAAATTATATAGGATACCAAAGGTAGCTCTTCCTACTGCCATTTCCTTGATCTATGCTAAGCAATGCAGGAAGGTCATCTCCCATACTAGGAATTTTTTCTTATTTATGATTCACTCTCAAAGTGAACATAAGGTCACAGCCACATCCATGGCTTCTACACAAGGCCTTTCCACACAGCGAAAGCAGGTGGAAAAGGTCATGGAGGAATACATGCATATTCTCCTCACCCATTTGGGTACCTTTTCATTATCAGGTCAAGCATTCAATCAATCTGACCCCCAAAAAACGTCTAACCAATGGGACAACATATAACCACTCTCTTATGGAAAATGAGGAAATTAAGTGTCGGATCCAAGAGCTTCTCGAAAAGGGGCACATCCAACCAGGCTCGTTACCCTATGGGAGCCCAATTGTACTCATGCACAAGAAAGATGGGACCTGGAAACTTTGCATTGATTACAAGGCTCTAAACAAATACATAGCCAGAACTAGTACCCAAATCCCTGAATTGACAACCTTCTTGACCAGCTCAAGGGACGAAAGTACTTCAATAAGATTCACCTAAAGTTCGACTACCACCATGTCCCAATAGAATAGACTGGTCTATGGAAGAAGTTTTCTTTTAAGTCCAAAGAAGGTCTTTTTGAATGGTTGGTCATGCCCTTAGGTTTGACATGTGCCCCATCCACTTTCATGAGGTTGATGCATGATATCTTGTGGCCTTTCATCAAGTATTTTGTGTTTTCATATCTGGATTATATCCTCATCTTCAGCAAGAGTTGGGAAGAACACTTGCATCATATTCAACAGGTCCTTCACACTCTGTGGCAACACAAGCTATATGATAACATGGAAAAATGATCCTTCACCATGAACAGGGTCCAATACCTAGGATACTTTGTTGATGAGCATGGTGTGCATGTGGATCCAACCATGATCCAAGTCATTTGTCACTGACCAATCCCGACCACACCAACCAAGATCTAGAGTTTCATGGGACTTGCCAATTTCTATTGCAGGTTCATGTTGAGATTCTCCCATATAGCATGGGCCCTCGTCCAAGTGACCAAGGGTGGTGGCAAACAAATTTTGTGTGGGTATAGTCACAACAAAAAGAGTTCAATGATCTGAAACATCACTTATACTTAGCCCTGGTGCTCTCATTACATGATCTGCAACAACCTTTTGAGATTGAGACAGATGCCTCATATTATGTTGTGGGTGCAATTCTCACTTAGTACGCTCATCCAGAGGCCTATCATAGTTAGACACTTTCAGATGCCATCCTTAAGCACCCCGCTTATGAAAAATAAATGCATTCTATTGTACAAGCCTTCCCCCAATGGAAGCATTACATTCTCGAGAAGTAGATAATCATCCAAACTAATAACAAGCCTCTATAGTTCATGCAGAAACAAGGAAAATTGCAGAACAACCACCATCAAAATTGGTCCACATACTTGTAACAGTTTCATATCAACATAAAATATAAGACAAGGAGAACCAATCATCTCGCTGACTTCCTCAGTTGACCTCTAGTTGCAGCATTAACCATGGTATGCCACTCTTATGGACAAGAAGGCACGCTCATCACTGACTTTCATATTCAGGATGAACTATTATGCCATCTGAACCATCTCTATGTTCCTTCAAGTGAGAAGGAGATGTTGATTTGGTAAGCTCACTAGAATTATATAGAAAGACACTTTGGTGTGGAAAAGACAGTGGCATTGTTGCAGAAATATTTCTATTGGCCAAAACTTTGACAGGAATTCAACCAGTACACCTAGTCTTGCACTACCTGCACTATTGCCAAACCAACTATTAAGAAGAAAGGCATGTACACCCCTCTCCCTGCCTTTAATAGGCCCTGGGAATCCATTTCAATGGACTACATGCCTAGCCTTACTTCAACCAACCATGGCAATGACTATGTTTTTGTGGTTGTTGATCGATTTTATAATATGGCCATCCTGACATCCTGTAAGAAGAGTATCACAATGGAAGCCACTTCCAAGATCTTCTTCAAATAGGTGTGGGTGCATTTTGGGATACCATATACCATCATATCAAATTAGAAAAGTGGGTTCCTAAGCACATTTTCACCGAGTCTCTAGTCACGGTTGGACACCAAGCTCACCAAATCTACTTCCTTCCACCCCCAAATTGTTGGCCAGACATAGGTCATCAATAGGATGATCATGCATATCTTTCACATGTACAACTCCAATAATCCATGAACATGGGATGATATTCTCCCCTATGTTCAACACAACTATAACATAGCTCTTCATAGATTGAGCGATCGCAAGCCCTTCCAGGTGGGGCTAGGAATCCAACCGTTGTTGCACTGCCCCTTACAAACACACAGGCATAATCTTCCCATGTTTAATATAAGGCTGACAAAGCCACCAATTTTATTGAATGTATTAAGCACATTCTCCAACAAGTCCATCATATTTTTCATAAATCCAATGTGAAGTAAAAGCAACGTCCCAATCAACATTGGGTGCCACACAAGTTTTATGTGGGAGACAAGGTTTGGTTACATTTGCAGAAGGAGCGCCTTAGAGGACCACATCAAAATCTTTTTCCACTTCTCTATGGTCCTTACACCATCTCCAAGGCCATGGGTCACAATTATTTTGACCTAAGTATTCCCCCCTTCCTTGGCTTGCACCCCATGTTCAATGTGTACCTCCTTCAGCCATACTTTCCACCATTATTGGGCGCATCAGAGATAGCAGAGTAGTTGACACCAACATAAATCAAAATTGACTATATGGAATATGAAACCATTGATCAAATCATGTACACACATGTTAGGAGCACTCTCAAATAGAGGATCCAGCTTTATCGGATTGTCAAAGAAGGGTATCGCCTACACCAAGGCAAGTGGCTCACCTGAGACCAAGTTTAGAAGAATTTTCCCTGATCACTCAATGCAATGGAGACAATTTATTCCGAAGGAGGTAGGATTAATATAGGTGGATATCGGTGGCTACTCACCTATTCCACTAGCTCAAACAACAATTTTTCATTTTGGTATTTTTTCTACACTTTTTCGGGTCCTGAACTTCCACGGTCGTTTTGAGGCCCTAAACAGTGTTTTATGGGCATGATAGTTCCTATAAAATAGTTTAATTCATTATCTAGGCCAATCCGAATGTGTACTTCTCGGCTATGCCTTTCCAACAGGCTATTGAACACGTCAAACAAATATCGTTTGCAAAAGGTACGACCCCGGGAAGTTGGCATACCAACTAACCCCATCAAGGCCCACAAGCCTTTTGTTGTTTCATCTCCTAGGGTTGGTTTTTTTATGTTTCGAGTTTCCTCATTGCTTCTTTATGATAAAAATTTCTTTCGGCCTCATCATATATGATTTTAGGGGCTAAATTTTGCAAACGGGCAAATTTTCCATGGTTTTTCTGAAAAAAAGATTCGCCAATTTCCAATTTTTCTAAAACCAATTCACCCAAATTCCATAGAATAAAATTATTTTACCTTACAAATCACCAAAAATTTATAGAAACTATATAAAATCCTCAGGAATTTGAATATTTTTACAAAACTATCGCCAAACATTTTACATTTTTCATATTAAGGACTAGTAAGATTACCCTAGGTTTTTACATTTTAATATAAATGTCCATTCTTAAAATCATCCGTAGGCCTCATTGTAATGCTCTCTGGAAAATGCACATAGTCATAACATCTCTTCTCAGAGATAAGATACCACCATTCGATCGTGTTTGTTCCATTCTGCATTTTTACAGTTCAACACATTTCATTTACTAATAGAAGTCAAGTTTCACTGTATCACTGTGTTTTTGTTATAACTCTATATTTCATTT
The DNA here is from genome assembly GCA_009831015.1 of Picea engelmannii. Taxonomy (NCBI): domain Eukaryota; kingdom Viridiplantae; phylum Streptophyta; class Pinopsida; order Pinales; family Pinaceae; genus Picea; species Picea engelmannii. The sequence goes on from ML783800.1 coordinate 482,396, forward strand.
CATTCCATTTATAAATCTGGATCAGTTACTCATGCCAACCTCCCAAATATTATACTTGAACTTTATGTATATTAACCTTTCAACCCAAACCCACTAATATGGCATTCTCTATTAACACCTCCTAAAGTATTTCTTATTGAATCTAGTGAGCCTACAGTTGTTAGTAATGGAAATTTGTAGAATCCCTAACCTAATTTCAATCTTCTTCCCAGGGTGCCAAAGGTTCCTTTACATCTCACTTCCCTTAACCCACATGCACAAGTTGCCCATAATTACAACACAGTTGAGGATATAGCTCAATATTCCTTGGCTATGTCATCTTTAGAAGTTCTCCAAACTTTTCCTACACAATGGAAATCTTTACTATGTACATTGGGTGTGGTTGATCCTTTGGATGATAGGATGATAGAAAAGTTTCATATAATGGACTAGAATTCCTTCAAGGTGTCGAGAAAAGAATACAAAATGGTGTTTATGGTGGGTTATCCATGCCATTATAAGAAGACTTGGACGTAGAATGAGGGATTGAATGAATACATGATTTTAGGGGCTAAATTTTGCAAATGGACTAATTTTCCATGGTTTTTCCCAAAATATGATTCGCCAATTTCCATTTATTCTAAAAATAATTCGCCCAATTTCGATAGAATAAAATCATTTTACCTTAAAATCACCAAACTTTTATAGAAACTATATAAAATGCTTAGAAATTTGAATATTTTTACAAAACAATCGCCAAACATTTTACATTTTGCATATTAAGAACTAGTAAAATTAGCCCAACTTTCTACATTTTAATATAAATTTCCATCCTTAAAATTATACCTGGTTGAATGAATATTTATTGAAAGAATATTTCATCTCGAAGTTAGAGATGTGAAGAATTTTTGTTCATAATTTTGTATGTTTTCATTAGGAGAATCAAGTTACAATGGAAAAAAAAGTGTATCATAGAATACATGGTCTAAAGAATCGACTTTGAGAGGAAGAAGTAAGGCATAGGGCTGGCAAGAAATTAAAATAATAATTTCCCACATGGGGAAATCGAAGCATCTTTAAACTCTAAGAGATAAATCTCGACCAAAAGCATTAGACATTGAATCGACTCCTTAATGATTAGTGATTTGTAGTTTGATTGAAGGATAATTTGCAAGGGAAAATAGACATGGATCAAGGAGGCTATTTCACAAGTTTCGTTTAGTGGGTAGGCTATACCATTTGGATTAGAGGAAAGCAATCATATCTAGTAATTGAGAAGTAAAGGGAAAGAAAACAACAAGAACTGTAGTAATTGGCTTCTTATTTTTTCGATGAAGTTGCACAATGAAGGAATGTATTAAATTTTATGTAAATTTTTCATAATTTTTCTCTAATTGTGTTGGCTTGACTCTCATTGGTATATTCATCATCCTTCTTCTATAAGCTAATGATATTGTTCATATGGCGGGGAGTCCCTATAATATTAACAAGCAACTAGAAATCATTACCCTATGATATTAACAAGCAACTAGAAATAATTAAGGATTTTTGTTGTAATATAGGTTTGACTGTTAACACTGGAAAAATGAAGGTTATCATAATTAAATATAAAAAGATGGAAAGATTGTTATGGATTTGAAAAAAAAATTAAATCAGTGGACCTTTGACTATTGGACTGTTTCCAAAGGAATTGGCTCTGATACCAATTATTGAGCACACACTTATACTAAGAGTGGGGTGAATCAATATAAGACAATTTTTTACTTTTTCAAACATTCATCAACCATAAGAAAACAATCACATATGAGATCTATTATCTATAGAACATGGAACACAAGATTTACGTGGAAACCTTTTCGGGAGAAAACCACAAAACTTCTTTTTATAATTATTTGTTTGCACCAACCTACTAGAGACACCAATCCCCACTGATACAAATCCTGGTAGGCACCAACCTACTCTTTTAGATCTTCATAGTGTTATAAAAATAGGATCTAGAGCAATAAATAAAATAAAATTGGAAATAAAACATAGAGGATACACAATACAATAGAGACACAGATATACATGGTTCACCCAGTGTGGGATACATCGACAAGAGAAATTTCCATGTCCTTCCTTTTTATTATCCAACAAAATGAATGGATACAACCTACAGCTCAACTACTGTAATTTCCTCTTCTCTCTCTCATGGTATCCTCTCTCATAATACAATATCCACACACACATAGACAACCGCAATACAATTCCCTCATAAAAGAGGGTTTCCTTCTAGGGAAAAAAACCCTAACATAACTTCTACCATAAGATATACAACCTTATAATGAACGGTCCAGATTGACTACGGAATCACAATATTTG
>ML783800.1:484763-500871 GCA_009831015.1 Picea engelmannii
GGGGGGGGGATGAATTGTGTATCCTCAATTTCTTTGACCTGCATATAATTAGGAAGATAATAAGGCTCCACAACCAACAATCTCCCACTTGGAGACTGATCACACCAACTCCACTACTGATGTACCTATCGAACTATGATCGACCTTGGACCTAGAAAATTTATCATCTTCACCTTCATGCTTGAATACCAACTAAAACTGAGCAGGAACTCAGTTTCTCCCTAGTTACTCCCTTTGTTAACATGTCTACAAGATTTTGGCTTGTATGTATATTTTCCAACTTCAAATTTCCATCTTCCAAGACGGATCGTATGAAATGGTACCTGAGTTGTATATTCTTAGTCTTCAAATGGAAGGTTGATTTCTTTGCAAGATGAATGGCACTCTCCCTGTCACAATACAACCTGCTATTCTCCTTTTGATTTTCCAATTCCTCCATAAACCTCTGTAACCAAATCATCTCTTTACTAGCCTTTGTAGTAGCAACATATGCTACTTCGGTTGTTGAAAGTGCAACAACCTTTTGCAGTTTCGAAATCCAACTTACTGTTGCTCCACCTACAGTGAAAACATACCCTATGGTGGTTCTCCTGATATCTTTATCACCTTCCATTTATGAATAAACATATCCTAGTAGAAAAGTGTCTAAACCTCCAAAACATAATGCAAGAGTAGCAATGCCTCTCAAATACCTTAAAATCCACTTTACTGCCTCCCAATGTTCTTTACCTGGATTGTTCATATACCTGCTCACAACTCCCATTGCATGTACAATATTTGGTCTTGTGCAAACCATCACATACATCAAATTTTCCAACTGTTGATGAATATGGGGCCCTGGACATGTATTTTATGTCCTGATGTGTCTGGGGACACATCTCCTTAGTTAATTTGGAATGGCTAGCCAAAGGTGTACTAATTGGTTTTGCATTCTTCATTCTAAACCTCTCCAACACCTTCTCTATGTACTCACCCTGAGACAATGTCAATTTGCGATGTTTCTTGTATCTTGTTATTCTCATACCAAGGATTTTCTTTGCAGCACCCAAATCCTTCATCGCAAATGAATTATCTAATTTCTTTTTGAGCACATTTATATCCTTCATGTTAGACTGTCCAACAATCATGTCATCTACATGCAATAGGAAGATAATATAACTTCCATTTTCTATCCTTTTAAAATAAACATAGTGGTCATAATGACATCTACTATAACCTTCTTCTATCATAAACCTATCAAACTTCAAATACCATTTCCTTGTAGCTTGCTTTATTCCATACAATATCTTCTTCAACCTGCATAGCAAATTATTCTTGCCTTTGACCTCATGGCCCTGTGGCTGCTGCATATAAATCTCTTCCTCCCAATATCCATGGAGAATTTTTTTTTTACATCTAACTGTTCAATATGAAAATCTTCTACTTCCACGAGACTTAAAATAGTCCTAATTGAAGTCATTTTAATAACTTGAGAAAATATTTCATCAAAATCTATACCTTTCTTTTGTGGAAACCCCTTTAGAACATGTCTAGCCTTGTACCACTTTTTGTGTCCATATTCTTCCTTCAACCTGTAAACCTATTTATTCTGCAATTCTCTTTTTCCCATAAGCAACTGAACCAAGTCCCAAGTCTGGTTATTTACCAAGGAACCCATTTGCTCTTTCATTCTTTGCTCCCACTTCTTTTCAATGTCTGCCTACATTACTTCTTCATAACTTTCTGGTTCACTAGAACCAGTCAACAATAAATAACACAATGAAGGAGAGTATCGTTCAGGGGGTCTACTTAACCTAGTATATCTTCTAACAACACTTGCAGGATTTTGAGGTACCTTTTTCTCCTGTTGTTGTACATTTTTATTTTTTGGTACCTTTGGAATTTGGTTTTCAGTATTCTCATCAAGCACTGTGTATTCTAGTTTTTCTTTTTCCTGTTTCTTTCCCTACAATTGATCTTTGTACATGACCTTCTCATTGAATATGACATCTCTACTCCTAATGATTTTGTGATTTTCATAATCCCATAAGTGATAACCAAAATCATTAACGATGTATCCAATAAAGGTATACTTCTTGGATTTTGCTTCAAGCTTTGTTCTATTTTCTTTATCAATATGGAAAAATTCTTCACAACTGAAAGTCTTCAAAAATGAATAGCTTACCTTTTTATCTGTCCATGCCTCCTCTAGAATGCCACCATCCAAAGAAATTGAAGGTCCTCTATTTATCAAGTAAACAACATTATTTACAACATATGCCTAAAATTGTAAGGGCAACCCTACATGAAATCTCATACTCCTTGCATGCTCCATTATTGTCTTGTTCATCCTTTCTGACACACCATTTTCTTGTGGTGTTCTTGGAACTATTTTCTCTCTATGAATCCCATGATATGAACACTAATCATCTAACTCCTTGCTGAAATATTCACCTACAATGTCTGATCTGAGACACCTCAACCTTTTTCTTGTCTCATTCGCAACCAAAGTTTTCCATCTCTTAAAATTTTCAAAAACATCATATTTTTGTCGAATGCAATAAACCCAAGTTTTTCTAGTTGCATCATCAATAAAAGTAACATAATAATGAGAGCGACCAAAAGATGATACCTGAGTTGGTCCCCATACATTTGTATGCACAATCTCTAACCTTTCACTCTTCTTTTCTTTTCCGACTCTGGGAAATCTGACTCTCTTATGTTTTCCATAAAAACAATGCTCATAGGAATCCAAATAAATCTATTTAAGATCTGGCAACAAATTTATTTTTTGAAGTATCTGCATCCCATTCTCACTCATGTGTCTAAGCCTATGATTCCACAGTGTTGTATCCACTCCTATAGAATCTAAAGAGGTAGAAGAATCAATGTTACTAGTACATAAATACAATGTACCTACCTTCTCTCATTTTTCTATCACCAATGATCATTTGGTGACCTTCCATGCCTTATATATATATATACAACCTTCACTTTCAAACTTCCCTGTTGATATTAGGTTTTTCCTTAGATATGGAGCATGTCTTACCTCTTTCAACAACCATTGCTTTCCATTCTTTTTCTTTATTTTTACCTTACTCATTCCAACAATTTTTCATGGTGCATCATCACCCAACTAAACCTATCCAAAATCACCTCGAACATAATCTAGAAAATGTTTCCTATGGGGTGTGACATGAAATGAAGCCCCTAAATCTACTACCCAAGACTCAAAAATATTATCTACAGAAAGAATCAAAGCATCTTGTAACATGTCACATGTTACATTTGCTTCTTGATTTTTCTCCTGATGTCCATCTCTTAGTTTCTTTGGAGTTCTGCAGTATTTCTTCAGATGTCCATTCTTCCCACAATTCAAGCACTCTATCTTTCCCTTTCTGGATTTGGATCTGCCCTTCCTAGAATTCCCATGGTTCTCTAAGCCCTTTCTTCTATCATTTTGTCTTCCCCTGTTCTCTATAGTCAATGCATTATCTAATGTCTCATGTGTGTTTTTTCATCACATTTCCTCTATAAGGATAACACCATCAAATTTTAGATTGTTTGAACCAAATATAGAGTTACTTACATCCATGACCAAGCTATTCCATCTTTCTGGCAATGAGCAGAGGATTAGAGGAGCCCTGACCTCATCATCAAAGTCCACTTTTACATAACTTAGATGATTAGTAACTGTATTAAATTCATTTAAATGATATGCAACAAACCCACCTTCTGACATCTTCATATTAAATAACCGCTTCATTAAAAATACCTTATTGGATGCCGAGGGTTTTTCATATAGTTTAGCCAGTGCATACATCAATTCCTTCGTTGTCTTTTCTTTTGAAATATTGAAAGCTATTGATGCTGTCAAGATCAGTCGTATCGTTCCTAGTTCCTTTATGTCAAGAACCTCCCATTCTTCGTGCTTCATGGTTGTCGGCTTCTTTTTTATTCCTCCCAATGGTAGGAATATATCCTTCTAATATAAATAATATTCAATCTATATTTTCCATAACTGGTAGTTTTGGTTGTTAAATTTCTCGACCCTAAACTTTCCATCTTTCACCATTTCTCCCACTTGAACTAGGAACCCTCTTTTCCTGCGAGTTACCTTTTGCTATAATACCAGTTGTTAGAAAAACAGGATCGTGGACCAATAAAATAAAAGAAATGAAAAAATAAAACATAGAAGATACACAATACAATAGAGACAGAGATATACGTGGTTCACCCAATGTGGGCTACGTCCAGTAGAGAAATTGCCAGGTCCTTCCTTTCTATTCTCCATCAATATGAATGGATACAACCTACAACTCAACCACTGTAACTTCATCTTCTCTCTCTCACGGTCTCCTCTCTCATAATACAATATTCACACACACATACACAGTCACAATACAATTCCCTCATAAAAGAGGGTTTCCTTCTAGGGAAAAAAAACCTAACATAACTTCTACCATCATATTTGCAACCTTATAATGAATGGTCCAGATTGACTATGAAAGTACAATATTTGAATTACAAAAAAACAAAAATTTTGGCCCCCTCATGGCCGGGGGGGGCATGAATTTTGTATCTTGTATTTTTTTTTACCTGCATATAATCAAGAAGATAATCAATCTCCACAACCAACACATAGACACCAATCTACTAGAGAAACCAATCCCCACCGCTAAGGACTAACTTAGCAAGAGACACCAATCTCTTTGTTTGAGAAGCACCAACCCACTCTTATAGATATTCATAGACACCATTCTATTGGAGACACCAATCCCCACCGCAAAGAAGCAAATTAGCAAGAGACACTAATCTCTTCAGCAAATTTGCACCAACCTTCATCTAGTCTACTTGTTACTTCTACCTTCACTAGGTTTTCTTGCTGCTTATTCCTTCACCAGGTCTACTCACTACTTCGACCTTCACCAAGTCTTCTCACTACTTCTACCTTTACCATGTATGACCAAAATTTTAATTTTCAATTGGTAACTTTCTCAAAGCTTGTTGTTTTGGGCCTCTTCCCAAGAATGAACTTGTACAACATGCCACATATCCAATTTTTCAAATCTAATTATGAAATTGTTACCTGAGGTACTTTTGTATGTGTCCTATGTTCTATGAAATTTTGGTCATATGAAGATTCTAGAAAATAAGTTATAGTGAGAATGGCAAGTTGAGTTGTTTGAAACTTATCTTAGGATTATTCTAAAACCCTAAATTCCATAGAGCATATCTCATAAATTAAAGTGAACCAACATATGAAATTTGTACCACATGTACAACACGATATCTCCTCTATCTTTGCAAAATTGCAAGGTCTAAAACATCCTAGAAAATACATTATAGCGAAAGTGCCAAGCTGACATGTTTGAAACTAATTTTAGGAGCATTCAAGAACCCTAATGTTCATAGGGGATATCTCTACAAATATAGAAAAATGGAATCTGAAATTTGTACCACATGTATGCCAAGATCTATCCCATGTCTCTATAAAGTTTCAAGTTCTGAAACATTCCATAAAATAAGTTATAGTGAAAGTGGCAATATGACTTGTTTGAAACTTATTTCAGGATCATTTAGGAACCCTAACGTCCACAGGGCATATCTCTGAAAGTATAGCGAAACAAAATTGGAAATTTGTAACACATGTACAGTGAGGCCTCTCCATTGTCTCTGAAAAGTGTCAAGGTCTGAAACATCCCTTAAAAGAAGTTATTGCAAAATTTCCAAGCTGACATGTTTGAAACTTATTTCAAGAGAATTCAAGAACCCTAACTTCCATAGGGCATATCTATGAAAGTTTAGAAAACCAAAATCTTAAATTTGTACCACATGTACATGAAGATTTGTCCTCTGTCTCTTCCAAATTTCAAGGTATAAAAAATCCCATAAAAAGAAATTATCACGAAAATGCCAAGATGAGCTAAAACTGATTTCACAATTAAATCTTTGCTAATCCATTTTTTACACACAGCCTATCTCTCAATGCTTTCTCATTTTATATTTTTTAATAACCCTTCATGAAGGGGTATGTCCCCTAATTAAACAATTAATTCACAATTCCATGGGAAAATACCCCAAATACTATGGGAAAATACCCCAAACCATGGGAAAATACCTCAAACCCATGGGTTTGAAACCACAATTTTACTTTTTAATTTTTCACATGCACCTCCTTTTTAATATACTTGTAGACCTATATATATAAATCAATATTGTAAATGTTATGTGTATTTTAATTCCATAATATTACATCATTGACATCACTAATCCTTTCACAACAATGAAAATAATTCCAACATTCATGTGTTAACTTTCCCTTCGATGCTCTATATGTTTCTTATGTGTCTCCTGACTATTTAAAAGGTGTAATATTTGATAAAAGAATCATAGTGATATCATTTTGAAGTTCTTGTGTGATTTAATGGTTATACATTATTAAAGAATAACCTTTAAATATTTATGTACTTTTTGGGTGTATCAAGGAATACCCTTTGTTGATTATTATTCATGCACTGGATTGTATGCTTGCGAAGTGTTTGGAGAAAGGTATCAATGGAGGAAATAAAATGTATGCCTGCAAAGTGTTTGTGGAAAGGTGTCAATGGATGAAATAAAATACATACCTACAAAGTGTTTGTGGGAAGGTGTCAATGGCTATAATAAAATATATGCATGCAAAGTGTTTGTAGAAATGTGTCAATGATTGTTATAAATTATATGCCTACAAAGTGTTTGTAGAAATGTGTGAATGGTTGAAATAAAATGAATTCTTGCATATACTTCTTGTGGGGATCTTTTGCACGTGTAAAATAGAGTGTTGAGTGTTTTGGGTTGAGTGCATGAGTTGATTTAATATAAAGACAATTTGTCTATCCTTGTTAGGTATTTTCCTTCGGTGAATCTCTTTAGATGGAAAATGCCTTGCAAGAAAAAAATTGCATCCCTATTGGGCATAAACATTGAACCAAGATGTTTATGGAACAAATTGATTTCAGTATTTTGCATATAATAGGGTAAAATCATGAATCTGGGTAACAATTTTGTGAGAACCGGGTCTCCAAAATTCCTAGCGGCATTTTTTTGGCTGAACAAATGTTGCTAGGAATTATTTCAGCTGAAACATTTTTTGGCCGAAAATTTGCACGTCAAATTAAACGATACCTTGATGGTGCCCTAGAAATTCGTGTACAATATTTTTCGCATGAGTTTTTTTACTGCGGTATGCATTTTTCGGCCCAAAGAATTCTCAGACAAAAGGTTTATTTTTAAAGGATTCCGTTAAAATCTAGGTTTCGGATGAAAGAATATTTCAGTCGAAAACCTGAAAATGCGACTGTTTGCAGGAAACTACAAATTCTCTCCAACTTACTTGATCTTTGGAGGTAGAAGACTCCTAAAAATAATCATAATTTAGTTTTGGAATTGATACCAATTTTTTTTAAATTGAATCTACTTTCATTAGATATAATTTGTTTTCATTTTCATTGTTTTTATCTAATTTTATTTAATTTTATAAAAAAATCACTGCATGATATTTTTAGGTGAGATTATGATTCAGTGAAATGAAAAATCCATATCTCTAAAAATACACTGTGGAAAATTATGGAAAATTTATAATGATAATCCTTAAATTGTTCTCTTCAAAATGGTATTTTTAGATTTTACTTTTAAGTAAAAATTAAGATAGATACATGGTGGGGGAAAACATGTGTTTAAAATCTATAACTTTTTCGGATTGGTCAACTTCAAAAAATTCTAGAAATTAGAATATAAATCCGTTAGATTCAAAACTATAGCCATCACAAAAAAAAGTCTTTGGATATTGTTGTAGTATATTTCATTTGTAAAAAACAAAAGTTTAATAATGGATACATTGTTGGGGTGAAAAATAACTTATTATATTAACCTTCATATTTAAGGAACATACTGTCAAACAATTTCCAAATTGACATATCAAATCTCAATAAAAAAATTTAAAAATAGTCAGTAGAAAGCTAACAAAATTCCTCATAAGTTTTGTTTTTACAGTAAAGTAAAATTCTAAATAAATAAAAAAATACTTTTTGTTACCAGAAGTTGAAGAACCTGTTAAAATAAAATAAAAATTTATCATAAAACAAGCAAAAGTGTTACCCATCTTCATGATTTTACCCAATAGCCTTTGTGAACAGTCTTATTTTGAAATATTTCATAGATAAAACAGAGGTGCAATCATAGTTTTTAGCTCTTGTGGGAATGATATCTGAGATTGGATTGTTTTGATTAATGGATAGAATGTGTTGTGTCACCAAATCTCTCATGAATGGATATCATGATTGGAGTACTATCTTTGACTATTAAGAAATTCTAGTTTTGATAATTGGGCGAGCATCTCTAAATTCTTATAGTTCACAACGAAGGTTTCAATATGAGAATGCATTTGTGATGTTTGTGTGGTTGCGGGTAGCATTTATGGAGTGAATAAGAATTATGTTAGCTAGGAATTCATTTGACTATAATGGTCTAGTACTTGAATATTTGGTTGATCCATGATTAGCTAATCTAAGGGAGGATGGGTTATGAATCCATAAGGTTGATTCATGTGAATCTACCATTGAATGTCACTACATAGTTTTAAGGAGCTTGGAAGTCACTTTCATAAACATGACATATGATTTAACAAATGTTGGTAATCAAAGCAAGATAGCATTTTTTATATATGTATGTATGTATGTATTTATAGAAACACACACACACACACACACACACATGTAGAATATCATTTGGTGATTTAACTAATGAATATATGGAAAAGTGGTATTAGAGCTAATCATTTAATTGGCGAAGGAAAAAATTTAGTACTCCATATCCTTAATTAGGCACAAAGGGGAATGGGTATGTTACACTATGGGAGAAGCTCTCCCAAGCCATGACACACAAAAATAGTATTAATTTTGGAAAGTCACTACCACTTGTCCTTTGCATGTTCTTTGTGCCTATAATCATCCTCAAAATTTTCATATGCCCCAATACCATCTATATTATAATTAGTTATATATCATTACCAATATACTCTTCCTAAATTGATTTCTATAGTATGCTAGGTATTGCATTGTACAATGGAGGAAAACAAATTGTGTTTGCCTATCAAGCAAGGATTAATAAGAGTTCATCATAGAAACATTATTCTTGTCCTTAACTTCCAAAATATTTTTGTTTACATATGAATTTTATAATTAATTTAATATAATTTTATAATATATTATTTGAAACTTGGTAAGTGAAGCAATCATCCTTGTAGTGCATTTTTCACATATAGGACATGCATCTAGTGGGAAAGAGTGTCACACCTTAATTCAATGACCAAGCCTTTACACATTATCATTTCCATTTAAATATGTTTAGTCCAATGTCTAATTCCAGTCACCTCTAATGGAAAAAATCAACATTTTCATACTTATATGCTAACCCATTTTTATGGTTTATTATACACCAAACAAAATTTGAGATAGAAATCATCATAGATCATAGAGAGAGGTGAGGGGAACCTCAATCCCTGAGTGTAGAAAAAAAAAAAAAAAAGAGCAGTCCAACCTAAATCCTATGATTAAATAAGCTTATAGAAGAGACCTCTATGGAATAGAGAACATTAACAAGAGGCAGTTCTGAGTTTGAATGTAGGCGAACAATGTTCTTCAAATATTTAGTAAGTTTTTTAATATTAATTTGTCAATTCGGTTTATATAACCAACTATTTCAATATATCCAAAACCCATCAATCAATAAGGGGGAAGGGATGGAAAGAATGGTTTTTTTTCGCGTTATTTTAATCCATTAATCCAAGATAAAGGCTAATTGTTGCAACTTCTCTATATTTGTTTGGGTTTTTTTATAATCTTTGTCGTGCATTTCTAAGATAAGTTTGGATTGGATTTATTTGGCAGTTGGGTTGCAAGATGAATTGTAATGAAACCCTTGATTGTGATCTTAGAAGTTCAATGGGTGAGACAATGAGGGGTTGTTGGTTTATGGACAATGCCTAGTATGAAGGTCTCATTAAGTCTTTCTCTTTTATTGGATAACAATTTTTAGGTCTTATTATCTCGATGATGGAGGAATTGTTGGGAATATGAAAACACATTATGAATAGTGCATTAATATGCAATTATGACAACTACCATGCCTTCCACATGTGCCATAGGATATTATGTCAATGCAATATTAAATCTTTTTATTAGTTCATGTCAATGTCATGGTTAATGTTCTTTTGCTTGTTAGCACAGTGATATTGTTTGCATGCTTACCCTCTCTACATAATTTCCATTTACTTGTTCCATGACACCCATATCAATCATCCAACATGTTTCTACACCTCAACCATCCAACAAGTTGCTAGAAAGGATGATCATTGATGGGATTGGATCTTGGTCACTTTTATGTCTCTTAGTGTTTATATTCTTATTCTTTTGTATGAGAATGAGAAATATGGTGGTGGAATTATAGGAGTCTTCCTACATCTCTTCTTCCACCACTCAGATATTGTATTCCCTCCCAACAATCATGCTATATAAAATAAGTGCACCACCCCACCAATTTTGATGAGAAAGTGAGCAAGAAGAATCTCTAGATGTAGAGGATTTGAAATTTGGAGAGAAAATTGTAAAATATATTTCTGATATAGACACTCCCAATTCGAAAAGTTCAAAAAAAACATTAACCCAACATTGGCCAAGTTTAATATTGAAGATGAAAGTTCAAGCAAGGATGACTCTAATGAATATTAGGGTAAAAATGTGAAGAATTTAGACAGTATCAATGATAATGAGAGAGAATAAAATGAAATTTTAGAAGAATAAAAATTAATGGAATGAAAATTCCAGAGAAGACCAATAACTACCCAAAAGGGAGCATCTAGAAAAAAAATGTTTATTAAAAAAATTGATGGGAACTCTCCTAGAAATTGTTTAAAATTAGAGAACCCTGGAAACAAAATGCAATGGGATTTGAAAATCATTGCTCTCATGACTTGTAAGCCTCTTGGATCAATGTAGGAGAATACAAATGGAATGAAACCTTTCAAGTAGGATAATCTCAACAGTATGTATGAAAATTTGAAGACAGTGCAATGTAATGGCACCTTCTTTCCATTGTCCATTGTATTTGGTGTTTATTTTATTTATATAAATTATTTCAAAAAGGAGCAAGTGTTTCCATTTTCCCGATATTAAGTCTATTGAAAACTCACAAAAAATAGTAAGGTTTTTATGATGTAGTAGGCCAATGAAATTTGTAGATCTTCTGAATGCCTTGAAGATAATCAAGGTTAAGCCTTACAACTCAATTGTGTGCACTACAACCACCAAAATTTATGCTGAAATAGCATGGTCAAAGATGTTGGATAAAACAAAATTGAATGTTCTTGATTGTCCATGCTTAGATGTGAACCATATAATCTTATATAAGGGAATGTAAATTTGGTTGCTTCTCACTAATTAAATCATGTTCATCACTACAGTCATTGTAGTGAAATAGAACACAAAGAGATGTCATGGAGATGTTACAAAGACATTGGCATCAACTAAAATAGCATATCCTTGAATCATTGACAATGTCTTTAGTGCTTCAGTAGAAACAATGAATTATACTTAATATTTGTTCTCTCCCTCACCTCCTTCAAGTAAAGAATGGATCGTGACCATAATTTGGGAAAAGAATGGTTCATGGCCATGGAAATCAGGGTAGAGCTTATTTATGGAATCACTGAATTGAATTACTAAATAAAATAGATTCATTGAGATAGACTAAGTGACCTATTTAGGTATTCCCTTCTTTCATTGTACTAGAGTGCGCCCTTCATTTATTTCAATTCACTATCCACTATTTATAATAATATTGTGAGTGCATTGTAAATCGTGGAGGAAATAGGAAAATCGGATTAGATTAGATATGGTAGGAAAATCACATCAAACCAAATTAGAAAGGTTGGTGGATAGAGGTATAGAGAATCCAATATGCATGACAATTGCCAGTTGCAATGGCTAGAGAAGGGGGATATATGGCCTTTGACAAAGGATATAAAATTTAAGAGGTGCCACCACTTAAAAAAATGCAAGAGACTATCAAAAGTATAGGTGGAAATTAGTTGCCAAAGTCAAAGAACATGTGGCAAGTGGTTATCCAATTCTAACATAATTGGGACTACAAGTTTATTCTATGAAGGTTTAGAGTGTTCCCTCTCCCTTAAAATATGCCTCCAACATAAATATTGAAGTGATTATGTTTGTTATAAATATTAATTACATATAGGGCGGAATCACGAAGGTGGATTACACTTTCGTGACAATCGGGTCTCCAAAATTTCGAAAAACCTTTTTTTGGCCGAACTAAAAATATTTTTCGGCCGAAAGATACTATTTTCGGCCGAAAAAATAAACGTCAAATCGAACGGTGCAATAACCGCCCCCTCGATTTGCATGTAGAAATTTGGTCGGCCGGATATTTTCTTTCCGGCAATACGTTTTCGGCCGAAAGTTAGTTCGGCCGAAATATTATTCGGCTGAACATTAGTTCGGTCGAACTATATTTCGGCTGAACTATCTTTCAGCCTTTCGGCCGAAAGATTATTTATATATTAACCACACATCGAGTTTGGAAAGTTTTCGAAAAATTGTGAGGTCGTCGAGCTTAAACTTGTGAGGTCGCGAGCGTAAATTTGTGAGGTCGTTGAGCGCCAGTGGAGGATGTCGGGAGGTCGTGAGGTCGTGGAGAGGTCGTGGAGAGGTAGCGGAGTTTGCAGTGGTCATGGAGAGGTAAGCTTCAAATTTTTGTTTTAAATGCATATGTTTAAAATTTTAGTTTTAAAATGAGGTTGTAAGCCTTTCGGCATTCACCCCGCAGCTGGTGAACGCCGAAAGGCTTACGGCCTCATCCACAGCGTTTAGTTTTAAAATTTTAATACTATACTCCTCAAAATAGAAAACATAAATTCTTTTGAATTTGAACTTATAACTTATCAATACAGATACATACTATACTCCTCAAAATAGAAAACATAAATTCTTTTGAGGAGAAAACACAGACACTAGTCTTTGACTTTGAACCTTGAGTTTCCATGGAGTGAAGATGGACCATTGAATTGGGCATATTGTTTGAGATAATAGTCCAAATACTTGAGAGAAGAGGAGTCCTCTTCTTCCTTTGAAAATGAAACTACATAATTCAAAACTTCAAGAATATCAGTCCTCAATAAAAACTTATCATCCTCCACGGCCTTTACAGCTGCAGGAAGCACAAGGGAGAAAAGATAGCGCAACTTATCTAGTTTACACACAATCACATTCTTTCTGATAGCCCAATGTAGATGGCTTCCAACTTTAACTACCATAGCCGGTTCTGATATTCCATCAGTTTGACGAACTATACAAAACTGTCCACTTCCCACTTCAGCATTCCACTGTCCATAGACATGGATAGCTGCCGAAGAAATGGTAAGAAAATTTTCTTCCAGGGCCACAATAGCTGTGTCTGCCCAATTATAGGGCTCATGTTGTTCAATATATGAAAATTTCTTCGTATTTTTTGGCTCTTGCTGTTCAATATCTGAAACATTCTTCTTATTTTTTGGCTCTTGTTGTTCAATACCTGAAACAATCTTCGTATTTTTTGGCTCTTGATGTTCAATACCTGAAACTTTCTTAGTATTTTTTGGTTCTGACTGTTCTGTATCTGAAATGGAACCATGGAATGGAGCCTCTCTTTTCTTTCTAAACCAACAAGCAACCAAGCAATATGATATCTCCCCAAGGTCGAATCCCATCTATCGATACATCAAGGCCTCAACTACATGGTAGGGAGAGGATGCCTACTATGGAATGATGCATTGGTATTGCATAAATCAAATCTCGGTGTTTTAATATGAAAAGACTTGAATTGATAAGCAACATCTGTTAAAGTATCAATCACAATTCATGAATATCATTATCAATGATTGAGAAACTTTCACAAAACTTACAAAAGAAGACTTGTCTCCTTGATCAAGTGACTCAATTCCTCATATCCATCCCCATTTCCACTTTTATAACAAATCAAATTCCCTCAACCCCAACATGCCACCATCAAATTGTAGCAATATGTGCATTAGGCCACAATCAATCGACATGGACATAGACATGCCTACAATAGATTTGCATCGACTTCATGATGAAAGAATTGGTAGAAGGATGGGTGATTCACACATCTCTATATTGTTTTAGAACAAACAAATATTGCAGCCCCTTTCAATAGAAGGTTTATGTAAGATGAAGACCTTGGATTAAAAATAGCAGAGGAGGACATAAAGGATTGACTTCAGAAGTAAAACATAGTAGGGTTTCCAAGAATGTATATTGTTAGAATAGTGATTCATTTGTCATATTCAAGATATAATTATTGTTAGTATTGGTGTTATTTTGGTATGTCTCGAAAGTTTAATTTCAGATAGAAAAGTTATGGTTGAAAAATTTGTGGAGAGGTTGTTGAGAAATTATAGGTAATGATTGATTCTAGCATTAGCTCTCAGATGTGTATAAATATTGGTCTTCTTAATGAAAGTATTTGAGTGTGGCCTTCGATTGAGCAAGTGATCCAGAGATTCTAGAAAACTAAGCACGTAATAGAGGAGTTGTGTGCGCTGGAGTAATGGGCACTGACCAGCGAAACAGAGGAAGAAATTGAAAACAAACACTAGGAATAAGAAACAATGGTGCACTGTTTAGTTTTAAAATGAGGCCGTAAGCCTTTCGGTGTTCACCCCGCGGTTGGTGAGATAGTGGATCTTTTTAGTATGTTCTCAATGGATGTTAAATTAGTCCTTGTAATGACAAACGATGAATGCTTAATTAGTGAAATAGATTTTCGATCATTTTGTATACATATAATTTTCCTTAATGTGTATGGAGTGCGTCCTTTGGCATGTTCACTGTGTTTTTTTTTTAATAATTTATTTTATGAAAAATTGTATAAACTGTATTGTAACCTTCTGGTAATCATGAATTTCCATCACCTTTTTCTCCTTTCCAACCTACTAGAAAGGATCAGTACCCTATTTAATTATTGAAGTCTAGAATATAGTATTGTATTTTTATATGTTCATGGAGATTTGGAACAATGTTGCATTTCTTTTTCTATTTCACTCTCCTTTTAAATTGCATTGAAATAAATCCTATGTAAAGATGAATACAAAGTCCCAGCTTGCAAAGTTAAATCTGAGAAGACGTTTAAATAAATGCTTTTGCATTTATACTTATGCTTTTCCTCTTACCTTGTCATATTAAAAGTTCTTGTTGTTAAATTAAAGAACTTTAGTTTCCATGTGAGGCTTCCAATGTGATCTGATGTTACCTCCTCCTCTGTAGAATTTTTTTTTTTTCTCTTGAAACTTTGTTTTCTCAACCACACCTATGATTGATTGACTTGTTGACCCTTGAATCTATTGTTATTTTCGATCCCATAGAAAAATGCTTAGAGAAGGATTAAAGTATTGGAAAATTTTTCCAATAGCCTTTCTGAAACAAGAGGTCGTCAATGGTGACAGTGCAATGGCATCTTGAGCAGTTTCCTGTAGTCTAACTTTTGATTTTGCAAGACTACTGCACTTTTTGTTGAGTTGATCAACAATGGTAATAAGTTCATTAACCTGAAAACATTCATAATAAAGTTCAGAAGACATTTTTCATTAAAGCAATACTGGGGACCAATACAGGAATTAAAAAACCCATAAGATACAGAGTAAAATAAGACACAGCCTACTTTGTGCTGACATCTGCAATCCTCTATCAAGAAGTTAAGCGCTCATGATGCTTAACCAAGTATTTAAACTGACTTTGCATTCACCTGTTTCCCTAAATTGTAGATAACTATTAATGCTTGAAAGGCTATGTTAGATTTTTATGGAAAATAAAACATAGATATCTTTTCAAAATTAAACTCTACAGTACATGAAGATCAGTACTTTAAAAAAAAACCTGAAGTAGATGCTAAAATATGAACATGCTAAACTATAGACAATATAAATCTGAACATGCCAAAAAGATTCTTAACAGAAGAGAAAATTTATGTATATAAACTAAGTGCAGATTTCAAACTAAAACAAATTTTGTACTTACCT
>ML783800.1:500971-517478 GCA_009831015.1 Picea engelmannii
AAAATTTGAAAAAAATATATTCATAATCCTTAAACTGTTCTTTTCAAAAGGGTATATTTAAATTTTAGTTTTAAGTAAAAATTAAGATAGATACAAGGTGTAGAAAAACATGTATTTAAACTCTGCAACGTTTTCATCTTGGTGAACTTCAAAAAATTCTAGAAATTATAATATTCATTCGTTAAATTCAAAATAATAGTCATAATAAAATAGAGTCTCGGTAGATTGTTGCAGTATATTTTGTTTCTTCAAAACATAAGTTTAATAATATATACACTGTTGTAGAAATAAGTAACTCATTATCATTCATTTCATGTTTAAGAAACATACAGTTAAACAATTGTCAAATTGACATATCAAATCGTGATAAAAAAAAAATTGAAAAATAGTCATTGGAAAGCTAACACAATTCTTCACAAGTTTTGTTTTTACTGTAAAGTGAAATTCTAAATAAAAAAAATACTTTTATATGTCGGAAGTTGAATAACTTGTGAAAATGCAGTTTTTTTTCTCATAAAACAAGCAAAAGTGTAACCCACCTTCATGATTTCACCCTATATTATTTTCTAATGAAATTTTTTAGGAATCTCTCCCTAGTCCCTCTCTTCTTGGAATATCCAAATAACGGTCCAATCAACCCCCATCTACAATAACAATTTATAAACCTCAGAGACTACACTATATCATAACCAATAATCTATAGCTTCATGTTGGAAACATGCCTTGGATAGATGGTTAAACCAATTAAACTAGCCCTTCAAGAAAAAAATGTAAACGCATTTACAATACTATTCAAAATAATTCACTAAAAAAAATAATCATTAAAAATTTTAACTGCATTTATAATGTTGTAGTATAAACACACTAGGAATTGTCCCTTTTCTAGCCACTCAACATAATGGGAACGGAAAATAGTAGTTTTTGTTTGAAATATGACAGAAATAGTTTTGGATTGACAGAAATGCAGATACCGGATTTTAACATTGCACAATAAGATTGTAGTAAGGATATTTGAGGGTGTTAAATCCATTTCTACATTCAAAACCAATTTCATCCATCCAAAATTGCAACTTTGGAAAAGAATTCTTAGCCAAATTCCAGTAATGACAAACAAAAAATGGTTGAAGATGTAGAATGTTTATCCTTCTTCCATTTATAATCACTCAAAACAATCAAAATAATATATGATATTTTCATTTGCAATAATGCTCAAAACAATGCATTGACAATAATACATTATATTCGTTATGACCTTAACTCAAGAAAAAAATGCATTGGAAATAATACATTGTTTTTATTACAAGAACATTTTAGATACCATTCATTCCAAAGCAAAAGAAAAAAATAAAAAAGTAAGAAGACTGAAAAAAAAGAATGCAATTTTTTTGGGTGAGATGGTCATCTAGAGTTTAAATGTTTTAAAAACATGGAGGCCTTAGAAGGAACAATGAAGAATCACAACATCAATCTTGATTTTCCGTCTTCTTCTTATGGACAAGAACTTTCCACTTCTATTTTTTCCTTCAATGCAACATATAATTCTTCTTCTTATGAGTAGTTTATTGATTCTATAGTATTTTATCATATGGCTACAGATAAAGCCATTTTTCTTCTCTTGATGAATGTAACACCAAACAAATATCTATTGGTGATTATAGATATCTTAGTGTTGTAGGTTATGGAAAAGTTCAACTAGATGATGGTCATTTTAATGATGTATTTTGTCTTCCAAGTATCTCTTACAACCTTCTATCATTATATCAAATCACACATTCAAGTGAAGGTAAAATAATAGAGTTTTCACCTCACCAAGTTTTAATCAAGGATTTAAAATGTCCTAAGAATGTTCTAGCGACTAGAATTGTTGACGATATTACTAGGTTGTACAAAATTTGACAACTTTGGGTCATCAAATTTTCCATCAGTTTGTATTTCTCATAGTGATGACTTGATAAAACTATGGCACGAGATGTTCGATAATCTAAACTATCACTCATTGTAGCAGCTATGTAATCAAAATATGGTGACTGGTATTCCTCTTGAATCTTACAAAGATGGTTTTTATGTCAATTGTGTTCTCGACAAATATCATCAAGATAATTTTCACAAGCATAACTCTTGACACGCTTCGACCCCCTTGCAACTTGTTGATAGTGATTTTTGTGGTCCACTTCCTTCTCCTTCTTTCTCTGGGTGTAATTACTTCTTAACTTTCATTGATGACTTTTCTAGATGCACTAGGGTTAATTTATTCAAACTTAAGAGTGAAATATTTGACATGTTTTTGGCCTAAAAGGCCCTTGTATAAAACTCTAGACAAAATCTATAGAGGTTAAGAATAGATAAAGGAGACGAATATGTTAACAACAAATTTACAACTTACTACACTACATAAGGCATTCGGGTGTAACATAATGTTCCATATACACTGCAACAAAATGGTGTTTTTGAGTAAAAGAATCAAACCTTAAAAGGAAATGGAAATTGTATGATCAAATCAAAGGGATCAAATATTCAATTTTTGGAAGAATCCATTATTCTGCCAATTACATAGTAAATTGCACTCTCATAAAGGATTTAAAAAATATAATGCTAGAAGAAGCATGGGATAAAATTAAGCCATATGTAAGCCCTGTCTATCTGTTTGGTAGTAAAGTATGGTCTAACATTCCTAATGAAAATATCTTATCCTATGAGTATAAGTCATTGTTTGTGCCATATTCAACCTATGATCCACCTCAACATATTTTCCATCTTATCTTCCCAACTTTTATATTAGTGATCCTATTATGGTTTCTCCTTCATATGATCACAATGAGGATCAAAATCCACCTTCTCCTACCCAACTTCCTCCTCTCCTAGATCAAGTTTCAATGACTCATTATCCAAAAAAATTTGCAAAAGATTCTGGCCATCCATATTGGGACACAACAATGAATGAAGAATATGTTCCTTAATGGAAAATGATGCTTAAGATATTTTACCTCTTATGAAAGGAAGAGAACTTGTCAAGTTTAAATGGGTGCATAGAACTAAGTATGAATAAAATGGAAGTGTTGAAAGACATAAGGCCTAGTTAAATTCCAAAGGATTATCTCAAGTTGGAGGAAATGATTATAATGAAATATTTCCAACATATTCAAACTGAATTACATCTGCCTTGTTCTATCCCTTTCCACCTAACATAAATGGGAGGTCCATCAGATGGATGATAAATCCACCTTCTTGCATGGGGATCTACAAGAATAAATTCACATGAAACAACCTCCATCTATGTTTAGAATGACTCTAGCCTTGTTTTACACCTTAAGAAATATCTCTATGGTCTTAAACAAGATCCTTGATCTTCGTATGCCAAAATGGATATCTTTCTTCTTGACATCAACTTTTGTAGATGACGTTTTGACCCCAAAGTTTATACCAAGAAAGTAGGAAACCATATCATAATACTTGTTCTTTATGTTGATGACCTTATTTTCACTAGTAGTGACCCAAAACTTTTAAACCATGTAAAATCCATCCTTCAGAAGAAATTTGAAATGACAAACTTAGGTTATTTGCAATATTTTCTTGGCCTCCAAGTATTTCAAACCAAGGAATAATTTTCCCTTCCCCATTCTAAGTATGCATGCAACATTCTTTATCACCTTCACATGGAAGATGTAAACCATACCATTCTCCCTTTCAATCTAAAGTCAAACTTGTTTGTACCTCACCCAAAGTAGATTCCACTTTGTACCATAATTTAGTTGGTAGCCTCTTATATTTGACTCATACCCATCCTAATATTTCCTTTTATATTTGTCTTGTTTCCCAATATACAAAAAAAACCCATGAGATCCATTGTAAAGAAGAAAAAAGGGTACTTCAGTATATCTGGGGCACAATTCAGTTTGGGATATACTCAATTTCAAGGGGAACTCCTTTGTTAGTTGGTTTCACTAATTCTGATTGGGATGGTGACCTTAATGATCTAAATTCTACATCATGTTATATTTTCGTTCTTGGTTCCAAACCTATCACTTAGGCTTGTAAGAAACAACAAGATATTGTTCTTTCTTAAGTAGAAGTAGAGTACCGAATAATGGTTAATGTAATTCAAGAATCCTTCTGGCTTCGACAAATCCTTTTAGAGTTTGGATACCAATAGAAACATCCGACCACACTATGGTGTGACAATTAGAGTCTCATAAAGATTTCCCAATATATAATTCAATATCAATGCAAAAAACACATTGAGCTACATATGCACTTCATCAGAAAGCTCATTCATGATCACATTCTCAAAGTTCTCTTTTTTCCTACATATGATCAAGTTGCAAACATTGTCACAAAGTTTCTTACAGAAGTGAAGTTTTCGAAACTTTGATCTATGCTAGGAGTTCAAGAAGTTGTCATTAAGGGAGGATGGGCTCTAATGCCTCCTTCCTTCTCCTATTGTGTCACTTTGGTAAATCCTTCAATATCGTCCCAAGTTGTTCTTAAGGGGGGGTGTTAGGATATCTAGGCACTTACCAGTTAGTTAAGATCAACTTGGTCTAATGTGTCTTTAGATAAAGTTTGTTTCTTTAGTATGCATTTATGGTTACAGTCATGATATGTTCTAGAAATAAAGTGATATGAGGGATCATATGCCCCTTGATACTAATAGTTGTATTAATATATAGATTAGCACTCGATTAGTCCATGATCTCTATTTAAAGAGTATGGAGGGTCATTTAATGAATATCGATTGTGAGAAACTCTTATTTAAAATATTTTTCTTTTGAATTAATATATTTCCCCAAGTTCTTGCATTTGTTGGGGCCGTGAACTATTTCCCTCTTTGAGGGTTTTAACCACATAATACACTAGTGTATTGATCTTTGTTCTAATTGTGTGAGTGTTTTCTTAAGGTGTTTTTCATATGTGGAAGTACCCTATTTTATTGAACAAGGTAAAACCTGGTCAATTTCTCAAATAGTAGTCATCCAAACTTGAAAACTTGAGCATAACCATAATAAAAAAATGAGAGACTATGTGTGTGTCCCTAGAAAAAGTAACCTCGATAGTTTGAGCATTTTCTAAGCCTTGACTTATATCATCTAGATGTTAATATATATGGGTTGGGCCCTAGCCTCCATAAACTAAGCTAATATAGTAGAAAGTAGAAAGCATAGAAACTAGGATCTCGGAGAGAGATATGAACTAGAATAGCATTGTGCCATCATCCTCTTCGACAAGGAAGATGGGGTACTTTCTTTTGTCCCCTACCTTCGTCTCTAGTTTTCATTTGCAATATTTTTATTTTCCTTGGCACCTAGTTCCTTGTTGTCTTATATCCCCTTTTTAGAATCATTTGCAATATTTTTATTTTCCTTGGCACCTAGTTCCTTGTTGTCTTATATCCCCTTTTTAGAACCTTGAATTTCCTCTTGGTGTGGGGGGGGTGGGGGAGTTGGTGAAAAGTCATCTATAATGGTGTTTAGAATAGGATTGTCTTTCTCTAAGGAAGTGTCCATGTGACATGAAATCAATTCCTTGTTATTCCGACATAAAACTACTATGAGAGAGTAGTAAGTAGTTTGGCTCCATGAGAACCCAATGTCCAACACAATGCAATGCAATTCCTTGTCAAATATTTTTCTACTAGCGGTTACCCTTTTGGCCTTGACCTTGTCCTCTAGACTATTCATATTTTGGATGATATGACATTTTCATACCAACAAATCCATTTGCAATATTGAAGGCTTATGAATTCAAACCATTATAGTGGATCCTCTTGCTTTCTTAGTTGGCTTTCAAATCCTCATTAACTCGATGCTTGGGGAATCTTCTTCTTCCCCTGGGGTTTAGGAAAATTTTATTCCTCTACCTCCCTTTCCTAGCTCTTCATGTCTCCTCATAAATTAGGAGATTAATTCAATAGTCCATACCTACAACAAATCCTTCACCATTTGCTTGTCCCTTTCCTACCATATATAGAGAAAATGCATTATTAGTTGGTCAACAAAACCATTGGGCTTCATGGTGATAGTTAGGAGGAGAATAAGCCCACAACCCTGAGTGAGATCCTTGTTTCTCCATAGTACCTTCCTTTCTTATACAGGAGGATCTCAGTGGCCACCCACATGTTCCAAATGGCTCAAAACAATTTTGTGGCAACTTACTATTTTTAACAGTTTTTTGGGTCCCAAACTCTCGGGGCCATTTTGAGGGCCTAAACGACATTTTTCAAAATAGGGCACCTCAATGATAGTTGAAGGCTTTGATTGAGCCCCTTAAATGAATATCCTCATAAATACATTTCCAATGAGCTATTGTGTTCCCTAAACAGAGATCGTATGCAAAAGTTACAACCTCGGGAAATTGATGTACTAACTTACCCCCAACGGGGCCCACATGACTTTTGGCGCTTCATCTTCTACGGTTAGGTTTTTGGATGTATAGGGTTTTGGCATTCATGTTTATTGTAAAAAGGAATTCATAGCCTCATTGTACAAATATTCTTGTGAATGAGCGTAGCCATCACATCTCTTCTCAGAGATAAGATGCCAACATTTTATCCAGCTTGTTTTGAGTCTGCATTTTACAGTTTTCAGCATATTTCTTATTTAATAGAAGTCAAGTTCTATTGTATATTTGTTATTGTTCATTGTGCCTCTATGTTAATATTATAAATATGTTTTTT
This sequence comes from Picea engelmannii, assembly GCA_009831015.1. NCBI lineage: Eukaryota > Viridiplantae > Streptophyta > Pinopsida > Pinales > Pinaceae > Picea > Picea engelmannii. Next base: position 507,642 of record ML783800.1, read on the forward strand.
CATTTCGTTCCGCTCATAAATCTAGATCACTTTCCCTATTTAATACCATCCTCATGATTTTCTCATGTGGGCTCATATTGAGACTAATCCTCCAAGGTGTCATAGTATTCATCCCTCCCAATATCCCACACCCATGCATGAATAATTTAAATTCCCTCACCACATGCCACAATGAATTTGCTAGCATCACTCCTCCTTTCCACCCTATCTTGGGGTGTAAGATCTTTTGATTAATCTTGAAGGTGTCTTTGCAAAGATTTGTATCTTGTCTATTCTTCTAGTCAGTATCCAATTCTTTATTTATCCAAATAATTCCTTCATTTGCAAGCTTGTCTACTAGCTTATTGACTTTTCATTTTACATGAGATGGTTGAATAATTAATACAAAAGAGATGTGAATTTTTATTTCTTCCATACATGTTTTGAAGAAACTATTAGAATGACTTTGTCTAATGGGGAACCATTAGTTTCTCTAGTGATGGATTTGATGAGGATTTGAGAGTCTCCTTCCATCACTAGGTTACTAAATCCACAAGTAATTGCCAAATTACAAATCATTTTCTAGTACGTGTAGCTCAACTGAGTTGTTTGTATCAAAGCCCTAATAACCCATAGACATTTTAAGGATGGTGCATGTGTTGTCCCTAAAGTCTCATAATATTACATCTTTCAATAAATTTTCTAAGTAAAGTTCTCTTAAGAGATCATATAAGATGTGTTTGTTCATATCAAGTGAAAAAAAAGTTGTGAATCTCATATCTCCAAACATAAATTTAACATATGTCATTAGCAATGATATTAACTCGTGGTTTGACAATAAAGCTCTACTCTACCTCTAAATATTCGTTTTTTAACCATGTCAAATCAGTAATGTTACCCATCATTTTGGGGTGACTCTTGAGGGGTATGATTGAAGACAAGTGTAGTGAACCGATTCTATGAATGAGCAATTTCCTAGAAAAGGTTTGTTCTGAGGAAAAGGGGGAAGCTTGTGTTGTCGTGTTTAATGACCTTGCACCAAAGCATTGTGGTTTGGCCACTATATAGAAAACATTATGGTAGATTTGGGGTCTTAGTAAATATGAGGTGTTCTAGTATGTTTATTATATTGTTGGCAAGTGTTGTCCTAACAATATTAACCTAGGGAATCCCCCCTTAAGTCGGAGGAAGAGCTAGCCTAAAGTGAAAGAGGGTTGGTGAGGTGACAGTGACCTTCCCTCTCAGTTACACCAAATTTCACTTGATTTGTAAACTATCATGGATATTCCACTTGAACAATATTTCACAACAAATCTGATAAATAAAACGGAAATTTACCTATGAATATTAAAGTCCTTTAGATTCCAGAATATTTAGTTAGTGATTTTTTGCTTTTTCATGAAATAGATAAAATGTAGAAAATAGAGGACGGTAAAATACAATCACACACCATCCACAAAATAACACAAATATTTTGTTTGGGAAACCCTTATGGGAGAAAAATCAGCTAGAAGGTGAGGTTGATCTGCTCTCATTTCTCTTGTATGGAAATAATGCAAGTACGAAGGAGAAGGCACTCTTTATGGAGTTACCTGAGACATGTGGCCTATTAAGTTTCTATAGAAGATTAACCCCCTCTATTATGCTCTCTAATTTTCCTACTCTACTATGGAACAAAATACAATAACACAGAATGGAACCCCTTCTCCTCCTAGAGGCCCAATATTTAACATAGCTCGATAGTCGTCTAGGGTTAGGGTTTTGACTTCCTTAACCCACAATTGTGATAAGACTTAGGACCTTCTAGAATATTCTAGAAAATAAAATATGTGGCTAGCCCCATACATTTAAGTAATGGAGGTTGACGTGGAATCCACTCACACTGTGGTGATCAATATGGTAGGTCAATTTGCGAAAGACATAACTTTCACATACAACTCTAATTGAGGCGATCCTTGCACCGTTGGAAAGGTATTGATGTGTAGAATAGAGACATCGCCTCCATAATAAGGTTTGGACGATAAAAAGGTGTTGATTTATGCTTCAGAATGGCTCTAGAATATTTCAGACAATTTTTTGTACCCAAATTTCCAAATTTGGACCAATTGCTAAAATGGCTCTGTAAGTTGATTCCTCTAATTTTTCCATCCATGGAGCATTGAGATAGAAGAAAAATAACACAATGATCTATTATGGATAATCACTTGATATTTTGGACTTTATCACAATAAGTGTGAGTTTGTGTGATAATAAGTAACTCATTAGAGTGATCTAGGCTTGGTCCAGGATCAAACCAAATGGTTGTCATTATAACCCAAGAATATATCCAACAATCTACAAGCTAGATATACTAATAAATTATGACTTAGTAAAGCTAAGACATTTAGAGACACACCCATGGGGGGTTGACTCTTAAGGGGTGTCTACCCTTTTACCTCTAAATCTAAAGAATAATGCTTCAATGTACTTTAAGGGCACATCATACCCAAGCTCAAAAGTTGAGTGAAGTCCTACAAAGATCACTTACCTACTTCTCTTTTTAATTTGATAACTAAAAAATATTTTTCCAAATAAAAAAAAAGCTAACTAAAATATAAAAATCATTGACCATATCACAATTTGCATTAGTTTTAAATTGACATGAATAAACCCCAATTTATCTTAAAAAAACCAAACCATGTAATTAACATTATATAGAATGGCATAATGTGAATGTATGCAACTATTACATGTATGTATGCCAATAAAGAAGACTACTTTAAAATTCAATATTCATGAGTAGATATTAATTTAATTTTAAAATAATCATGCCTTTCAAATAAAAGGAATTTGGAAATCTAAACATATACCCATTGTAAAATAACTTAACTAATATAAACATATTCCAATAGACATAAATTCATGTCATTCGCCATTAGTGATCCAACCTAATGAATATTAATATAGTCAAATTGGAAAAATTGAATCCAATAAGATATAAGTTTATTACTATTTTATATTGATTGCAATCAAGGAGCTTTCTAGGGAAATCTAAAAAGTGTTTGACATGTGAAAGAAGGGGCTTATATGTTATTGATTTATGGATAGTCATTTTCCATCTCGGAAAATAGTCAAGGATGGGCATTTCCTTTCCAGTTTGGAAAGTGGTTCAATATTTTTGACAGGCAGGCATTTTCCAGTTCGAAAAATGGTCCAGATCAGAAAATCATTTTCGTAATGAAAATGGTTAGATAGATTGTTGATGTACCATAGACAACAATTCTCCTTCATCATTCTTCTTGGTAGTCACTCTGAGTAGTGGTCAAGTAGAATGGTCCGCCTCGCTGAGAATTCATTCCTTCTAAGTTCACAGTTGTGGGCAATTTCGAAGAATGGTCCGCTTTTGGAAAGTGGTGCAGAACATTCATTTCCATAGGAAATGGTCCAAACAATCATTCCCTAGGGAAAACACATTCTTTCCAAGTTGCACTATGATTAGTGCCAGAGGAATGGCCCAGTTAGGTGAATGGTCCATGCTGAAAAATCAGGCACAGACATTCCCTAGGGCAGACTCATTCTCTCTAGGTTGCACTGTGAATAGTGTCAGAGGAATGGACGAGTTAGGTGAATGGTCCAAGCTCAGAAATTAGGGACAAATATTCTTCTATGCTTGGGAAGAATAGTCCAGATAACTCGTGGTTGATGTTTTACTTTATGAGGGCACATGCTCTTCCTGATCTCACAAATGTGAGTGGAAGAATGGCCCAGATGAACCAGTTTGTATCATGATATTGTTATGCAGGTTGATATCAGATGATATGATTGTTGTGGAAATTGTATGTCTTTGGACAGTAGTTGTATGCTACTGTGGTGGATGTGTTCCACTAGTTGTCACTATGTGTCACTGGTTAGTAGCTGTGTGCTACTAGGTGTGGTTGTGTACCACTGGATAGTAGTTGTGTACTACTATGGATCGACACAATTGTGTTCTATTGAATGCCATTGCTCTGTTTGCCATAGAGACTACCACTAGTGTTGGAGATGATTTCCAGCTAGATGGATAGTCAGTATGTTGATGGATAGGCATTCTCTAGGTGGAGAATGGTCCAGGCAGGACAAACAGACATTCTCCCTATGGAAAATGGTCCAGGACAATCATTCTTATAGGACTTATGTTTGTATTACAATAATAGTCCTTGTATCCCATGGCGTGGCTTCTAGCGTCTGTTGGAACAATTATTCTTCTAGGACATATGTTTGGATTAGAAGAATGGTTCTTGTATCTCTATAGAGTGAGTTATTCAACATCATGCTCGACTACTCGGATTATGGCTTCAAGAGATGATGCAATTGATGTTATCAGATACTGATAGTGATGATGTTGCTCATGAGTTGATCTACGTGATCATGAGATAGCCTATGTGGCTACGTGTAACCTTGATGAGACTAGAATATTCTAGGAAGGAATAGAAACCTTAAAGCATTGGATAATAACCCTAGAAGACAAGTCGGCTCAAGATATTAATTAATATTGAGTTATTAGTCTCTAGGAAGAGAAGTCGACCAATTCAAGTGAGTTTGACCACTATAAATAAGAGGGCACTAGAGCTCATTTTCTACGCTAGCTCTAGAGAGAGGTACACTACCTTGGTTGACTATTGATTCTAGGGTTTACTTACGGAATTATTCTCTTAAGGTGCTCAGGGGTGGCATTTGTGCCTATGGCTGGGTGACAATATTCAGATACTGTCTATCCATGTACTATGTGTGGAAAAATCACCACACATTATTGATCCCTTCTCTATGTTGGAACCGTCGTTCTTCCTGTGTTGAAGATATGGAGTACGGTCTTACAATCTACGTTTGATTGCTGGTCAAAACTTGACGAGTACTGGCTATTGTTTTTAATCCAGAAACCATAATTATTGTTGTATTTCGCGTACATTCTTTTGAAATTTGTAGCATGGAATCAGTCGTATCTATCCAAGTCACAGACGAATTTCAAAGTGACTAAGAATGTTCTGAGTTATTGAACTCTGTTATTTCCAGCGACCTTCCAACAGAACAATGGATCAGTACAAGGTTATCAAGGAATTGGGATGTGGCATTTACGGGATGGTGCGCAGGGAAATTAAACGCTCCACTAATGAGATTGTTTCCATTAAGGAAGTGAGGACCATGGATTACTCTTGGGACGAATGTATGAATCTTCCTGAAGTAAAGTCTCTTTGCAAAATGAATCATCCTAATATTGTTAAGCTGAATGAGGTTATCAGAGAAAATAACCACTTATATTTTGCTTTTGAGTACATGGAATGCAATTTGCACGAATTAATAGAAGATCGACACAATCCTTTTACAGAATCTGAAGTGCGGAACTGGTGCTTCCAATTGTGTCGATATTTTCATCGCGATCTTAAACCTGAAAATTTTCTGGTGAACAAACATTTTATCAAAATTGTTGATTTTGGTCAAGCACGAGAGGTCTCCTCGCTATTGCTGTTTACAAAACATGTCACAACACTTTGGTATCGTGCTCCTGAAGTTCTGCTCCAGTCGCCTTCGTATGGCTCCGTTGTTGATATGTGGGAAATGGGTGCGATCATGGCAGAACTTTTGACCCTTTGTCCTCTTTTTTCGTGGATATAGCGAATTAGATGAGATACACAAAATATGCAGTGTGATTGGTAGCCCGAATCAACAAACTTGGTCTCAGGGATTAAAGCTTGCAACTTCTATGCAGTATCAATTTTCACAGCTTATTGAGAGTCGTGTTTCGACTCTGATACCAACTGCAAGCCCCGAAGCCATTGATCTCATCGCTTCACTTTGTGCATGGGATCCAAACAAGAGGCTAACCGCAGCTGAATCGCTTAAGAACCCATTTTTTCAGGCTCACCTGTATATACCACCTCCTCTCAGAGTAACAGAGTAAGAGAACCAATACTAGAGCATCAATTTATGAGGAAAAACTGTTGGGCAGAAATTCGAGGTGCCTTCTCATCTGTTTAGGGTTTCTCTTGATTCCTTGAATATTCTAGTCTCGTCAAGGTTACAGTTAGAGGTTAATACCTCCCACAGCTACCATAATATCACCAGTATGCAACATCATTATCATAATTAATCTCACCATAATATAAAGCATATCAATGACAATGACAAGACATCCTACACTTGTATACATCATCAATCATAATATGAAACTAATCTATGGCAAAATATTCAACACATGTGTACAAGGTATCCAACTCATGTGCACATCATCAATCATAATAAAAACCAATCATTGGCAAGGTATCCAACTCATGTAGACATCATCAATAATAATATGAAACCAATCAATGGCAATGTAGCCAACGCATGTACACATAATCTATAATAATATGAAACCAATAAATGGAAAAACATTCAACATATACACATCATAAATCATTATTTGAAACCAATCAATGGCAAAACACCCAACACATGTATAAATCGTCCAATGTTAAGGTATCCAACACATGTATACATCATAACATGAAACCAGTGATCGATAACAAGGTATCCAACTCTTAATATAAAAAGATAATTATAATAATGGAAAGTAGCTAATCACATGTTACCAATAATACAAAATTCATAAACAACTAATCACGAAGGAGAGATCAACCATTATCAACAGAGTATGGTACTTAGTAACCATCCCCTAGTAAAGGGGGTGTTACAAAACAAGAATCAACATGCTTATTAGATGTGTTAGATGATGGTAAATGAGTTGACTGGTGTTGCCAACTAACTCCGTGAATGTTGGCTCCGGGTGATCCACGTGCGACCTGACATTCAGTTTTTCTATTTGAGGTGTACCCATTAGAATTGTTGATAAATCCTACATAGTTGTTAAATATATCAGTGTGTGATTGTACACTACCAGCTGTCCTGGCCAGCTGTACGATTTAGTTAGGATCTCTTGTTTTGTTTCTTGATTTTCTTGAGCCTATTTAGCTCAACTCTTTTCCCTTTTAGAATATACTCAATAATATAATCAACACTGTTGCGCTCCACTCATCTTCTTGTTTTCCATTTTCTATATTCTTTGCTTCACATTTTGTCATGGTATCAGAGCTTCAGACGTAAGCCTCTTCACATATTCTGAAGAGCAACTTGATCCTAAGAAGCATAGAGCTTACACTGTCTATGAGAGCACAGGGACGCAAGTTTCTTTACAAATCTTGGAGAATAGTTCACAGTTCGAAGTTCGCTCAAAAGATTGTTGCAAACAACAAGTGTGAAGAAGCAGAAGGACACAACGTTTAAAGAATCTTGGAGAATAGTCCGCAGTCCACTAAAGGAGTGTGGAGACAAAAGTTCACTCAAAATATTGTTGGACACATCACAGCGCGTGGAGGCATACCTGCAGAAGGAGAAATGAAGGACACAAAAAAATTAAAGATCAGTGAGATTTTAAAGAATTTGTGAAAGATTCACGAAATTCTTTCTTAAGAAGAAAGTCTTTGCAGATACAACAAAAGACAAGCTCAACAGCCGTAAGATCGGCCCTGCGAATAGATCTGAGCCTTTAATCAAGCTCAGAAAGGACGACGAACCAGCAGGAAAGGAGAATTTTTTCTTATCTGTAAGATCTCAGCATGAGCAAGCTCAGCCGTCAGATCAAGCAAAGATTAAGCCACGATCGTTAGATCTCATCGCAGAGAGATCGATGGTGAAGAGGCATTGTGGGGATCAGAGAGGAAATTAAAGCGCAAGCAAGTTGTAAGCCCGAAATCACTTAGGATCATTGATCTTGTCAGATCAATAGATCAATGATGAATATTGATCCCACTACGGACAAGCATCTTCGCTTTGTGGAGATCGGAAAAGAGATTAAAGAGTGAGCGATTTGAGTCTCCACAATCACTTGTGGTCGTTGATCTTCAAGCAAGTGACATGCATCTGGTGATCTCGTACTCTGAGAGGAAGCCAACAAAGGCTAAGGAGTAAAGCTCTCCCGAAGCTCCGAAGAGCCAAAGTAGATCTAGAACGTCGATCGAAGTGGACACATGGTAGAAGATCCTGCACTTCAGCGATAATCACTTTGGAAGAAAGAAGGATACGAGAAGCCATAACTCCCAAAGGCCCAAAGCTTGGAATTCATCTGGATTGTCCATCAACAAGGACACGCGGCACCAGATCCCTCACTTCAGAGACTTATCACTCTGGAAGGTCTTTTGGAGCGAGATCTACCCAAAGTCCCAAAGTAAATCTAAGCCCTTAAAGGCTGTGAACAAGCGTCGACAAATCTGTCACTTCCGAAGATTAAAACTTCAGAGGTTTGAAGTGTCGTGCACCTCGGAACACCTGAAGCCTGAATTCCTGAATTATTTGTGGACCATTGATCTCAAATCAACAAGGATCGTTGATCCATGCTACAGGCTAGAAAGGAATATCACCCGAAGCTCCGAAGTAATTGAGGATCGTTGAACTCAACTCAATGAGGACCGTCGATCTTTGGAATAAGATCATTATTCTTCCATTCATCTATTCAGAGGAATTGAGACCTTCAGCGTCAAAACGCCCGAAGCCCGAAGACCCGGAGCGCCTAGTTCTCACCCCACGGTCACATGAGAAGCTAAACTTCATTTTTTTCAACTCTCTAGTAAACTCAGAAATCCCAATTCCACCATTATAGGGGCTACAGTTGCTAAAGAAGTGGTCATACCCATGTTTTTCGGCCCAAAGTCACACAGAGGATTTCGCGGAGCTGGTTTCGACACAGGAAACAGGTAAGCACGCAAAACTCTAACAATTTTTTTTGTTAAAGCTTTTTTAAGATGGCCACCTCTAGCAATTTAGGACCAACTCAAGCACCGATTCTTCTTGGAAAGAACTACAAGTTTTGGTCTCTTAGAATGAGATCCTTCTTGCAAGCACAAGAGTGATGGGATCCAGTGGATCTTGGATATGTGGAACCAGATCTAGTAGACCTTGCTGCCATGACCAACCAACAAAGAAATGCTCAAGCAACACAAAGGAACAGAGAGAATAAGGCAAAATTCTTGATTCAAAACTCAGTGGATGAATCGATTTTCTCAAAAATCACAGTGATTGTTACTTCTAAACAGGCCTGGGACATCCTTAAGTCAGCCTACCAAGGAAATTACAGGGTCGAAATAGTCAAACTACAGACCTGTTGACGGGCGAAAATGACCGTCCGTCAACTGGGAGAGTGGAACCGGTCCGGGGTTGTCTAAATAACCCAAGCCGTTTGGTATGGACCACCCTGACGAGTTTAACGGCTCCGCTGGCCGCTCTGAGGTCTCGTAAGGAAACCAAAGAGAAAGTGATTTAAGCTAAATGATCTAAACTAAGGAAACTAGAAACTAATAAAACAACTAAAACTAACTATACTAATCTAACTACAAATTACTAACTACTTATATATATACAAACTACTAACTATGATCATAATAACTCAAATCAACTACTTAATTGTCAACTGCAATCATTCTTTATTCACAAATATACAATATGGACAGATTACAGATTTGATTAAAACCTGCAAAAATCATGTGTTCGCTGCCCTAAGACAACCAAGAATCTATTTTTGTCTTTTTATATTTTGTAAAACATAAAGGAAACTAACTGCAATTAAATAATCTAATCTAAATCTATCTAAACTACTAATTAATTAAAACAATAAACATATATCTAATTAACCTGGATACGCTCCAAGTTTGCCCTGTGTAAGATGACTTCATAAGCAGGTTGGAGGAAGAAGTTCACACCATTAAGCCCTCAAGCTTCTCGCAAGGGATCAGCTATAATGCTTCCTGAAGTAAGTTACAGGACAAACAAGACATAAAAGAAATCATAACAGTTTTCAGATTATGAATTTATGTA
>ML783801.1:0-11215 GCA_009831015.1 Picea engelmannii
CATTGTAATCATTTTATCATCAATATGATATATTCATATAATAAATAATTATTATTTAATATGGATATATGAGATTACTTATGCATTCATGGAAGTGAACCACCTTGTTCACTTCAATTGGTATCACATCAGTTATTCCATTGACCAATAGTCAATTTTAGTTTTATTGTGGTAATAAAAATTTACCAAAAAAATAAAAAAGGAAAAAAAGAGAAAAAAAAAAAGTTATACTATAACTCCAAGCTTGTGGCCCACTCTTTATTTGGACAATAAGGAATGATCCAAAATCAAAAGATTCCATAGTTGACATAAGTAAAGTGAATTGACACATATTTGGTAAGAAAAGGTCACTGAAGGAAAGTTTTCAAGTGCTTTTAAAGAGCATGTGAAGAAGCATTAGGTCAAATAACTATTCCATAGTTGGCATGAGTAAAGTGAATTGCCACATACATGGTAAGAAAATGTAATTAAAAAAAACGTTTCCAAGTAGTTAATCAAAGTCAAATAACTATTCCATAGTTGGCATGAGTAAAGTGAATTGTCACATACATGGTAAGAAAATGTAATTAAAAAAACGTTTCCAAGTAGTTAATCAAAAGATTACATAGTGTAGTATAACACAAGTTTTAGAAATACAAATCTATCTTTAAGTGGAGTATAAGTCAAGTTTTAGGCATTGTGAGAAGTCACTAATTAATACAAGTCTATGAATTAGGATAAGTTTTATAGATGTATTGGTAACTTGAATAACGTGAAAAGTTGTAATTGAAAAGTGAATAATGTGAAAATATTGGTAAGAGGTACAAGTATTAAAATGATATAAAAGGGACTGATAACTTGACATTGGTGGCATTTTTTATGTTGAAAAGGTTGATAAGAGAGAGTATTAGCACGGAAAAAAGACTTTTTGAACATGAAGATTGTCGGATCGCGCTCTGCTAGGGTTTGATAGCCTACATGCTCCCTCCCCTACGGTGTCAGACCTCCTAACGCTTAGAACTGGGATCCACTTCTACTAAAGATAAAGATCAGCCTGTCTTCGTAGAATGAGCTCAAACGGGGGGGTGAAAACCCCCTCTTACAGAAATGCTACAACCAATGAAATGGATGGAATTAGAGGCTGATGACCATCCTTTGAACCACCGCCGCACCTCAGAGATCACCTGCTCCAAGAGGAGCAAGGCTCAGGGAAAAACATGGAAATGGAAGTTGAATCGTCACATACAAACGCATCTTGTAACTGGGAACCTGAGAAATGCATCTCTCAAGCGCCAACTGCACCAAAATATGTGATAAAATCCACCAGGGTGGGCGAACACACCCAATTCATGAAAGATCATGCCTTGATCAGAAAATTCTTAGGGATCTGGCCCTCTGAGAAACCTTACGAGATGGATTAAAAATTGGTGAAACCCAAAAGGCGACTATGAGCTTCAACTAAGTTCGAAGGGTTTCTTTACAATCATTTTCTATAGCCTGGAGGACAAAGATCAGGTATTTGAAAATGGCCCCTACTTCTACAACTCAGCCGGGTTGTATCTAAGGTTTTGGATGGATCGTTTCTACCTAGAAAAGGAAGACTTTGCATGCATCCCAGTTTGGATCCACCTATACTCTCTACCTCAGGAAGCAGGGATGATTTTAAGGATGCAAATTTATTTTAAAATGTAGAAACCTTGGCAAATCTTACTAATCCTTCATATGCCAACTATAAAATGTTTGGCGATTGTTTTGTAAAAATATTCAAATTTCTAAGGATTTTATATAGTTTGTATAAAATTTTGACGATTTTTAAGGCAAAATAATTTTATCCTATAGAATTTGGGTGAATCATTTTAGAATAGAGAATCGTTTTTTTGGAAAAACCTTGGAAAATTAGCCCATGAGCGAAATTTATCCCCTAAAATCATCCATGCCAGGAATTTTGGCTCGAAGAAATCTTAATGGTCATTGGCAATACACCAGGAAGGTATGTAAAATCTTCATAAGCCACAAAGAATAGAAGATACACATCCTATGCACGGATCTGTGTTTATATGAATATCTCCAAAGCCCTCCCCGACTTAGTTACCGTAGAATATCAAGACGAGGAATGGATTCAGACCATAGATTATGAACACATTCCCTTCAGATGTTGGAAATGTCACGAACATGGACATCTCTTCAGATACTTCCCCCTCAATGCACCAACCCGACCAATAGCAGAGGAGAAACCGAAAGACGACTACGCTCAAGTGTAGGGATGCAGGAAACCGCCTTCGAAAAAATCCATTCAAACGGGAAGCCAGAATATTCCCACTAGCAACTCCTTCGACGCACTTAGCAACCTACTAGAGACAAAGGAAGTTGAAAACCCCCACAAAACAACAGAACGAAGAAACGACAAAGACAAAGGTAAAACAAAACAAACCCTAGATCAAGTCCTAGATAAAATCTTAAGTCATGATCCCCAAGCTCAAATGGTACCAGGAAAAGACTCAAAAGAAGGTGGAGACACCATAATGCAGATAGATGAAAGTTAACTCGATGACATTGACCTCGACAAACTCGAGGAAGCTCTCAACATGAAGGAACTGCAATCCATTCCAGTGGAGCAACTAAGAAAGGTACACAAGGTTTTCATTGATTCCACAGCGGGTTCCACTTCTCTCTTAGGAATCCACCTGGAGCTGGATCTAGACCCCAAGCAAAACCAAAAAGAGGGAAAACGACGTGGATGCAAAACTACTCATCAATTGATCAAAGAGGTAGGTAACTTTATGATTAACTCAGTTCAAATGCAGCGCCTCACTGAAGGATTTTTCTCCCCCCATGCAAATCAGTATGATGAAGATCATCACGTGGAATATCATAGGCCTCAATGGAAAATCCAAACAAAGGATTCTTCGCAATTGTGTCAAAGAAGAAGATCCAAACATGTTTTTACTACAGGAAACCAAATGTGCAGTAGAAATGGCAGAAGAAATATTCAAGAGATGTTGGAGGCACTGTAACTTCATTTACACAAACTCCAAAGGGGCAACAGGGGGTTTATCCATCCTCTGGAACCCAACCTCAGTTATTTTGGAACCAACTTTTTCAACGGTAGGCATGCTCACAACAAATTACCATGCTATTGACTTAAGCAAAGCAAGGGTCACTACCAATGCTTATGGCCCTCATCTCACCCAAGGGAAGGATCACTTCCTGACCAATCTTTCTTATATAAAAACTCTAATAGGACAAGAACGATGGATACTAGGAGGGGATTTTAACATCATCCTTACCCTAGAAGAAAAAAGTGGCAGCTTGAAACGTTTGGACCAAGACAACAGTAAGTTTATCCATCTCATAGATAGCCTCAAGCTAATTGACATTGAGACCATAAATGGATCCTTTCCCTGGTCCAATAAGTGGGTAGGCTCACAACACATATCCAGCTGATTGGATTGTTTCCTAATTTCAGAAAACCTAATGCTTGAGGGCCCTCTAATTGAAGCCAACATTCTTCTGAAATCAATCTCAGATCATTGGCTAGTCCAGCTATGGGTAGATACAATTGCCACACCCAAGTACAAACCCTTTCGCTTTGATAAATTCTGGCTAACTCACCCAGACTTCCCAAAGCTCTCTCATACATGGTGGTCCAAAGAAGAAATCGTGCATGGTACTCGGATGTACAAATTCCAGCAGCACCTAAAAATTTCAAGCAACAGCTTCGGGACCGGAAAAGAATGTCTTTGGTAATATTTTCCTAGCACATAAGGCCCTAGAACAACAACTAGAGGACATTCAGCATGAATCCATCATCTCAAGCTATTCATATACCTTGCTACAGGAGGAGGCGATCCTGAAAAAACAACTTGCAGATCGTCACAAGCAGGAGGAGATCCTTTGGAAGCAGAAGTCTCAAGTGCAGCGGTTAAAGGAATGGGAAAAACACACATAGTTCTTTCACCGCTCCATGATCCACAAACGACACATCAACCGTATTACAAAGCTTGAGGATGCACAAGGAAACACACTTCTGGATCATGCAGAAATTGAAAAAGAATTAGTTACCTATTACAAAGAGCTTCTTTTAGAACCTCCAATTGATAGAATGCCTACCATCAATAGGGAAACCCAACATATTCTATCCCTAATTACTCCAGAGCAGAACATAGCTTTAATGAGACCGATATCACAGAAGGAAGTTGATCATGCTATAAAGGAAATTCCCTGATGGAAAAGACCCTAGGCCAGATGGTTTCACTACTGACTTCTTTCACCACTATTGGTTGTTGATTCGAGAAGAGGTTTTGAAACTTATGGAGGAATCCATAACATCAGGATAGGTGCTCTTGACCCTCAATGCTACTTTCCTTACCCTGATCCCAAAAGAGGAATGTGTCACCAACCCAAAGCAGTTTATACCGATAGCGCTCTACAATGTCATTTGCAAGATCATCATAAAGGTAATTTCTCTCAAACTTAAGCCCATTCTTCCATTCATTATCTCTAAGGAACAATCTGGATATGTAGAGGGATGACTTATCATGGATAACACAATCTTGGTTCACGAGGTGATTCACTCACTCAAGAACACATGCACCCCATGTATGCTCATAAATCTTGACCTTTCTAAATCTTTTGATAAGATTTGTTGGTAGTACATGCATTCTCTTCTATCAACCTTTGGGTTTAGTGAAGACTAGATAGCCTGGATCATGAAACTCACCTCCTCAATTTTTTTCTTTATCCTAGTCAATGACATCCCCTCTAGTCCTTTTTCCTCCTCTATAGGCATCCATCAAGGGGATCCACTTTCCCTCTTCCCCTTTGTAATCATGGCAGAAGGTTTAGGGTGATGTTTATCTTCCTCAATCTCGAATGGTTCACTACAAGGGCTCCCGATCCATGGACTCTAGCTCGTTGCTTCCCATAGCCAATTTGTTGATGATACAATGCTTATGAACATCCCCACAACCAGGGAAACCGTTAAACTCTGAACCATCCTCACTGACTTTAGTGACACCTCAGGCACTACTTACAATTTGGAAAAGTCTCAGTTTTTCTTCTTCAACACTCCCTCTGCAATTCAACAACACATTTCCCACCTCCGAGGCATCCTGCGTTTCTCCCTTCCATCCAATTACCTGGGTTTACCCCTGATAGACTCACCAACACGAAATATTTCCTTGTACTCCCTAATTCTCTCAATATTTGATTGCCTCAATTCTTGGACCTTCAAATCCTTAATATCTCTATCAAGATCATCCTCTTAAAAGCAGTGCTTCAAGTCATTCCGGCCAACATGTTCTCAACTCTTGCAACACCACAAACTGTCATAAAAAACATTAGAAACCTCCAACAAAATTTCCTCTGGCATGGTCACAAACAAGGGAAAAAATGTGTCTGAGTTGGGAAAATATCTGCAAACCTACTTCCTTGGGAGGATTGGGTCTCCATGACCCAAGAAAGCTCAACAATGTCATGGGAGAAAAAATCTGGTGGCACTGGCTAAAGTACCCAAAGGAACTCTGGAAGCAAAAATATACCCCCCAACTCCCGCAAGAGAAACTCATTTGGCTTGAGGAGTAGATCCATGGCTCTAATATTTGGAATGCAGCTTGGCGAAACTGCCCACTCATCCAAAGACATGCTTTTTGGGAAGTGCGGAATGGCCACTATGCCCAATTCTGGATAGACGCTTAGCAGAAACTTCCTCCATTGCAGACGATGGATATATTACCTCCTTATAAAGACCACATACAAGGGCCGAGGCACCTCAAAGTAGCAGATCTCTGGCTTAATTTCCCTCATCAACCCCCTTGGCGTAGTTGGAAACTGCTCCCACAAGATCAAAACCTTTTGAAAAATCTTTATGTGCAACATTGGCAAGTAACAATAAGAAACATGAAGATCTGGATTAGTGAGGAGAAGGATATTCTTCATTGGGGGTATACCCCCCTAGGAACGTTCACAATTAAGGAAGCTTATCAACTCCAAGAAAATTTTCACAAGCGGCTAAAAGATCACATCTGGCGCATAATTTGGAAAACCAAACTCTGGCCAAAGGTTTCCACCTTTCTCTGGCTCTTGGTTCAAAACCACCTCTTAACCTGGGATAACCTCAAGAAGCAAGGATTCATTGGACCCTAAATTTGTTACCTATGCCAGCAACAGGAAGAAACAATGGAGCACATATGTAATCAATGCCCGAGTAGCAATATGATCTGGGATCAAGTTGCGATAATCATGAGGCAAACCAAAAAAGATAGGAAAAATGTCATGAGCACTATCGGATACTGGGGCTCGGGGGATTTTAAAATCCCACTCCTGACAAAATTTGAAAACTCTTGCCAGGATTTATAGTGTGGCAGCTCTAGAAAGAAAGAAACCAACACATATTCCATTCCCAAGCCTCCACTCCCTCAATAATCTGGTCAAATATCATCGAGAGAATTTGGGAAACTATTCAAGTTCAATCCTGGACCCAGGATGACATTCCCACTGAACCTCTTGAATCCCTCATCTTCTCCTCCTGGAAGCTGATAACTCCCAATGCTTCTCTCTCTCTTTCTCTGCTCCCCTAAATCCCACCTCCCGAAGCCCCTCCACTTGGAGTTGTCCACCCACTGGTTTTTGGAAGCTGAACTTTGATGGGGCCTCTAAGGGAAATCCTGACCCAACCATATTTGGAGAAGTCATCAGAGACAACACAGTGAAAATCCAATACCTCAGAGAGAGATTTCTAGGGCATGACATGAACAACTCAACAAAAATTTGGGGTCTCATCAGGGGAATTCAATTGGCCTTAGATCTCAACTTACAACCCCTCATAATTGAAGGAGATTCAAAAATAATTATCTCGCTAGCAGCCAAAATCATAAACTGCATAGATCCAGAAAAAATCACTCCCAACTGGTGCCTCCTAGGCCCTTTATCTTATTTGCAAGCCTTATTACATCCCTCCCTCACTCTCATCACTTCTCACATAAGACATGAGGCCAATAAAGTATCCAAAAAACTAGTTAATGAGGGAGTTACTACATAAGTAGAAATCCTCATTCTTAATGCCCAAGATCATCCTGATTCACGGTTGTTAAAACATTTCCAAAATATATCTCTTCACAACTTCCTACCCCCGGATGGGGTGACACCTGGCGAGAACATGCTACATAGCACTCTCATGATGAGTATAGTTAAATCCTACTCGTCGATTTTGCATTCTCCACCTGCACTCTCCATCCGAGTAATCTGATCCTCTATTAAATTCCTTCCTTCCACAACCAATATTCCCTTCATTTCCTCTGTCAATTATCTTCCCCTTGAGTTCATCTTTTCCATGCCTCATGAGAGAGGCAATTCCAAACACGGGTTGGCTTACTACAGTAGAGTAGGAAGGCATCGACACATAGGACCACCTTCTCTCTTTCCCAATCTAGGAAGCAACTCTGCTCGCTCTCTTAACTTTGGCCAAAATTGGTGTGAATATTCCCAACCTGAGTTTCATTCACTTGACCCTGAGATAAACTATGGAGGGTGCATAGTGGAGGAGGAGATTCTTCCCAACTGGAAAGAGAAAACCATGGATCAGATTGTTAGAAAAGAAGGATCAGGGAGCAATAAAATAAAACAAATGCGTAAATAAAACACATAAGATACACATTACAATAGAGGCACATATATACGTGGTTCACCCAATTCACCCAGTGTGGTCTACGTTCACCAGAGAATTGTCCAGGTCCTTCCTTTATTATTATACAACAAATGAAGAGATACAACCTACATCACACCCGCTATAACTTCCTCTTCTTTCTCTCACAATCTCCTCTCTCAGAATACAAATTCACAATAATCCATAGCCACAATACATTTCCATCATAAAAGAGGGTTGGCTTCTAGGGAAAAAAACCCTAACATAACTTCTACCATCAGATCTGCGACCTTATAATGAACAGTCCAGATTTACTATGAAATTACAATATACATTCTTCATGGGGTATAAACACACTTGAAAACAAAGACCTCTGAATCAGGAAGATAACCAGGCTCCACAACCAACAATCTCCCACTTGGATACTGATCTCAACAACTCCATCGTTGTTGTATCTGTTGGACTATGATCCTTCTTGGACTTGGAAAATTTCTCATCTTCACCTTCATGCTTGAAGACCAACTGAAACTGAGAAGGAACTCATTTTATCCCTAGTTACTCTCTTTTTTAACATGTTTGCAGGATTCTAGCTAGTGTGTATCTTTTCCAACTTCAAATATCCATCTTCAAAGATGGATCGTATGAAATGGTACTTGAGTTGTATATTCTTAGTCTTTGAATGGAAGATTGATTTCTTTACAAGATGAATGGAATTCTCACTGTCACAATACAACCTTCTATTCTCCTGCTTCTTTTTTAATTCCTCCATAAACCTCTGTAACCAAATCATCTCTTTACCAGCCTCTGTAGCAATAACATACTCTGCCTCTATTGTTGAAAGTGCAACAACTTTTTTGCAGTTTTGAAATACAACTTACTGTTGTTCCACCTATAGTAAAAACATACAATGTGGTGCTTCTCTTGCTATCTTTATCACTTGACATATCCGAATCAACATATCCCTGTAGAATAGCATCTGAACCTCCAAAACATAATGCATGAGTAACATTACCTCTCAAATACCTAAGATTCCACTTTACTGCCTCCCAATGGTCTTTACCTAGATTGTTCATGTACCTACTCACAACTCCCACTGCATGTGCAATATTTGGTCTTGTGCAAACCATCACATACATCAATATGCCAACTTCTGATGAATAATGGACCCTAGACATGTATTCTATCTCATCATGTGTCTTGGGACACATTTCCTTAGTTAATTTGAAATAGCTGGCCAAAGGTGTACTAATTGGTTTTGCATTCTTCATTCTAAACCTCTCCAACACCTCTTCTATGTACTCACCCTGAGACAATGTCAATTTGCGATTTTTCCTGTCTCTTGTCATTCTCATACCAAGGATTTTCTTTGCAACACCCAAATCCTTCATTGCAAATGAATTAACTAATTTCTTATTGAGCACATTTATATCCTGCATATTAGACCCTGCAACAAGTTTGTCATCTACATATAATAGCAAGATAATATAACTTCCATTTTCTAGCCTTTTAAAATAAACATAGTGATAATAATGAAATCTACTATAACCTTGTTCTGTCATAAACTTGTCAAAATTCAAATACCGCTGCCTTGGAGCTTTCTTTAGGCCATACAAGCTCTTCTTCAACCTGCATACCAAATTTTCCTTCCCTTTGACCTCATACCCATGTGGCTACAACATATAAATCTCTTCCTATAAATCCCCATGGAGAAAATTTGTTTTTACATCTAACTGTTCAAGATGCAATTCTTCTACTACCACAAGACTTAAAATAGTCCTAATTGAATTCATTTTACCAACATGAGAAAATATTTCATCAAAATCTATACCTTTATTTTGTGCAAACCCCTTTACAACAAGTCTATCCTTGTACCGCTTTTTGCCTACATCTTCTTCCTTCAACTTGTAAACCCATTTATTCTGCAATGCTCTTTTTCCTGCAGGCAACTGAACCAAGTCTCAAGTCTGGTTATTTACTAGGGAATCCATTTCCTCTTTCATGCCTTGCTCCAACTTCTTTTTGGTGTCTACCTGCATTTCCTCTTCATAACATTCTAGTTCACCAAAATCAATCAACAATAAATAATATAATGAAGGAGAGTATCATTCAGGGGGTCTACTTAACCTGGTAGATCTTCTAACAACACTTGCAGGAGTTCAAGGTACATGTTTCTCCTGTTGTTGTACATTTTGATTTTCTGGTACCTTTGGAATTTTTTTTCCAGTGATCTCATCAAGCACTGTGTATTTTGGTTTTTCTTTTTCTTGTATCTTTCCCTGCAATTGATCTTTGTACACAACTTTCTCATTGAATATGACATCTCTACTCCTAATTATTTTGTGATTTTCATAATCCCATAAGCGATAACCAAAATTATTAACACTGTATCCAATAAAGGTACATTTCTTGTATTTTGCCTCAAGCTTTGTTCTATTTTCTTTATCAATATGGACAAATGCTTCACAACCGAAAGTCTTCAAAAAAGAATAGTTTAACTTTTTACCTATCCATGCCTCCTATGTAATTCCACCATCCAAAGAGTTTGAAGGTCCTCTGTTTATTAAGTAAACAACAATATCTACAACATCTGCCCAGAACTATAAGGAAAAACCATCATGTAATCTCATACTCCTTGCACGCTCCATGATTGTCTTGTTCATCATTTCTAACACACCATTTTCTTGTGGTGTTCCTGGAACTGTCTTCTCTCTATGAATCCCACGGTATGAACAATAATCATCAAACTCCTTGCTGCAATATTCACCTACATTTTCTGATCTGAGACACTTCAACCTTTTTCCTATCTCATTCTCAACAAAAACTTTCCATTTCTTAAAAGTATAAAAAATATTAGATTTTTGTTGAATGCAATAAACCCAAGTTTTTCTAGTTGCATCATCAATAAAAGTAACATAATAACAAGAGCCACCAAGAGATGATACTTGATTTGGTCCCCATACATCTGTATGCACAAGCTCTAATCTTTCACTCTTCGTTTATTTTCCGACTCTGAGAAATCTGACTCTCTTTTGTTTTCCATAAACACAATGTTCACAGAAATCCAAATCAATTTGTTTAAGATCTGGCAACAAATTTCTTTTGTGAAATATCTGCATCTCCTTCTCACTCATGTGCCTAAGTCTATGATTCCACAGTGCTATATCCACTCCTGTAGAAGCTAAAGAGATAGAAGAGTCAATATTACCAGTACATAAATACAATGTACCTACCTTCTCTCATTTTTCTATCACCAATGATCCTTTGGTGACCTTCCACACCTTATCTGTAAATATGGATATACAACCTTCACTTTCCAACTTCCTGTTGAAATTATATTTTTTCTTAGATCTGGAACATGTCTTACCTCTTTCAACAACCATTTGTTTCCATTCTTTTTCTTTATTTTTGCCTTTCCCATTCCAACAATTTTGCATGGTGCATCATCACCCAAATGAACCTGTCCAAAATCACCTTGAACATAATCTAGAAAATGTTTCCTATGGTGTGTGGCATGAAATGAAGCCCCTGAATTTAATACCTAAGACTCATAAATATTATCTACAGAAAGAATCAAAGCATCTTGTAACACATCAC
>ML783801.1:11315-26885 GCA_009831015.1 Picea engelmannii
AATCAATTACTTGGCATCAACCAATGACATCAATCAAACCAAACCATTTACATCAATGATATATGATCCAACAATCTCCCAAGTAATCAAACCATTGGCATCAATGACAAACCATTGGCATCAATGACAACATGATCCAACATGTGACACAAAGAAGGTTGAAGATGAAAGACACTTTCTCTTAGATTGTCCATCCTATACCCATATTAGATCTCATTTTCAAAATATTTATCACACTACCAACCTTCCTAATCTCTTAACTCAACAAAAGTATGGTGATCTTGGAAAGTTTCTCTTAATGATTTTCGAGCACAGAAACAAAATTCTAAAGAATCACAAGTAATAACTTACCCTTTGAAGGTCCAATAGACCAATTCGGTCTTAGTGGATGTAAATCATCATCATCATAATTTAAAAAAAATGTTTAATACAAATATTTATTATAATATATATTTTTTAATTTGTTTTATGAATGATTTATTATAATATATATATTTTTAATTTATTTTATGAACTATGTATATAAAAAAAATTAAAATAAAAGTATTATTAGTTGAAAGTAAAAAAGCATGCACAACTCATTTTCCTATTGGTGAAAGTCATTTTCTAAATTAAAAATTAGAAAACGTTCTGTTGTGTGTCAGGTTTAAAAATTAGCCATCCAAAATCTACTTTCCACTTCAATGGGATCCAAGGAGTCTCATTGGAATTTTTTAGAAGGTTGTTCTAATTTAATTTTGAGGACGTATCCATGGGTTTCCGATATTTGGGGTATCATTTAAAATTTGAGAGGAGTTCGTTTGAGGACCGGAGGTGGCTTTTAATAAATTTTGAAAAGTGGATTAATCAGTGGTGCAACTGATGGATGACTCTTGGTGGCCAATACATCTTCGCAAAAATCGATGGTTGAAACACAGTTTTTTTATTGGATGGCCTTGGCGGTGGTACCAATCTCAGTGCTCTCAAAGATCCATAAACTTATATTTGATATTCTGTGGGCGGGAGGTGATAAGACATAGGGTATCCATCTCTGTAGTTGGGAGATGTTAGAAAAACCCAAACACCTTGGTGGATGGGGTCTTCAGAATCTCTTTCTCTTTAATCGTGCCCTGGCAGCAAATTCACTATGGTGCGCATTGTTAAGGAAGGTATATGGAAAAAAATGATCAAGGATAAATAACTCCCATTTTACTCAGTGGCAACCTGGCTTAGGTCAATATCACCTCTTCAACCAATTGCATCGTAGATATGGAAAAACTTATTGAGGTCACTTCCTATCATTATTTGTTGGATCAGTTGGAAACCTAGGAATGGCACCTCCATTTTAATTGGGTTGGATAAAATCATGGGAATTGATAATTCTTCCCTGTTATCTCATGAGCTATGTGGGGCGCTAAAGGCATGCAACATTACTTATTTATATCAAGCCTCTGCACATGCCTCTTTGGGTTTCATAGCAAATCAGTGGAAAACTAGCGAGGAGTTAGAACTCTCCAAGAATCTGGTGGTCAAATGGTTATCCTACTGCAAGGCACTCATTCTCTCAAGAATTCAGTTACAGTCCATAGATGATTTTCTCATCTGGTCTAGGGGTGATCACTTTTGGGTCATGACAGTTAGAAATGTATATAACACGCTAGCTCTGGAATATTGGCCAAACAAAGTTACAGGTTGGCGCATGATTTTTTGGACTTGGGATATTGCACTCAAAATCAAATTGTTTATGTGGCTGGCACTAGAGACTAAAATACTCTCATGGGATAACCTGAGAAAAAGAGGATGGGAAGGCCCGAGTGTATGTTCTTTGTGCTATAGGGAGGAGGATTATGTTTTCCATATCTTTGTTAGTTGTTCCTTCACACAACAAATTTAGAATTCCTTGTCTATTGAGTACAATTTCACCATAGTTTGGGAAGGTTATTCACTATTACTTTGGTTTGGAAATTGGCAGAAGAAGGAAAAGGCTTTGTGTATTCTACTTGCAGTGACGTGCTGATTTATATGGCTGATTAGGAATAAGTGCATCTTTGAGTCTTCTACACCTTCTGTCCAAGGAGATTTATTTCAGATTTTAGGTTTGATGGAAGGCCCAAGTGCTCGAATCCTTATCTCTCATATCCCCAAAAGGATAAGGAAATCCCTTGATCAATATTTTCCAAATATATGTTGGTTATATGGTGTTGCTCAAAATAATGGCACTCTGAGTGGAGTTGGAGGACTTATAAAAATTAGGGAGAACATTTCTTATAGGTGTACATTAAACTGCGGGATGGGATCTAATACCAGGGCCGAACTCCTTGGCGTATGGGCTAGTTTAACTCTATCCTATAGACTTGACATTGACGAGCTTCAAGTTCTTGGGGATTCCAAAATTGTGGTGGACTGGTTAAACTATAAGTGTAATCTGTTTGTTTCATCTCTTATGGGATGGATGGAGAAGATTAGGACTCTCATTCCTCTATTCAAAGACTTAAAATTTGATCACATATATAGGGAAGAGAACGAGGATGTTGACTCTCTCTCGAAGAAATCTTTTCAGGTCCTGGAAGGAAGGATTCATTTCTCCAAATGGTAGGATGTCCGGGAGGGCCCCCCTCTTTCACTCCACCTATATATCTGATTTAGCTTGTGATTGGGGAAGCTTAGTTCACTTTCCTTTTTTGTGTATCTGATATCTTTTAGTATTTCTGTCGATTCTAATGCAATTATACTATATTTTGGACTGTCATAAGGAGAAAGTCTGGATAGTTTACTTCGAGATTAGTTTTTGGATATTTGTATACACCTCTTCCAGATGTGGTGGTGGTAGCCT
Organism: Picea engelmannii; assembly: GCA_009831015.1. Classification (NCBI taxonomy): domain Eukaryota; kingdom Viridiplantae; phylum Streptophyta; class Pinopsida; order Pinales; family Pinaceae; genus Picea; species Picea engelmannii. Next base: position 14,128 of record ML783801.1, read on the forward strand.
GTTGGTGAAGGTCACTAGTTGGCATTGTATTTTGAACACTGGTACTCTTTTTGAGAACACCATATATATAATATATATTGAGAAATTTTCTAAATACTTAAATTCATTTAGAAAGAAATAATTCTTTTATTACTTCGTAATGCACCATATATATTACTTTAAATGATTATTTTATTAAGCAGTAAGGTGTTTCATGTATATGTACCATATGTATTGATTTGATATGATGTGTAAACGGATTTTAGCTGTCCAAACGAACCTTAGATGGTTTAAACGGACCTTCTTAAAATCCAATATGTGATTTCATTTTATTTTTATACACGTTTATTGGTTCTATGTCTATCTGAGACTTGCACTAATATCGTTTTATTAGAGGAATTTAAGAAACGTTTGGCTGGGAGTAAATATTTGGGCTTGAATCCTGTGTCCGAGGTAGGTTATTTATCGTCAAAATTAAGCTTGTAATTGGTATGACTGTATCTAGTTATCTCGCCACAAGAAAACCAATCCTTGTGTTGTGCTATGGTAAAATTTGTGTTGTGTTTTGCTATATATTTCTGAGAGAATTATCGAAAAAATTGTGCAGTCTTCTGCTATACTTTTTTTCTATTTTGATGAATAAATTGAGATTTTGTGTGCAAAATTGCATTGCATTTCATGTATTCACATGTTTTTATTTTGGCGAATAAATTGAGATTTTGTGTGCAAAATTGCATTGCATGCCATGTATTCACATGTTTGGTGGTTTTTTGGGATGAAAAACAACTTAGACAATTGCTTATGAATTCACTAGGGTTTCACGGCTCAATAGATGATGACATAGAGTTTAGTTGACAATAATTAAAAGCAATTTCTAGATAGAAGAGGGTTTTAGGGAAGTTTAAGTAATCATGAATATGCACCCACTTTAGTGAAGTAACTAAGTGACATCCTGAGATTGCAGAATGTCACTCTTGCTGGTGGTTTTTAGGAGGTTGGGGAAATATTGCTAGAGATGAGCGTTGAGATGTGACATGGGAATCCCATCAAAGACATGAGTTCCTCTAGCAAAGAAAGTGTGAGGATTTTAGAACTCGTCAAAGGAATCTTGATGAACAACAAAGGAGATAGGGAAAGGGATAGGTGGATAGGTGATGTGACATGTAGTAGTTGATAGCAGAAGCAGGGGACACCTAGAGTGGTATTCTGGAGGTGAATCCAACAAGAAATAAAGGAGGTAGGGGATAGGTGGAGAGAAAAGGAGGCAATGCTATTGGATGACAGGTTTTTCCTTGTTGACAGGTTTCAGGAAAAATTATTCCCTACATACATGCCTTCAACATAATTAAAGTATTTATACATGGACATGAATCTCTTCCCTTCAAACACATGCATTTTATTTTAAAGATCCATTCTCGTAATAATCAATTTCTATTAATAAATGAAATATGTAGGAATTGTAAAAATGCAGAGTGAAATGAACTCGCTAGAATGGTGGAAGCTTATCTCTGAGAAGATATGTGATGTTTGTGTGCATTCACAAGAAGTAATTACAATAAGGCCAAAATGCCTTTTAACATAAAGCATCAATGAGAAAAACCTAAACATCCAAAACCCTAACCCCAGAAGATGAAACTCCAAAAGGTTTGTGGGCTCCGATGTGGTTAGTTGATACATCAACTTCCCGTGGGAATACCTTTTTCATACGATATATGTTTGGGGTGCTCAGTATTCTGTTAGAAAGGTATAGATGAGAAGTACACATTTGGAACAACCCAGTAATGTCTTCAATTATCTACTCAACATTTTTGTGCCAAAAAACGTCGTTTAGGGCCTCAAAATGACTCAGAAGTTCAAAAAAAACAAAAACAGTAGAAATATTCCAAGATGGAAACTTTATTTTGAGCCATTGGAATAGGTGGGTGGCCACCAATGTCCACTTGGATCAGTCCTCCCCCCTTTGGAAGCGATGGTATCCATTGCGTTGAGTTCCCCCATCAAATGGGGAAACTTCTGCTGAACTTGAAGCTTGGTGAGCCGCTTGCCTAGATGCAGTAGTTGCCTTTCTTGGACAACCCTATAGAGTTAGGTCTTATGTTGGTGAGTGCCCTTAACCTATGTATCCATGTTCCAATCAATGGTGTGTTGTTCCCTGCAGTACAGGTTGAGATATGTAGGTTTCAACTTCTCTGCCACCTTTGATGTATCCAATAGTGGTGGAAAATATGGCTGAAGGAGGTCCACATTGAATATTGGGTGTAAGCCAAGGAAGGGGGGAATACTTAACTCAAAATCATTGTATCCCACAACCTTGGTGATGGTGTAAGGTCCATATCCAAGTGGATGTTGCTTCTGACAGGTTCATGTAAGGCACTCTTTTTGCAAATGCAACCAAACCTTGTTTCCCACCTAAAACTTGTGTGGAACCTGATGTTGATCATGGAACTTCCTGTACTTAGCATTGGCTTTCTGTAAAATAACATGGAACTATTGGTGGATGTGTTGAATATGTTCAATGAATTTGGTGGCTTTGTTGGCCTTAAATTGAGCATGGGAATATTTTTCTTGTGTGGACACAAGGGGTAGTGCTACATCAATGGGACCCAAAGGTTGAAATCCCAGGACCACTTGAAAATGGTGGGCGGTCAAGCTATGGAGGGCTCTGTTGTAGCTGTGTTGAACATAAGGAATGATCTCATCCCATGTGCATGTATTCTTGGAGTTGTACATGTGTAAGATATGCACGATCATCCTATTGACAACCTCTACATATCCATCAGTTTGGGGGTGGAAAGTAGTGGATTTGGTGAGCTTGGTGTCCAATAGTGACCAGAGGCTCGACCAAAAGACCAAAATGTACTCAAGAACCTATTGTCTTGATCTGATATGATGGTATGTGGTAGTCCAAGTGTATCCACACAGGCTCAAAAAGAGCTTAGCAGTGGCCTCGACTATGATACTCTTCTTGTAGGCTATCAGAATGGCCTTGTTAGAGAATCAATCCACAACCACAAATACATAGTCATTTCCATACTTGGTTGAGGGTAGACTTGACATGTAGTCCATCGAGATGGATTCCTGGGGCAGGAGTAGGCAGAGGGTTGTACAATCATTTTTTTTTAATGGTTGGATTAGTGATAGAGTAGGTAGTGAAGGATCTGATATACTTATTAACATCCTGTTGAAGCTTCGACCAATAGAAATACTTTTGTAATACTGCCACTATATTCTCCATGCCAAACTGTCTTGCCACCTGATTATAGTGGGATTCCCAAATCAGCTTCACACACTCGCTCGAAGGAACACAGATATGACCCAAATGGCATAGCAGTCCATCTTGAAGATGAAATTCAACAATGACCATGCATGTTCCAAACATCTGGTAGGTCATAGAGAAGTCAGGATCACTATCATAGAGTTGGGACCACCCAGAGATCTCATGCCCGCAAGAATTGAGTATCTTGGTTAGTGTTGCAACTAGAGGTCGAATGAGGTAGTCAATGATGTGATTGATGCTCCCTTTCTCATTGTTATCATTGAAATTTCGTCTGCACATGGCGACAAGAACTCCACATCATCTGCACATAGCGACAAGAACTCTACATCATCAAAACAACAATGAATTCACTCATAGCACTATTCACAGCATTCCAGAAGGGTCAAATACTATACAAAAATTGAAAGACACTTCACATCAGCAAGGTGCGCGCATATGCGCGGGATAAGAACGTGTTGTGCGCGCTTAAGCGCCCGATGCGCGACTGTCCACATCAAAATCCGTGCATCTACTAATACGGCACATTAAATGCTTAAGTCGGCCTCCCGACCGCCAATAGACCTTCGCCCAAGATGATTTGACATCCTGATCAGGGTCGGTCCTGCAGAAACGACGAATTTATGGCTTAAGCAAACCCTAAACTAGCCTGTGTCTACACCGGGAACTAGTTTCGTGACCGCCTGGAAATGGCTATAAAAAGCAGTGAAGGCTCATTGTTTCAGCAGGGAATTCAGAGTAGAGTTACGCTGCTCAGATGCTTCTAAGCCTAGTCTTGGATCACCAGTGCATCAGCTGTGTAGTACCGAGTTCTCTCACCATCCATTTCTGCCCTGTGCATTTTGTAAGGAAGGCATTCAGTTGAGGATTCCCGAAGGACCTTCCGTTGGAGGGAAGAGGAACCATTATCCCTTTCCACAGCGTGTGCTTTGGTTTTTTGTTAATAGATCAAGCCTTAAAACCACTGGGAACTCCCTTGTCTCACGTTTGAAGTTTTGTCTATGGTTGTAATGTTATTTGTTTTTCAGTTCTTAGGTAGATTTTATTTCGTTTGGTTTTCTATTCTCTGTTAACCCATTTTGATCCACAGCAAACCTGTTCTGCCTTGCTGAGCCCAACAGGGCATGCTAGTGCTCCCATTCTTGCTCACCTGGCGACGATTCGAGCACGAACACTCATATTTAATGTTGAGGTGAAAATACTGCAAGTATGCATACCACTTTTGATAGTGGTCATTTTGTAAGTTACCTCATGTATGCATGACTGCAAAGGATTGTGATCCGTATGGATGACTAACTCCTTCCATAGAATGTAATGCTCCCATTGGCGGCAAGCTTGTACAATGGAATACATCTCTTTGTCATAGGTGGGGCACTTATGGATGACATCTGAAAGTTTCTCACTATAATAGGCTACTGGATGACCATGCTAAGTGAGAATGACGCCAACAACATAGTCTAGAGCATATGTCTCAATTGCAAAAGGTTGTTGCAGATTAGGTAAGGTGAGAACTGATGATGAGCAAACATGATGTTTCATATCGTTAAATGCTTTATGATGTGACCTGACCCAAAAAAAATTGGCTTTGCAACCACCCTTGGTCACTTGGCTGAGGGGCCATGCATTATGAGAGAACCCCAACGTGAATCTGCGATAGATGTTGGTAAGGCCTAAGAATCTATGAAACTCGGTTAGTGTTGTCAGGGATGTCCAGTCACAAATGAATTGGATATTAGATGGATCCACATGCACACCATTCTCATATATAATGTAGTTGAGGTGTTGTACCCTGTTTATGTCAAAGGAACATTCCTCTAAGTTATCATATAGCTTGTGTTTCCGTAGACTTGAAAGAAATCTTCCATACATTAGTCAGTTCTATTGGGACCTGGTGGTAGCTGGACTTTAGATCAATCTTACTAAAGTACTTGGCTCCCTTGAGTTTGCCAAGAAGGTTGTCAATTCAAGGAATTGGGTACTAGTTCGCGATTGTGATTATGTTTAGAGTTTTGTAATCAATACAGAATCGCCAAGTCTCGTCTTTATTTTGCATGAGCACGATTAAGATTTCACAGGGTGAGGAGCTTGGTTGAATGTTCCCTTTTTGGATCATATCTTGAATCTGATGCTTGATTTCCTCATTTTCCAAGAGAGAGCATTGATATATTGTCCCATTAGGTAAAGGAAAGATAGGGATAAGATCGATTGTATGCTTGACCTAGTAGTGTAGAGACACCTTGATAGGTGAGGTGAAGATGTATCGATATTCTTCCATGAATTTTCTTTCATTACGTAGAGAATCCCTATATGGAGGCCATGGATGTAGCCATGACCGTCCATTCACTTTGAGAGTGAATCATGAAGAGGAAAAATTTCCCAGTTTGGGAGATGACCTTCTTGCACTCCTTAGTTGAGACCAAATAAATTGTGGTAGGTGGCGTATAACACACCCGACCACCTAAACCCTACTTAGTTTGGTGGGATGTCAAAATCCCTCTTTCTACTATGCTTCAGGTCTTAGGTCATAACACGATGGGTAGGAATATGCTCACAAGAAGGATTCATCTAGGTTTATGTGCAGTCTAAAATGGTCTAAGGTCTTCGAGCCTTACCCTTATTCATGACCTCAGTCCTATGTGGATTCCACATGGAATCCTCCATGTCATGTACTGATGGAAGTGATGGTGTGTGTTCTATGTGGCAGTGACATGTCCTTGGATGCATCACCCTTCCATAGCAATTCTTAGGTGGAATGCTCGATCCAATTTTTTTTCAGCACGAAATGAAGACAGAGATATAATAAAGAAATGTATAGAGATATATAAGATATCCAATAATATAATAGAGATATATCAAATATATAACAATAAACACAAATATATAGTAATACACAATTTCTATTAATGAGCGAAATGTACAGAACTGTAAAAATATAGAGTGAAAGACTCGCTAGAATGGTGGCAACTTATATCTGAGAAGGGATGTGACGACTACACTCATTTGCAAGAATATTATTATTACAATGAGGCTCTAAAGGAATTTTTAACATAAATAAAATGAAAAACCCTAACCCCAAGAGATGAAAAGCCAATAGTTTTGTGGACCCCGTTTTGGGTAGTTTGGTGTATCAACTTCCTAGGGGCGTAACTTTGGCATGCGATCTCTGTTTGGGGCGCACAATAGCTCGTTGGAAAGGTATCGATGAGGATATTCATTTTTAGGGCTCAAAAAAATCCTTCAACTATAATTGAGGTTCCCGAACGCAAAAAAGAATTGTTTAGGCCCTCAAAATGGCCCTAAAAATTTAGGACTCGAAAAATTGCTAAAAATAGTAAATTCCCAGAAAATTGTTTTGAGCCAGTTGGAATAGGTGGGTGGCCACTGATATCCACCCAAATCAATGCCACTATTTTATCCATGAGGTAAACTTTCACAGATGAAAAAATATGACTCACCTAGCTTGATTATATTGACGAATGGTGGTGATTCAGACTCTTTCTAATTAGGAAGACAAGTTACACAACCCCCAATCTATCCCCTGATCCATTATTTTTTATAGTCTCACTTCCAATAGATCCAACGGTCAGGAACTAGGGAAACCAATGGTCCCAATTCACTCGGAACCTTCCAACCACATGATGAATAATGGCCTCTCTCATTCATCTCCTCTCACTCGAGAGGTGGAGTCTTCACCAAGATCTACAAATGAGATCTCTTCGAGTGGACTCCTTAAAATATCAATGATTCTTGTCCTCTTATACTCTCTCCATAGGGAAATACTCACTTTTCACAACCTTATGGTTCTCCTGAGTAGTTCTTTTCGAATTGGAATCATCCAACGAATCTGATGGCGATCATATCTCCACATCTAATGATCAGGGTTATCTCTTATCTCGGATCTTATTTGCAATTAACTGAAACTACCGCTCTGATAGGGTTCTTCGTTTGGGATGGACCCCCATTAGATCCAACAACTCAAATATCATGTGCCAAATCATCAACAGATCTATAGCTCTGGTCCTCTTGGACCTTTATCTTTAGGTTTCTCTCATCGAAGGTTCCTTCTGCTCATCCCCCACTGATCTTTCCTAACTCCAATTTTCTGACAAGATTATTAGATGGTTATGATGGTATCTATGGTCTAGATCTCACTGATTTACCCTCCTGGTAGATTGATGGCTCCCATTGCCTAAAAATTTCCCTATTGGAAAGTTCAGCTTGACATGGCTTCTGGGTTTTTTTTAAAGGATCCCCCTCCAAAGCCTAGATATCTAATGAATGGTCGAGGTCAACTCTCCACATCGGTTCAATGACTGTGATTTCTTCAGGGTTTATAAAGGGATCTCAATAGGGTTAAGGGGAATTTCAGGGCATATCGACCCACGACCTTCCTTAACACTTTTTGCAATAATTTTAACTCTAACCCCTTAGACTTTGACCCACTTCCTAAATATGCAGGTGGTGCCTCACCATGACCCCCATAGTGAATATTTTCTTATCCTGTAAGATTTCCATTCAAAGGCTTGGAGAAACATAGGGTTATAGTCCTCCATTTGACCTCCCATGCACAATTATCACAGACAATCAATTAACCCTTTAGAAGGGATTACATTACACCATTAAAACTATGATTTTAACATTCAAACAAATTATTCAATCTATCATTGAGAGAAAAATGCAATTCATGTCCATTAACAAACATTTACCAGATACATGGGGAAATACTTATATGTTTCAGTTTAAACTTCAACTATCCAACTGACTAAGGGTGAATTCCTTTCCACCCAACCGTAGGTTCCGCTTCACTTTTTCTCTCTACAAAAATCCACCCCCATGCCTTCCTAGCTAGATTTCCTTTGAAAAAGGGAGTCCCTTCACTGCTACATAGTCCCTCAATACCCTCCCCTTGCTAGTGCAAAATTATTTCCAACAAGTACCAACCTGCGACCCTCTCTACTCCAGTTTGGATATGGGTTTTCTCTGTTTCAATTTTGACCATTTGTGTCTTGGGCAAGCTTCCTATTTTTCTTATGAAAACTTCCTAGTTTTTCTCTGCTCAAGTTTGTGCACGTGAACTCTCTCCTCTGATTTTTTATATTATCTCCTTTGTTTGCGCCCTCTTCCTCCTCATTCTATTTTCACATCTAGGGAATTATCCTTTTTCCTCGGGTTGCCCAAATTACTTCTTTTAGAAGCAACTCCTGGGATCAAGCTCCCGAATCGAAGGGGCACTTCCAGGTGCTCTTGGATGATAGCTGCAAACGACCCTTCACTACTCTGAGTATAGGTTCTGAAGTTAGTCATAAATTCACCAACCATTCGATATGATTCCATTAATGGGTTTCTTGCAGAAAGGGAAGACATGGTACTTCAGTCAAGTTAGTCATTTGAGATCATGGAGGTGTTGGATTTTTAGGAAAGCCTCCTATTGTATTCTAATAAACTTCTTAGTTTTCCCCTCACTAGTTCCCACTTGTGGTATCATGTCCAGTACTACAAGGATTCCTCTCTCATTATTTAGTTGGTTGGTGTATTTCATTAAATGTAGCACACAATTACAAGCTTCATCAATTACAATGCATGACTTCTTAAGCATAATTACAAACTTGGGTGAAAACAGTGTGTTACATTCCCCTCCCCCTTAAATAATCATTGTAATTGGTTTTTTTAACACCATATACAAAATTTATATGAGAAACAAAAATGGGTATGCCATCCTCATGGAATCCTCTAGTTCCCATGTGGCCTAATCTGCTCCAAAGTGATTCCATTGCACTTTAACCTAAACGACGACTCAATTTCAGAGAAATATCTCTTTCTTTTCTAAGATGCTTTGAGGCTCGAGATGGAATTATCCCTCTAGTTCCACCTGTGTCACATTTCAATCAATAATGTGATTAAAATCATGGATATACTTCTTTAATAAGGATACATGGAACACGTTGTGAGATTTAATAGTAGGTGGTAGAGCAAGTTTGTATGCCACTAGTCCCACTCTTTCTAGGACTTCAAATGATCCACACTAGAAGGATTCCAACTTAGCAAAAGTTCCCATTCTTAGGGAGCTCTTCTTGGGTTTCACCCTAATATATACATGATTTCCCACCTTGAATTCCTTATGAGTTCTTTTGCTATCTGCATGGATTTTATGTCTGTCTTGAGCTACTTTTAGGTTTTTCTTTATTCTAATCACTTCATGTTCCATTTCTCTTAACATGTTTGGTCCAAGTGTGATCCTATCCAGTGGATTGTCCCAACTAATTGGAACTATGCACTTCTTGCCATACATAGCCTCAAATGGGCTCATATTCAATGACTCTTGATAAACATTGTTGTAGGAAAACTATACCAAAGGTAGATACTCTTCCCATTTCTTGGGATGATGCATAACATGCATCCTTACATGTATTCCAACACTCTATTTACCCTCTTGATCTGCCCATATAATTGAGGATGCCAGGTTGTATTGAATGCCAGTTGCATTCCAAATCCCGCAAATAATCCTTTCTATATATTTGATGTGAATTTTTCATCTTGATCTGAAATAATGGTCTTGGGCATACTATGCAAACTGAGAATTTATTTTATAAAAACATCAACAACATCAACAACATCTATAGCTTTAAAAGTGGACTTGAATGGAAATAAATGAGCTTCCTTTCTTAGCTTATCCACCACTAGCATGATTACATCATGTTTCTTAGTTGTTCTTGGAAATCCTATGATGAAGTCGATGGAGATAATCTCCCACTTCCATTTTGGAATTTTGTAATGGTTGCAATAATCCTGCTGGGTGCTTATGTTCAATGCTTTGACCCGTTGACACTCCAGGCACTTTGCAATGTACTCTGCAATGTCCTTTTTCATTCTTGTTCAATAATACAATTGTCTTACATGTGTTATCATCTTCTGGTAACCAAAATGACCTACATAAGGTCTCCTATGAAACTCATCCTAGTATGAGGTGTTTTAGCTCTGTTGAATCAGGTAAATACAACCTATTGTTATATAGTAACAACTCATCTAATGTGAGCCGGTATTCTTCATACTTCTTCATGTTAGGATCTTGCTGAAAGTTTTCTTTTACCAGATTGAAATTTTCATCACTTTAAAAGAGAATTATTATTCTCTATTTAATGTCATACTTACATACTCTTGTTGCTTCTAGATGTACTTTCTGCACACTTCAAATGAGTGCATCTATCAATCAATTTTCTTTTTCCTTTATATGTTTAATCTCGAAATATAACTCACTAATTAATGCCATCCAGATGGCCTATATGGAATTCAATCATGGATGATAAAATATATACTTAATTCCACAATGATATGTCATCAAGACAAATTTCCTTCCAAGCAGTTAGTATCTCCACATCTTTACGTGTGCACAATGACTACAAGATCCAAATCATGGGTGACATACCATTTTTCATGCTCACTTAACTTCCTTGATTCATAACAAATCACATGTGCCTCTTGCATAAGGACTCTACCAAGTCCTTCCTTGCAATCATCAATGAAAACTAAGAAATATTTTTCAGGGTGTACAATCCTTAAGATAGGGGCATTGATCAAGAGGTGTTTCAACTGCTGAAAGCTGACCTAACACTCTGTTGACCATACAAACTTCATCCCTTTTCTCTTCAATGAGGTAATGGGATGACTGATTTTGGAAAATCCCTTAATAAACCTCTTGTAATATCCCACTAATCCCATGAATAATCTTACGCCCATTACATTCCAAGGGGCTTTCCAATCCATGATTTCCTTGATATTTTCTGGATCTACAACCACTCCCTCTTCTAAGATACTATAACCCAAATACTGGATTTCCCTCCGGAAGAAGTCACACTTACTATATTTGGCATATTACTGATGATCTCTTAGCACATGTATCACCAACCTAAGATGTTCCTCGTGCTCTTCCTTGGTCTTGGAATATACTAGGATATCACCAATGAACATAAGGACGAACTTGTCCAAATACTTGCTGAGAATGGTGTTCATCAAACACATAAAAGAAACTAGTGTGTTGGTAAGCCCAAAAGGCACCACTACAAATTTATAGTGTCCATACCTCATTCTAAAAGTTGTCTTGTGGATGTCTTCATCCTTAATTCCGACTTGGTGATATCTATATCTCAAGTCAATTCTAGAAAATATTGTAGCTCCTCTGAGCTGATAAAAAATATCATCAATCCTGGAAAATGGTTGCTTGTTCTTGATGGTCATCTTGTTCAATTTTTGATAGTCAATACACAATCGTAGGGTGCCTTCCTTTTTATTCACAAACAATGTTGGTGCTCCCCACGGGGACACACTCAGTTTGAAATACCCTTTTCCATAATTTATTTTAACTACACCTTCAACTCTACTAGCTTTGACGTGCTGATTATGTAGGGTACTTTATATGATGGTACTAATCCTAGCAGAAGGTCTATGGAAAAATCGATATCTCGATTAGGAGGAAGTCCAAGTAGATCATCTGTGAACACATATTTAAATTCCCACAACACTGGGTGATCCTCAATCTTCAGCTCATTATTTTCTACTACATTGAGCACTTTTATCTCATACAAGGGACACCCTTTACGGTTAAACTCCTTGAGTTGTAGTGATGATATTTTCCTTACTGATACAAGATTTTGAATACCTTGCAATGCCCTTGTCTTGCCTTCACTATATTCACATTCCAAGGTCTTATCATGGTTGTTCAATCTTGCTTTATGTACAACCAACCAATCCATGCATATCAACACATCATATGACCCTAAAAGTAGGATGTTCTAGGATGCTTGTGTATGTAGTCCACTCATTTCAAACAAGAATGCCTCTATCACTTCTGTTACCTTTTTCTTTCTATAGTCCATGTGGCTAACTGAACCAACAACGATTTCACATGTTTTTCCTCTATAAAACACATGCTTCAACAACTTGGGGTGAAACATAGCTAAGATTAGAACCAGGGTCAATCAAAATAGAGATGGGTTGTTTGACTGTAATATACCTAAAGTATATTGCAATTCTTATCATGTAATAATATGTTATAGGTTTGTTATTATGTAAATAGGCATTATAATGTAAATGATAAATCTATCATAAGTCATGACCTTTGCCAAGGACATGACTTATCATTCCCCATGTGTATTTATATACACATTGCATTTCATATGACATAAAGAAAATATGTAAAATAGATAGTAAGTAAAATAATATTTATTATGGAAATATGGAATTGAATTATGTTATGTATTCATGATGCTCTCATGAAGTGGACCACCATGTACACTTCATTTGGTATATTGGCCTTTCCACTGGGTCGTGGTCATCTTTTCGATTGTTTCCCTAATATGTGATCAAGTTAAATTTGTTGGTGGCAAAAAAAACAAAAGAATAAGAATAAATAAGGGAGAAGAAAAAAGAAAGAAGAAAAAAAGAAAAAAGAAAAGAAAGAATTAATAGAAAAAAGTAATAGGGGTTATTTAATAGAAAAAGTTCCAAAGAA
>ML783801.1:29080-48445 GCA_009831015.1 Picea engelmannii
CCATTGTAAGCCCGAGTCCCATGTCCAAGTGCTCATGTGAACTCCCCGTGGAAGATTTTGGAACCCAATAACCAACTCCAAATGATGCTCCAAAGACTGACACCTATCATGTGGATCCAAATAAGAAGATCCATCCACATAGTATGAAAAGTGTCGTAGCAGAATCTGGAATGAATAATACCACTGTAGAATATGTAGACTGAATGCTGCTAACTAGCTCCTGATGTGGGACATTGATGTTCTCTACAGAAGGTGGAGTAGAGTCATCAAATAAAATATGAAAGTGGTTGTCATCCCAGAAATGACAACTATCCATATACCAATCATCACAATCTGCCTCAAAATCATACCAAGCATATATTTCTTGATGATATTCATCCCTGAGGCCCTCCATAGGAAATCTCTCCTGCATGTTATTCAATGAATCTTGAATACTACGAAAACTATCATTGAGGTCGTCTGTGAGGCTATCTGTGAGGCCATGTACAAATGCCTCAATTCTGTCATCCAATGTGTGAAACAATTGGGCTTTGAATGATTCAAGAATTTCTTTCAGTTTTTGAGAATAAATATTCATCTGAGCATCCTATTAACTCACCCAATAAGTTACGGCAGAAAATCGCGGTTTTTTCCGGAAAACCCTAAAAAACTGTTGAAGTTAAAATGCTCATAACTTTACTTCCCGGACTCCATTTTGGCTGATTTTTTTTTTAAATTGGGTGAAATTGTGAGAGGAACTCAGATCTATAATTTATTTGGGCAAATTCAGCCTCCATATGCTACATAAATAAAAAAAATTATCGCTGCCATCCACGGAAAAAATCCTGAAAATTTGCAGATTTTAAAACTTCAATATCTTGACTTCCCGGACTCCGTTTCGAACGATTTTTTTTTCAAATTGGGTGTTTTTATGAGAGGAAATAAGATTTACAACCCTTTTCTACAAATTTTGCACATAAATATACCAAAAACTTCGATAATGTCGCAGCCCTCTTTTTTCTTCTCCGAAAAAAAAAAATCTGCAAAAATAAAAAATATTGCCCACAATGTCTGCCCAAGGAAAGTGCTCTGATACCACTTATTAAGAACCTGAATAGATCTACAAATATAATCACCACAAATACTGAATACACAATAGATCCACAAAGTAATATAGAAGAAACCACACTTTATTATTACCAAACCCTTGAGGTAGGGCAAGACCATACAATGGATCCTATTATGGAAGGGATCCTCTCCTGTTCACTTGCCTTTTCGAGGGGGCATCCTCCTACTGAGCTACCGCTCCAAATACAATACTTCTCTTCATGTCTCATTACATTGCTTGAATCTCTTTATATAGTGCTACCATCACCTAAGAACATTCTAGAGGAGGAATCTTCTAGAAGTAGAACTTTCTAAGAAGTCCTCTTACATTTATTATATCTAATTACCCATTTATTATATCTAACTACCATAGTGGGCCTTACTTAATAATATAGTGGACCTAGTCCACCTTACATTGAATGACCTCCACTATTATCACTATGGGCCCTCTGGTCCCCCCCACTACCTCTCTAGCTACCTTACACAAACCGTGGATAAAGGAACTAGCACCAACTTGATTGACATGGAAAAAAATAATGTTCTTGACAAATGAAGTTGTATTAGTGGAATTGTTTCCAGAAGTCAATCTCAACAAAAAATTATATGGTAAAGAAACATCCACAAATTTAGTTTAAGTTGACATACCGTTGATCATCACTAATAAATTCATGGGTCAGTCGAAGGATGTTGTTGTACCAATAAATACAAGAAAAATCATATATCATCATGACGACTCAAGTAAATAAAGACAAGACTAAACCAAGCATTGCGAAGGATAAAATTCCTAGGCATACAAATATATATGTGCCCCAAAGTCAATAAAGAAGAACATATCCAAAATATTATCATCAGAGAGTTCTGAAAAAAATCCAAATTAGATGGATTTATTCTTTTTTGATGCGTCAATATTGTTCGAGACTTCGATTTTCGTATTTCCTCATGTATTCAACTTTATCTAATCGATAGAAATTATAAAAGAATGTCATTCTACTAGAAGAATTTATCATTCCCTATGCTTTGAGGACAAATCATTTTTAATGGGTGAAGACTTGTAATATACCTAAAATCTATTACAATTATTATCATGTAATAATATGTTATAGGTTTGTTATTATGTAAATAAAAATTATAATGATAAGTCTATCATAAGTCATGATCTTTGGTCTATGATAAGTCATGACCTTTGCCAAGAACAAGACTTATGATTCCCCACATGTATTTATTTACACATATTGTATTTCGTATGATGCCAAGAAAATATGTGAAATGGATAGTAAATAAAATATTACTTATTATGGAAATATGGAATTATGTTATGTATTCATGATGTTGGCATGAAGTGGACCACCAAATTAACTTCATTGAAAATGATACCTTCCATATCTACCACAGAATCTTGGTGGCCTGCTTGTCGATTCTCAACAATTGCATAGATTCTTGGCACATTCCTGGCCACATAATTAACAGTAGTAGCCTCTTGAACATAGTAAAATATTTTGATGTCATGTTGTCTATGATGGGAGTCTCTCAACAAATGTGCCTCTCCACATCCCAAACATTGTAGAGGTCATTTCTTCTGCTCCTCTACTCTCTCCCTTACTTTCTCTATTAGTGTGTTCCCACTCAGAGATGGAAAATTTTGTTGGTGCATATTTCTAGTCGGATGACTGAACCTCTTTTTGGGTTCTTTTATTGGGATAGTTTAAATACCTTCCTATGAAATCTAGGCTTATATTTTCTCTTTCAATCCCTCAGAGGATCTCGCCTATGCCTGGATTGGTCATAGAAACACTTGGCATCCCTAATGGTGTCTTCCAAAGTCTTAGGCTCATCAAACTCAATCCTATCCTGATAGGAATGTGGTAACCCACTGATGAATCATTGTATCCTTGATTTCTCATCCTTGAGGTAGGGAACATACCTTAACAACTCCAAGAACCTATTGACATAAACATCCATGGTAATTTGTCCTAACTTATGTTCATGGAACTCCTTAATATTACCATCATAATACTTCTATGATAAATATGCTCTCTTGAAATATTTATTGAACTATTTCCAGGTCAACTTACCTTCCTTTAATCCTTTAACTTCCTTGACGTCTTCCCACCATATGGAATCTCTTCCATTCATATTGAAAATGACTATCTCTACCTTTGTATTTTCTGAGTAATTATGCACTCGAAAATACTTCTCTAATCCTAACAACCAAGCCTCAACCTTTTCTCCTTTCTTGATTTCTCCAAAAAAGGTATGTGGCTTTGACTTCTTGAATTATTTTGTTAGAGAAATCTGTAAATGTATCTTCTTATTCTTCCTAGGAACACTTGACCTAGTGTCACCGCTAGACAATTCTTGTTTAGTGGTGTTTCCACTAGACAACTCTGTGGAAGTGTCTCCACTAACTTTGCTTCTCTTAACGTATCTATGAGTTTTCATGGAAGAAATCCTTCCCATGTTACTATGATATGGCCCATGCTTATGGATATTTGATGGGCTCTGCAACTCCTCATATTGTTGTAGTCCTGCATTGCTAGTAGTTGGAGCTCATTGCAAATTATTTTGAATATCAGATAGACTTTTCTGTAATATTGCATTTAACTATGCCTACTCAAATTGAGATCTCATGATTCTTTTATTGTCTTCTTTCAGAATCCTTACTATGACTACCAAATATGGAGGTGTTTCTCTAGCCCTCCTGCCATCAAATTCTTCATCTCAAAAATGCGAGGTTTCGTCCATACTATGCTACACCATTCACTTCTATTTTTACTTTTCAGTACGTCCTACATGATGAAACAATGAAACAATGTTATCAACCTACATTTCAAATTGTATGCAAAAGGAATCTTAGCCTTATCAAGGCATCAAAATTATTTGATAATCTTGAAACAAGATTCCATTCCTGTTGTGAATCCTGCTTAAAACTATTATTTACACTCATTAGCAGAGTAGAATCATTCAATAAAAAAGAAAAAACTTTCATCATATAAAATATTACAAAACTCATTCAACCTTGGTAACCCATTCAATACTAGAGTTTGAACTCCACTATGATATCCCTTTGTAACACACCCGACCCCCTAAACCCTACTTAGGCTAGTGGAATTCCAAAATCCATCTTTCTACTATACTTCAAGTCTCAGGTTTTAACACCACAGGTAGGAATATGCTCGCAAGAAGCATTCATATGAGCTTATGTGCATTCTGAAATGATGTAAGGTCTTCGGGTCTTACCCTTCTCCACGACCTCAGTCCTACATGGCTTCCGCATGGAATCCTCCATGTCATCTATACCAATGGATGGGATGGTGTTTTTCCTATCGTGGCAGTGACATGTCCTTGGACACATCACCCTTCCATAGAAATCCTTAGGCGGAATTCCACTATGCTATCCAAGAGGTAAACTTTCCGGGATGAACAACTCTAACTCACTCAAATCGACTTGGATTGATGACTGGCAGTGAGTCAGATTCATTCTCATCGGGAAGATAGGTTACAATGTTGAGCACACACTTATACTGAGAGGGGGTGAATCAATATAAGGATACATTTTTCTTTTTAACATTCATAAACCATAATGAAGCAATCACATGAATGTAACAACTAGAAGACACAATATTTAGCATGGAAACCCTTTTAGGAGAAAACCACAAAAACTTCTTTTTATAAATTTGTAGGCACCAACCTATGGTTACAAATGTTTGTAGCCACCGACCTCTTGGAGAAACCAATCCCCACTTCTATTTGCATACACTGACCTACAAGAGACACCAATACCCTCTATTGTTTGTAGGCACCGACCTACTAGAGAAACCAATCCCCACAATTGTTTTTTTATGTAGGCACCAACCTAATTATAAGTTTACAAGTTCTTCATATGCATTTCCTTCACTTGTCTTCTTGTTGTTTTTGTCTTCACCAAATATTCTTTGTGCTCGTTACTTCTCCTTTCACTAGATCTGCTCTTCACTACTTCTATTTTTTCTAGATCAATTCAACACTCACTCATTATCCTTTCATCAGATCTGCTCATTGCTCACTCCTTTTTCTTTCACCAAATCATCTTGGAACTCACTCCTTCTGCTTTTACCAAATCTGCTTGGTGCTCGCTCCTTTTTCTTTTTCTCTTCCTTCACCAAATATTCTTTCTTCTACTACTACTTCTTCCTTAGATCTTCCTTTACAATTTTTTCTTGATAGAACGCGAGATAGATTTCCTAGAACACTCGATTTGATTTTTTTATAATATTTAATCGTTGCTCCTTGAATGATATTCAATTGTCACTCCTCAAATAATATGCATACAAATATTACATTTTCACCCACATACTTTATTTCTCACAATCCTCTTCTCCTTTTATACTTTACCATTAGTTATACATGGAATGTCATGTTCATTTGAAAAGACATGACTTTTATTAAATAAATAATTAATTTCCCCATTTTTTACTTTTAAATTTATTTTCAACATACCATTTGTAAAATACCACCATGGGTTTTAAAACCATGTGAAAATACCATGTGCACTTTTACTTTTAACTTTTTTAATCCACTTTCACTTTTACGTAACTTCATTTCTAATCCACTTTCATGTTTTACTCCACTTTTACGTAACTTCATTTCTAATACACTTTCACGCAACTTAATTTCTAATACACTTCTACTTTTGTATTTATTAAAGTCACATTTCTTTGAATATTTATATGCGAATACTTACTTACCTTTGACATCAATGAAAATAATTTATTCAACAATATCCCCCTTTGTCATTAATGGCAACCCTGTACTCAAAAGCACATAATCCTCTAGAAATAGAAGGAATTCTCTCTTGTCTGCAACTCCCCCCCTATATGTAATTATCCTCCCCATGTTTGCAACTCTCCCCTTGTCTGTAATTCCCTTCCTTTGACATCAATGGAAAATGTATGCTCCCCCTGAGCTATGCTCAAGATGAGAGGGATATCACTCCCAAATTTTTTCTAATATATTTGTAGATTTTAACCTTGTACAATTATTTACTGCAAATTGATTTACAATAAAAGAACAAAAAAGATACAACAGAAAATACACACATTACATAGAGATTTTTCCCCTGGAAACCCAAACCGGGAAAACCAACATATTCTATATTCATTCATATCATACACTGTTTACAATACAATATACATATAGGATCACGCAGCATCCAAAAATCTAATCCAATAACCCAAATTAGTCAACAACCTAATTCCTTAACCGAAAATAGAAAACCATTGATGAAAACCATGTGCTGAAAAACCACCCAAAAATGGACGCAAAATACGACCATTTTTTTTTCGGGGGTGCTACAAAGAATATAACACATACCCAACATTCTCCCACTTGTTTTTTTATTTGCATATAGGGGGTTACAAGGTTACATCATCAACAATCCAAGGAAAAAATGCACATAGATCCTCTACACCAAGAGAACTTCTCAATGCTCACAAATTTTGTTAATGAATCTGCAACATTCTTCAAAGTGTCCACCTTCATAAGAAACACCTTCTTTTTTCAACCATGTCTCCCACAAAGTGATATTGAAAATCAATATGCTTTGTCTTTGAATGATAAGTTGGGTTCTTTGCCAGAAAAATTGCACTCTGACTTTCACAATCTATCCTTACAGCTTGTTGTACCAACCCAATACCTGAACACAATCTTTGTAACCATACTGCTTCCTTGCTTGCATGAGTGGTTTCCATGTATTCAACTTTTGTAGTTGAAAGTGCCACTACAGACTGTCATTTTCTCATCCAATGGATTGCTCCTCCAAACAAGTTAAACACATACTTGCTTCTAGATCTTCTATGATCCAGATCTCCAACCCAATTTTCATCCACAAATCCATGTATGTCCAAAACTCCGTCCAAACCTGGTCTTCCTTGGTAGCACAATCCATAACTATTAGTGCCACAAAAATACCTAAAAACTCTCTTTACTGTTGTCCAATGCTCCTTCCTTGGTTTTGACATATGCCTGCTCAAAAATCCCATTGCATGTGCAATGTCCGATCTAGTACAGACCATTGCATACATCAAACTGCCAACCGCACTTGCATATGGAGCACGATACATTCCCTCCTCCTCTTCCTGTGTCTTGGGACATTGATCCGATGATAAATTTACACCTACAGGAATAGGGACCCTGACCAGTTTACATTATTTCATATTAAACCTCTGCAATATTGTCTCAACATATTTTCTCTAATTTAACCAAATTTTCCTGTCTTTCCGATCTCTTTTAATTTCCATGCCCAAAATGAAATTTTCAACACCAATATCCTTCATGTCAAATTTAGAGGACAATTGCGTTTTCACATCCTGGATAATCTCCTTGTTGTTTCCTATCATCAACATGTCATCCACATACAAGAAAAAATAAATCAAATGATCACCAATTAATTTGAAATACACACAGTGATCCTCTTTGATTCTTGTGAAGCCAAGTCCCGACATATAAGTATCAAATTTTTGATACCACATCATTGGTGATTGTTTTAAACCATACAATGACTTTTTCAGCTTGCATACTAGCTCATTCTTTCCCTTCACAACAAATCCTTCTGGTTGCTTCATGTAGATTTCCTCTTCCAGATCTCCATGTAGGAATGATGTCTTCACCATCTATTATACTTGAAAATCAAATGCAACAACAACATATAATAGAAATCTAATAGAGTTTAACTTGGCAACATCAGAAAAATATCACCAAAATCAATTCCCTCAATCTGGGAATAACCCTTTGCTACTAATCGAGCTTTGTATTTATCCACTTTTCCTTCTGCATTCAAATTCTTTTTAAATACCCATTTGTTGCCAATGGGATTTCTTCCAGTCGAAACATCCACTAGATACCAAGCCTCATTGTTATCCAAGTCTGCCATTTCTTCAACCATAGCCCTTTTTCATAGTTTTCCATCCTCTGAGTACACTTCCTCCCTAATAATTCTAGGATCATCATCAATAATAGAAAAATAAAAATTTGAATGGAAATCAGGTGGAGTGTACCTTTCCCGTATCCTTTTTTCTCGAACCGATCTCCTCAATATTGGAGTATGAGGATGTCCTTATTTTGATTCCTATTCTTCTAGAGAGCCTAATTCATCATCCTTTAACTCAAACTCTTTCTTCTTTGGTTCTTCCTTACTTGGTAGGACTTCCTATTTGAAAACATCTTTCATTTCTCTAAATACCACATCTCAGTTATACACAACCTTCTTAGTTTCTGGGTTCCAAATATTATAACCTTTGAGACCATCTTTATACCCAATAAAGATACACTTTTCATCCTTCTTATCTATCTTACTCATGTTTTCCTTTGGAACATGAACACAAGCTTCACAACCAAATACCTTAAGATGTGTGAGAGAGGGTTTCTTACTAGTCCATACCTCATGTGGAGTCTTGTCATCCAATGCTAATGAGGGTGATTGATTGACTAGATAACATGCAGTACCCATTGCCTCTGCGCATAATTCTTTCCCTAACCTGGAACCACTGAGCATGCACCTTGCTTTTTCCATCAGCGTCCTGTTCATCCTTTCTGCAACTCCATTTTGTTGAGGTGTATAAGGAGTAGTATTCTACCTTTCTATACCACATTTCTTATAGAATTCTTCAAATTCATTCCCGCATAACTCCACCATTATCTGTCCTCAACACCTTAACTATTTTCTTTGTTTAATTCTCAACAAGAGCGTTAAACTCTTTAAACCTTTCAAAGAATTCAGATTTCTTCTTGAGGAAATATATCCAAGTATTCCTCAAGAATTCATCTATAAATGAGACATAATACATAGATTTTCCCAATGATGGAACTGACACAGGTCCAAACACATCACCACGCACTAGATGTAAAATTCCTTCTTCCCTTGTTGCACCAAAGGGGGATCGTACCCAATTCTACTTCCTATATACACAATGTTCACATAAATCAAAATCCAAAGAGAAGTTAGACATACCTTCAACCATACCTTTACCATGTAGTAGTCAAAGACCCTTCTCTATGATATGCCCCATTATTTGATGCCACAACATAACCTTTTCTCCAAAGACTGTAGGAGTTTTCTCTTATTCAACTCCAATATCAAGAACAATGGAACTATTACACCCACCACTAATAGAGATTCCTTGCATCTTATACAAAGTTCCAATATGAAATCCCTTCAATAACACCATTGCTCCTCAAACCATCCTACAGGTTTCTTTTTCAAATATTGTTTTTACCCCTACATCGCCCATTTTTCTTACATAAATCAAATTTCTATCCAATCTTAGGATGTATAGAACACCAAGAAGTGTTATAATCCTTCCATCTATGAGCCTCAACTTGAGTTTTCCTTGTCCTATGATTCTGGATGTCGAGTCATCACCTAGGAAAACATTACCTCCATCATACCTTTCATATTCACAGAACCACCCCCTATGGGGAGTCATATGAAAGGATGCACCTGATTCAACCAACCATGCCTCATGATCTGCATGTGTTCTTTAAGAATACAAGTACACATCCCCTCTTCCTTGGAGGTATTTTCTTCTGTAGAGGGAGTACCTTCATATCCCTTCACTCTCTCAACGTTCTTGGATCTACATTACTTCTTGAAGTGCCCCTATTTTCCACATCTGCATCATACCTTTACAAAATTTATGGGATATTTATATCTACTCTTAGATTTAGATCTCCCACTTGAGGAATTAGATACATTTCTTTTCTGGGAGAGTCCTCTTGCAAATAATGCATCTGTTCCCTATCCTTCCATGTTCTTTCATATCATATCCTCCGACAACAAGGATGAGACCACATCATCAAAACTCAAGGTAGTTGTATTACTACCTATGGCCACAACTAGACTATCCCACAAGTCTGGTAAAGAGCACAACAAACTGATACACTTATCTTCATATGAAATTTTAATCTCAACATATAATAACTAACTTACCAGAGTATTGAAGGCATTTAGACGCTTTGTCACCGAGTCTCCATCTCGCATCCTCAGGTTATACATATTCTTCCACAAGAAAAGTTTATTTACCAGGGACTTACACTGATACAAGTTCCCCAACTTATCCCATAACTCCTTGGTTGTAGCTTCCCCTAACTCATTCAGTAATAATGAATCTAAGAGACACAATCAGATTGTGCTCTTCACCTTTCGATCCAACTTTTTCCAGTCATCTATTGACATTCCTGTAGGTGTAGTACCTGGATCCACCGCGATACACTGATATCTGTCTACCAACAAATCTTCCATCTTGAGCTTCCACAACTCAAACATTTTCCCATTGACTTTCTTGATCTATATTTTTGAACCACTCGCCATTTCTTTTCACTTGAAGAATCAATACCACAGATCTCCAACTGTAACAAGGATTATCATAGTCCCGATCCAAACCCATGACCACAAAGGCATCTCCCTGAAGCCAATAATTTCTCTGATACCAAATGTATATTTTAACCTTGTACACTTATTTAATGCAAACATATTTTCAATAAAAGAACAGAAAAGATACAATGGAAAATACACACACTACACATAGATTTCCCCCCTATAAACCCAAACTGGGAAAACCAACATATTCTATATCATACATTGTTTACAATACAATATACATATAGGATCCGGTAGCATCCAAAAACCTAATCCAATAACCTGAATTAGTCAACAACCCTAATTCCTTAACCGGAAATAGAAAACCATCACCAAAAACCATGTGTCAAAAAACTACCCAAAATGGATGCAAAATACTGCCAATTTTTTTTCGGGAGCGCTGTAAAGAATATAACACATACCCAAAAATATTCAAATGTTTCTCTAGGAAGTGTTTTGGTAAAAATATCTGCAACTTGTTCCTTGGTAGCAATGTATTCCATCTTGACACTTAGTTCGATTACCTGTTTTCTTAGGAAGTGGTACTTGATGGGAATATGCTTCGTCTTTGAGTGCATAATATGATTCTTTGAAATGTTGATTGCACTTGTGTTGCCACATATGATTGATATTGGATGATCATATTCTACCTTGATATCCCACAATGTTTGCTTCATCCGATGAACTTGTGTGCAACATGTTGCTGCTACAATATATTCAGCTTCTATTGTGGATAGAGAGACTGAAGACTGTTTCTTACTCACCCAGGACACTAGACTATTTCCCAAAAAGAATTCTCCTCCACTTGTACTTTTTCCATCATCAACACTGCCTGCCCAATCTCCATCTTCATATGTTGTTAGAGTAAAATATTCACCCCTTGAGTACCATAAGATGAATTCCAAGGTGACCTTTATATTTTTGAATAACATTTTTACTGCTTATACATGATTTTCTTTTGGTGCAATTTGAAATTCTGCAACCAATACTAATTCTTTCATAATTTATGGCCTTGATGTTTCCACATATAGTAGGGTTCCAATCATTGACCTATACAATGTTTGATTTTCTTCTAGGTATTCATCATTTTTGTTCAATTTACAAACTATGACCATGGGTGTGTTGACTGGTGCACAATCTTCCATTCTGAATTTCTTCAATTTTATCTTAAGAAAAATCGCATAACACATATATTTCCCCCTTTAATTTGTTATAACTACAAAAAATACTCAAACATGATACAACAACACTCTTGAAGAAGTCTGAACACTTTCACCAACAATGCAAGATAATTCATCTCTGTCAATCTAGATAGTCTCTGTATCCAACATAAGTCAGAGTGCATATCTTACAATAGTCGAACATGGTTCAATCAGTATCATCAAATCCAAGTTGATTAAATAAGAAGATATTAGTTCGGTTCACATATCAACAACTTCATGTATTCCCCCTCTTAGGGATCAATAAGTAGCCGTAATAGTTCTTATTGAAAATTCCAGTTGACGGACAACCCAGTCGAAATTCAGTCGATGAATACTCAGTCGAAACTCTAGTCATCTATCATGTAGGGTCGATCCTCAGTTGACAACTTCTAATTAAATAATTAGTAAGTAAGGGGAACACTGCACAAATGTACAATAGATGATACACAACGATACAAATTCCTGAAACATCTGGTCAAATGATTCCATGACCATCCATCAATCCAACCGCAATATATCCTAGTAGTTGGCACTGGTCCATAATTCTGAATTTCACGTATCTTCTTCAAAACTCCGAAAGCATGATTTCCATTCCTTCGATTTTTATAGTGAGGATGATGATAGGGAACATATTTTTGTGCTAGTTTATCATAGGAAGAAGAAGGCTTAGGTTCAAGTTCACTTACATGAGAAAAACAACTCGACATATAAACAACAATGCCATCTATAACAACATGCTCAAATTATGGCATGTGAGGAACAAAAAACTCATCAATCTGTTCAAAAAAATCAATAGTAGGTTTTTCTTTTGGAAAACCATTTTGAACTCCTCCTGCAACAAATAAAACTTCCCTAGTTGTTCCAAGGCTAGGTGTAGGTAGGGACACAACAACAACATCATATCCAATACTAGTATTAATGAATGGAGACCTTTGACAATTTATGATATCATCTAAGGTTTCAACACTCTTTTAAAAATTCGACTCAATAGTTGTTTTCTTCAGTTCCTTTCTTAAGGAAACAATTTCAGACTCCTTCGCAATTTTCTTCCTTTTTCATCAGTTGGATTCTCACCACTTCTTCTATCCCTCTTGCCTCTTCTAATTGAACTTTTAAGCTTATGATAATATTTTATGATTCTTCAAGGCTTTGTGACATTTTGGCTTTTGAATCACGATCCTCTTCTTCATATTTTTGCAGCTTCTCTTTTTATTTCAAATTATTTTTCCTTATCTTATTTATTTCTCTTAAGGAACACATGAGTTCTTCTTCAATATCCACTTCTCCATCTGTTTCAACGTTTTGTTCTTCTGAATCCATCATTTATTTGTCTTAATCAATCTTTGTTTTGATTTCCATAAAGATATTTTCTTCTCTACAACTACCAAAACTGCTTTCACTGCTTTATTCAGGAGAGTCACTGACCCCTTTTGAGTAGAGGCTCTTATTCTGCTTATAATAGTTCTTATTTTCATGCTTGTCCTGTTTGTGGCTATTTTTGTGTTGATGATGTTTTCTCTTTATGTTATAGTATTCTTAATTATCACTATTTTCTTTTTTTGCATATGGACACTTCACAAACAAATGTCCTACTTTTCCACAGTTAAAACATTTAAAGGGAAAGTTACCTTTGTGTCTGCCATATTCCTTTTTGGGTTTTCTCACAAAATTTGTTTGCTTTGCATCTGATTCACAGCTGGAAAAATCACCTGATTTGAGTTGTTTGTTCTTCATCTTCTTCGAGTCTTTGAAAGATGCTTCTTTCTTTGATGGATTTTCCTTTTCAGTCCTCATTTCTTATGCAATGAGGATCGCATGCAATTCATACATTGTTAATTTATCGAGATCCTTTATTTCCTTTATGGTGGAAATTTCAGTATCAAATCTTAAGGGGAGTGACCTCAACACCTTTTTCATAATCGTTGGTTATGCAATTGTTTCACCAGGTCCTCTGATTGTGTTGACAAGTTTTTCCACATGGAGGAGATAGGTTACAACATTCTCTTCTTCTTTTATCTTCAGACTCTCAAACTGTATTTTATGAGTTTGGAGCTTAGCCTTCTTGACCTTGTCATCTCCTTCATGGATGTTTTGATGTTTGTACCAAATTCATTCCGTTGATATTCAATGCATTACTTTGACAAAATATGATTCTGACAACTCGCATGAGATGGAATTCATGGATTTTGCATCATTTTCACTATCCTTTTTCCAAACCATATATGTTGGTGGGTTTGTTGGGGATGTATAACTAGTCACAACCAATTTCCAAATATCAAAACCAAGGGAAATTAGATATGTTCACATCCTTATACTCTAGAAGGCATAGTTTTTTTATGTTAAACAATGGAGCCCTGTTTGTAGAGAAACCTTCCTCACCAACCATTTTTTCTACCGAGATCTACCTTCCAGTGGTTAGACTGTTTTCGAAGGAACTGGCTCTGATACCAATTGTTGAGCACAAACTTATATTGAGAGGGATGGGTGAATCAGTAGAAGGCTATCTTTTTTCTTTTTAACATTCATAAACCACAATGAAGCAGTCACATGAATGTAACAACTAGAAGACATAATATTTAGAGTGGAAACCCTTTCGGGAGAAAACCAAAAAAACTTATTTTATAAATTTGTAGGCACCAACCTACGGTTACAAATGTTTGTAGCGACCAACCTACTGGGGACACCAATCCCCACTACTGTTCGTAGGCACTGACCTACAAGAGACACCAATCCCCTTTGTTGTTTGTAGGCACCGACCTACTAGAGATACCAATCCCCTCTGTTGTTTCTAGGCACTGACCTACTAGAGACACCAATCCTCATAATTATTAGTTATATAGGCACCAACCTACTTACAAGTTTACAAGTTCTTCATATGCATTTCCTTCACTAGTATGCTTGTTACTTAGGTCTTCACCAAATCTTCTTTCACGAGATCTGATCTACACTCGCTACTTTTGCTTTCACCAGATCAGTTCGGCACTCACTCCTTCTGCTTTCATCATATCTTCTTAATTATTTCTCCTTCTCCTTTCTCCAGATCAGCTTGGTGCTCACACCTTCTACTTTTGTTAGATATTCTTGGTGCTCACTCCTTCTACTTTTTCTCTGCCTTCACCAGATCTTCTTACTTCTTCTTCTACTTCTACCTTAGATATTCCTTTACAAGTTTTGTTTGATAGAATGCTAAATCTATTTTCTAGAACACCCGATCTCATATTCGCTAATATTTAATGTTCTCTCCTTGAATTATATTCAATCGTCACTTCTCAAATAATATGTATAATAATATTACATTTTTACCCACACACTTTATTTCTCACAATTGTCTTCTCCTTTTATACTTTACCATTATTTATACATGAAAAGTCATGCTCATTTGAAAAGACATGGATTTTATTAAATAAATAATTAATTTCCCCCTTTTTTATTTTTTAATTTATTTTTCAACATACCATGGTTAAAATACCACCATGGGTTTTAAATATATGTGCACTTTTACTCCACTTTCACTTTTACCTTTTTTAATCCACTTTCATGTTTACTCCACTTTTACGTAACTTCATTTCTAATCCACTTCCACTTTTGTATTTATTAAAGTCACATTTCATTTGAATATTTATATGTGAATACTTACTTACATTTGACATCAATGACAACAATTTATTCAACATACACAACCCCCAGTATATCCCTTGATCCATTCTTTCTGATAGTCCCACACTCAACAGATCTAACGAC
This sequence comes from Picea engelmannii, assembly GCA_009831015.1. NCBI lineage: Eukaryota > Viridiplantae > Streptophyta > Pinopsida > Pinales > Pinaceae > Picea > Picea engelmannii. The sequence goes on from ML783801.1 coordinate 44,501, forward strand.
CAGGAACTCGGAAAATAAAGATTTCTAATTTGCTTGGAACATTCCAATCACATGATGACTAATGATCTCACTCATTCACCTCCAATCATTCAATAGGTGGATTCTTCAGCAATATCTATGACTGAGATATCACAGGTGGACTACTCAGTAGATCAATGGTTCTCATCTTCTCGAACTCTCACCATCGAGACATACTCACTTTTCAAAACCTTGTGGTTCTCTCGAGCATTTCTTTCCGAACTAGAATCATCTAATGGATTCAATGGTCATTGAATCTCCACATATAACATTCAGAGGTCTCTATGATCTATGATCCTCTCTTCGGTTAATTGACAGTACGACTCCGAAAAGGTTCTTCTTTTAGGTTGGACCCCCCATTAGATCCAATATCTCAGATCTCATCGGAAAAATCATTGATAGATATAAGGCTATGGTCATCTCAGACCTTCAAATTTAGGTTTCTCTCATCGGAGGTTCCTTCTACTTATCCTCTGTGGATCTTTCTAAACTCCATTTTTTTGACAAGCTTATCAGATGTTTACAATGAGATGTACGATCTAGATATCACCATTTTACCCTCCTGGTATATCGATGAATCCCATCGAATTGGAACTTACCTATCAAAAAATTCACCTTGACATCACTTCTGAGTTTTTACGAAATGTTCCTCCTCTGAAAATATTTCTCCGAAGCCTGGATCTACGATGAACGGTTATGATCAAATCTCCACATCAGATCAATGACTAAGATTTCTTCGGGGTTAAAACAAGGATCTCAATAGGGTTAAGGGGAATTTTAGGGCATACTGACCCATGACCTCCCTTGACACTGTCTATAATTTTTTTGACTCTAACCCCTCAGACTTAGACCCACTTCCTCAATACGCAGGCGGTGCCTCACCATATCCCTCATGGTGAAAAGTTTCTTATACTGCAATTTTTCCGTTCAAAGGCTTGGGGAAACATAGGGATAGGCCTGCATAGGACCTCCATGCACAATTATCACAGACAATCAATTAAACCTTAACCCTTTAGAATATATTACATTTCAAAATTAAAACTCTGATTTTAACATTCAACCAACTTAGTCAAGCTATTGAGAACAAAATGCAATTGATGTCCATTAACAAAAATTTTCCTGATACATGGGGAAACACTTATATGTTTTATTTTAAAATTCAACCAACCAATTGACTGAGGGTGAATGCCTTTCCACCCAATCGTAGGCTCTGCTGCACTTTTTCTCTCTACAAAAATCCACCCCTATGCTAGACCATGATACCACCAGGGGACTCTCACAAGTTGGCTATTAGGTCAAGGAATTGGTCAGGAAGGTTACTCTCCTTCACTACACTGGAAAAAAAAAAAATCCCCCCTTCCCACTGAGCTCATGACCTCCATGAGTTTACCAGGTGCCTTCCCAACTAGATTTCCCTGGACAAGGGAGTCCCTTCATTGCTACACAATCCCTCGACGCCATCCCTTTACCATTGTTGGTTTATTTCTAGCGATTTCCAATCCACGACCCTTTCTACTCTAGTTTGGATATGGGTACTCTCTATTCCAATGTTGACCATTTGTGTCTTGGGAAAGCTTCCTATTTTCCTCACGAAAAATTCCCAGATTTTCTTTGCTCAAGTCTATGCACCTGATCTCTCTCTACCCATCCATGATACTCTCTCCTTTGTATGCCCCCTCTTCCTCCTTATTCCCTTTTCCCATCTGGTAAATTCTCCTTTTTCCTCGGGTTCAAAAACTTGCTTTTGTCAAAAGAAACTCCTTGGGTCAAAATCCCAAATCAAGGGGGAACTTTTGGGTACTCTTGGCTGACAGCTACAATCTACCATTCACTCCTTTGAGTATAGGTTCTGAGTGCATTCATAACTTACCCAACCACCCGATATGATGTTATTAACGAGTTTCTTGTGGATAGGGAGGACAAGGTACTTTAGATAGGTTAGCCATTCGAGGTCATGCAAGCATAGGTTGGATTTCTGGGTAATCTTCCTATTTTCTTCACATAAACTTCCTAGTTTTCCCCTCACCAGTTCCCACTCGTGGTATCATCGCCAGTACTGCAAGACTTCCCCTCTCAACTAACTATTTGGTGTTTTTCATTAAATGCAACACATAATTACATTCTTTATAAATTGCAATTTATTAAGTGTTAAGCATAATTATAGACTTGGGGGAAAACAAGGTGTTACATGGAGCTATTATTGGTTGAAGCAGAGAGCTCATCCTTAGTTGAGCCACCTGATGTTTTATGGATGTTGATGTGGTGTTGTTGGAAATTTCAATTACTTGATGAACTCTATTGATATTAGGTTCTTTTGGCTTCCTCTATCAACAATGAAATGCAATGAAGCACCCTTCACCCAGATTTGTGAGTAAAAAATCGCTCACCTTCCTTCGACTCTTCCAGTTTGTTTGGTTGGACCTTGGTGGTAGCAACTATGGCACTATGTTATAGATCAATGATCCACTTTCCCTTGTTTGATTCTAAATTAGAGTCAGAGCTTGGATCTAACTCTGAGGCTTTCAACTTGGCCACCAATCACTGCTTTGACCGACATTCATCACTATCATTCCATGGGATTTTATGGAATTCTCACCACTTCCCAGTTTCTTTCTTCATCTTCCCTTTACCCTTATTTGCTTGCGACTTAGACTCATTTTCCCGAGTTTATCCATCCTATTGTAACTTGAGATGGTTTCCATTTGTTTAGAAACCACTCCAAGACATCTTTGAACCTACTTTAGATACAAGTTGGCCCTTGAATCGAAGATGGCTCTCTCATAGATAAATAGAAACTGTGGGATACCCACTGTCACTAATCATGAGCTTTCATCATTAAGTTCAGGTTCCATATTCTAATGATAAACAAAAAGAATAAGATAGGTAGGCAAGGTTTTGAGAATGAATAGTAGTTGACTACAATAAAAAGGTAGTAAAACTTTAGATATTAGAGGCCTAATCTATTGGGCATGGAGTCTCATCCAACAAAGCACAAAATTGTAAATGATAGGTGGAAAAAGAATAAGAAGACATTTAGATCTCAAATATAACAGAAGGAAAATAAATCTCTATTATTCCAAGTTGAAGAAAATAGTTTTGTTGGGCATAACTAAATGAATCCAATAGAATATCGGATGCATGGGCTAAGTACTAGACAATAATCTCATCCACAGACATATGAAATATCTTTAACTAATTTGCAAAAATGGTAGTCGTACCAAATTGCTAATTCTAATTTCAATCAAATGCTGAGATAATGAACAACGATGGAACATAAGAGGCTAAATACAAGAAAATAGAAAGGAAAACATGGCTCTATATATATGAAACATGAATCCAATACATAAGTTTTCTAATTCAAATATTTTACAAAAGAATGGCCTCATAGGCTCATTCTCCAAGAAAACACAGTCTTCACTTGCCAAAAATCCTAACCTACTCTCTCCCCTTTTATCAAGTCCTTTTCTACTTCGTTTATAGTTCTTGAATGTTGAATGGTTGATGCCTTCAAATATGGGATTGGTTGCTCAACTACTGCCTGGAAAATTGGATCTATTTGAATGAATGTTGATATTCTTCCTTTAAATCTAGAACAAATTGATTTGTTTTACTAAAAATAATCTTGGAGTTGAGAATTTGAAGAAGACTCGACAGTTGGGGTCATGTGTTATCCTTGTTTTACAAAAAGATAGCAATTTTGTTGGTTATAATATCAATAACCCTTTTTATTTTAGATGCTCTGCCACCTATTCTTTGACCCAACATAATTGCAATGTTAAGAACCAATATCAATATAGCATAGAAAATCCTCAGAAAAAGTACTCAACGCCTTGAAAAAGAGATAATTTCAGATAATAAGCCTCTTCAAGGGGGCAACCTCCTTTTACCCCACTTAAATGTTCAAGTACAAGATGATTCAAAATGAAA
>ML783801.1:51695-72048 GCA_009831015.1 Picea engelmannii
GTTCTTGTTCTTCTTCCTCTTCACAATCTATGTAGAATAATTTCTTCTCACCACACTTATGTCCCTTACTGTACTTGTTGTCAGAATTAAAGCATAAACCTTTTGCTTTTCTTTCCTCCAATTGTTGAGGTGTCAACCTTGTAAGTTGAGGTGTTTTAGAAGAAGGAGCATTGTTCTCTCTATAGATGTTACGATTGGTCCTTCTAGTAGCCATAGCCATATTTTTACTTTCAACATTTCTTGCCACTTTAAATGCATTCTCCAATGATTTGGGTTACCAAAGGAGAACCTCATGTTCAATGTTATCCTTTAAAGTTCCTATGAATACATCAATCAAGTGCTCATCTGGAATATTGGTTACCTTTATATTCAATCTTTGGAAGTTCTCAATGTGCTCGGTAACTGAACCCTTTTGCTTGAGAAATATCAATTGGCTAAAGAAGGTATTGCTCCTTGTATCCTCATAGTGTGCTATCATTTCTTCCATGAAAATTGTCCAAGTGACGAGTGATTTGCGAGAACAAAGCCATCGATACCATACAAATTGATTAGGTTCTAAATATAAATAAGCAATTCGTACCTTTTGTGTATGTGGCACATTATGGAGATCAAAGAATTAATCCATCTGAAGTATCCATGTGATTGGGTCCTTGTCATCAAACTTCCTCATATCGATCTTAGGAACGTGGTTGGTCTTCAAACCAAAGTTGGAGTTTCTCCATTCTTGATTCACCTTCCTTGTGTCCTCATCATGAATTTCATGGGATGCATTTTCACTTTCAAGTGTCTTCTCTGTTACGATTTTTTTCAATACATCCACGATCTCCCCTTTTAAACCATCTATTGTTACAGAGTTTGTACTTAAGGCTTAGAAGTATAGTGTCTAGGCATCCGAAAGTGGGTAAAAGGTGGAGAAGAGAGAAACGTCAACCTTCATCAAAGGAAACTAGGGAAGATTTCTATGTTGGCTTTGTCTAGCTTCCAACTATTCCTGGATAGTTATATCCTGTTCAATGGCTGCTCATGAATGTTCAAGTTCAACCTGGTTAGTAACTCTTTTAAGAATAGTATCGAAAAGGTTTAAGGCAATGTGTGTTTGGTTTGATAATACGGGTTCGATATTGGGTTGTGTTGGTACAGGGACAATCATGGAGGAACAGTAAAAGTAGGAAAAATTTCAGAGAGAGATTAAGTGTTGTCTCAATTTGGTCGTATAAAAGAGAATTTACAATTTCAGGAATAAAATAGGGATGAAAATCAAAGGCTCTTTCCCGTAACTGAGCTATATCTTAATAAAATGTATGAGGTGGGAGAAAAACATTTAGTTGTCTATGATGTAAGGATCCTATCAAGGGAGGATCTCACATATAAATAGAAGAGGAAAACTGTAAAGAAATAACCCGATGTAGCATAGAATATGTGTAGAATTCTGAAAGTGTTGACTAGTCTTACACTCGTCGATAGCTGGTACAGAGGAAAAACAATAAACAATTACAGAAAACCAAAATTCATTCGCTATAGTAGTGGTCGTACTAAATTATAATGAAGCATTCATCAGTTAGGAATATGAAATGAAACGAAATATGAGATACAAGAAAACAAAATCATAACATAGTCGTGACGGAATTGAGAATCTTCATATTTGCTTTGTATTAACTCTCAAAATGTAAAAAACTCTATTACAATCGACAAAAAAAGGTCCATCCCTTTTTCCTTCTTTCTATGGTATATTTATACAGTTTACAATAAGATAGAATCTCAATCGTTACAAAATTTCGGTTATGATAGGGAGGAGAGCAATCACTCCATTTCTTCTTCTCTATCTTCACTTGGTGCCAGACGTTTGTCCTTGCGCGTGCTCGGTACAGGTGACACATCTTTCAACCAGCTGAGATATTAGCCTCGACGGTTCTGCTTGACAACTGGCTTCAAAAAAGTAACATTCTCGGGCTAACTACGGCAGCCTATCTTCCATCTCTCTATCTATGATGTCGATAGTGCATAATTGCGCGCTTGGTTTGATCAGACATTTGTCTATTTGGACTATGTCTACCATAGTCACTTGGGAGATCTCGGTCAAATCCCTTTCTTCTTTTTCCTTTAAATCAAGCGAGATTTTTTCCATATTCATTTGAATCAAAGCCTCGGAACTACCTCCACTATCAATGCCTAGAAGATCCCCATCTATAGAACTGAAAGCCTCTTCCAAGGCATTTGTTACCTTTTTGGCTTGTAGCTTGCCTTCCGAGATGTTGTGCTCCTATTCTTTCAATAGAATGTTTCCTCTGGTCTACTCTGAAATGGTGAACCTAGGAGTACTTCCCGAATCCCTGTTGTTTGTGGCTATCACAGCCTCTTGGAATGCAACCCGTGTTGCTCCAGCTTCCCTTTCTCTAGTAGATAAGTTCTCCAAAACCGGTTGACTAGCAAACAGTTGTCTCAGATCGCTTCTACCTTGCTGAGTAAATTTCGTTGGGCCGCAGAGACTCTGCCCTGAATCTCCATCGCCTGGGACTGAAACATCCCGATATCTATCACCTTGCTTTCAACGATTTCCACCCTAGCTTACAGTTGTTGGATCAAATATTTTTGCTGACTCGCTTGCATCTGACCATCCCGAACCACCAGTTGCGCTTGTTCAAGCTTAGACTTGAGCAGTTCTATCTCATTTTTATCGGCCAACCTTGCTTGCTCTATACCCACACTCTCTTGGTCTTTGGCAGTCTCCGTCGCTGTGGCTAGTCTAGCTTCCAGGGTCTTAATGAGGCAATTCTTTCGTTTCAGTTGGTTTCTTAGAAGCCTGACTGAAAACTGATTCACCGAGGCATATGCTCCTAATGTCCCTGCTATCTCATTCAGGAATTGTTCATTTTTCTTGTCCTTCCCATCAATTATGACTTTGTGTTTCTTGGCTGTCGACTCCCCTTCTTGGTAAAATTCTCTCTTTACCATTTCTTTTCTCTTCTTATCGAAGAAAAACCATTCAGAGGGAGCTTTTCTACTCCTATAGGCCTCAACTCTTCATTGAAGATCCACCCTGCATCAATATTTCCTTGAGTCGAATGCAAGAGAGTAACTGATGTGATAGGTTCTCCGACTTGCTTTGCTGATTTTCCCAGAGTAGTAACCAGACTTTGCTTCTTCGGAGGGTCGGGAGTCTTTATTTATGCTTTTAGACTCTTGGTTTGCTCTCCCTCATCCTGGTGTTTTTCTTAATCGGTGTTTGCATCTTTAGAGCCTTCGGCATCCTTTTGTTTGACCTCCGCCATAGCTGGACTCTCGCCCCGCAACACTGCGGGAAGACAACTACGTCGATGTTCTTGGAACTTCATAACATCGGCTCTCTCCTCGGGTGCCAAGGTTTTTATCCAAGCTAGAATCTTGGCATAAGACCTTGCACCCCAGAAAATGTCATCCGAGGGTGAATTCTCGTGCTCAAATCTTTTGAGCCCGCAACTAGCCAAATGATTTCTCACAACCCTCTGTGGATCGTGCTTTTTATATTCGATGAGGACCAAATTTAGGTCCTCCAGGGCTGTTGCCTCAGCTTTGGCATGCCCGAAATCTAATAAAGAATAAGAATTTAAATGAACAAGAAAATGTGGCCATACCTTCTTTGATTATCCCTTAAGCTCCTTTCTTATAACACCGATTACTGTTTGTCTGGAAACCTCGCGACAAGCCAACTTGTCGGGAATGAATAATGGCAGTGCATGCGGGGGAACAAAAGCCCCAAAAACTCTGAGGTACAAAAATTCGGCCTCCACATACCAGTCGGCTATGCTGCTCAGATTTTTCACTATACTATCTGAGATCCTGGGTGGTGGGTAACCGAAAATAGTGACATGCAGAGGCACCATCATCCAGTTGAAGATTTCGTACATGAAATTTGCAGCTTTGTTTTCCCATAATTTTGAATGATAGACGTGTATGGGCTCATCTTCTGTTGGAGTCCAACTCCAGCTCATTAAGGGAAACGGTGTCAAAAAACAAATGACGTCCATAATGTATGCAGACATGAAGAATGAAGACGCCTTTCCGTTCTCTTTCTGCGCCTAATATTCTGTCACCCGACTGGTCAAGCTATCGGACAACATTTTGGCCCAGTCGAAGGAACTATCTTCGGTGACCTGAAACATTAGAGGCACCCATGGAAGAAAAAAATGTGAGGTGTCCTCTCTCCCGTATAACCTGCATGTCATCATGGCTACATATTTGTATTGTGGTTCTAAAGAAGCGATTGAATATATGCCATGGCTATTAGCTCTGAACTTCGCGGTGTTCGAAACCCAATCTTTTATTAAACTAGACATGGTTTTATCATATTATACGCATTCCTTCTACTTGAACTCGTCCAAGAATTCGACGCCATATGTGTAGACAGATGTTGTGGGCAGCTTATACATGGCTTGCAGATGTTCCGGCCTGAAAGTCTCGATGGTGACTTTCTGCCCATTCATGATGGTTCTGGTCGGTATGTCCACATGGTCTAATGCCCATCGGACCATGTCATAATATGGAAGCAATCGTGGCCTGGCTGCTACTTTGTGCATTCCGGATTGGATGACTATTTTGTACTTGGTGGTTATATCATCTTTTTCGTTGTCACTGGAGTCATCAGAATAATCCACCAATTCTGCTTGCAGTATCAGCAACGTTGTCCGAGCCTTGTCCCGAAACCTCGACACTGGCTTTAGATGCTTTTCGTGGAGCCATGGCTGGGGATTGTGCTTTAGCTCTTCTGCGATAGAAATACGTATACATACAGAAGTCAACTTGCTCTGAGATAATGTGCTTTGCGTAATATGAAAATGCATTTCTTATAATGAACCACAACTCTTATATATATTCGAAAACTCGGTACCTTTCAGAAAAGGCCTGTCAAATCATATTTAGAAATAAATTTTGCCATAAAAATACGATCTTTATTCGTCGATTTGCCCTATTTCCTAATTAATGCCATAAATTTTGGCAGTTTAAAATATCATTTGGCGTATGGAACGGATAAGGCTACCTCGTAAATTGTGCAAGCATCGAAACACGGGATATGTATCGATTTAGCTTAATTAATCCGGTTTTACCAATGTTAATCAATATTTCAGTACTTGTTATATCGGGGATTTTACTTTAACACTTTGAACCTCTGACACCCGAGATTGTGATGATCGATTTTGGTTAATAAAAAGCGTAATCATGATTAGGGGCTCAATTAATTTCATAATTATTATATTCGTCATATCACGACTCGGAGCTTCGAAAATAAGTTTCCGGGAGGTTTGCATGTCGAGATGCAAAACCATGAGATCGCGATAATATGACTTAAATAAAAATGGAAGATAAACTTGGATTTAGGGATTAATTAATTACGTTTATATCCTTATCATGACTTCGCGAGTCAGGGCTGAGATGGTGTAACTTTTTTTTTAAAAAGAAAACGTCGAGTGGCGAATTGCCGACAAAAGTTTTACCATGGTTTAACTTTTACTTTTTAACATTGACACGGGTTACTAAAATAAGGACCTCGTGTTCTCGGCTATTGGGGCTACGACAATAAACTTTTGGATTTGGTGAACGCCGAGGTGCGAAAACTTGATGACATTTAATCACAGTTTAGGGAAAACTTTACTCTCGTTACTGCCCTGGGTAAAAAATTAAAGCGATTTCGTCATTTCGTAGCTCGAGACGTGTGAACTACATGAATTATAGTATCCGACCTACGAGATCCCGAGGTAGAACAAAAGAGGAAACATTTTTATGACAGGTTGGACTCATCTTGAGAGTACAATAATCATCGCTGCTCTCGTGATAAACCTTCAGATATTTTGAAACCACAAATGGAAAATACGAAAACCATCTTTTGATTTCGAGCGTTAAAAAATGAAAATTGTGACGGGATAGAAAACAAATGCGGCTCCAACATAGGCTCCAACTAGGGATCCCGCTTTCTTGCAAGGTGGGAAGAATAGTAGACCACGTGCCAATATTGGGTAAATGGAGTCAATAGCTTCAATTAGGCGAAAAGGTTCCTGAGAACAGGGTAATGAAGGGGGAAAGAGACTTCATTCTTTACCTTGAAAAGCTTTTCCAAAATCATATACTCTTTTTAAACTTAGATGTAGTCCCTTTCACAACTTTCCCTTTCCCGCTACTAAATTTAGGTTTGCTTTAAGACAATCAAAACAGTCCTAGGAGACCCAACAGATCTTGCGGCTATCGACTTGCATCAAAAGAATAAGATTATATGTTTTTAATTGGGAAGTCCCGCCTGAATTTGGGATGTGGATCAGGTTTTAAAAAGAATTGGTTACCAGAGTAGAGTGATATTCATGTATAACAGCCTTACAGATATCTCAGATATTGCTTCACTGCCAGCGAGCCTATTCAGTACCTCGGTGAGTTATTTGACCCCTTTTACTGAATTTCCTTTCACCACTTCGGAATATATTTATGCAGTTAAATGCTGAGACGAGGGCAATCATTTCTGAATTTCCTTTCATCGTCTCTTGGACTAGGTGGGGGCAATCATTTCTGAAGTTCCTTTCATTGTCTCTTGGACTAGGTGGGGGCAATCATTTTTGAATTTCCTTTCACCATCTGTCTTATAATTTACTTTTTAGAGCGCGAAGATGGGGGAAATTAGTTTGTATCAGGGCTGATATCTATGTAATATTTTGCATTATAGGTCTGTCAACTTACTTTGATTACTCGGTACCAACCTTCCCTTGACCTTCAAAACACCTTCGTTCTTAGGGAGAAAAAGGAAAGTAACTTTTTTAGGGCATTCTATTTGAGCAAGCTTCAATCCTCCAATGCCGTTGAAAAACCTAGGAAAGTTAGGATCACTCTAAACGTTCCTTCGCTTAGCAGGTGATCGAGTAGTTGTGAAGACCCGCTTTCTTTCCACAATCTTCTTTGAAGCTCACGAGGTTGAAACGAAAAACTTTTATCCCTTCGTATATGAAACAGAGAGATGGTGACTTTTTAAAAGGTAAACTCGAAGATAGAAAGGATGCCAGGTAGTGACTTACTGACTGAAAATACAGAGGTTAAAAATTCAAAACTGACTCTCGTAGATATTTTCGGGGATACTTTACTTTGACTAACTATTTTTAAACTTGGGTGAATCGTTTAAATTTTCTTAATTTTTCCAAAGATTATTAACCAAGAAACAAATCTGTTATTTATCAGTTCAGCTGATGTTGTAGTTTGAGTGAGGTTACCTCGGTTTCTTTTAATATTCCTTTAAAACATGTCCTTTAGGAAAATTCATCTATACCTTTTCATTTCAATTTCTTTGCAAAATATCAAATTTCTTGGATATCACCTGTCTAAGCTGATTTATTTATGAGACCAACTTTCGGTTTACTTTTCCTGCAGTTTTGTGGGCAGCTAGAATCCTGTAAGAGGCAAATACGAAGATTATCCGAAATGTGTCGAAAGTTCATGAACGAAAAAAAGAAAATCAAGAGCAATGTTTAAATGAAAAATACATATATGTACACAAAATATATATAATAAATTATTTATTTACATACATACATACATACATACATACATACATATACATATACATATACATATACATATACATATACATATACATATACATATACATATACATATACATATACATATATATTGAATCTGGCGACTGTTACGTCATGTAATGCTTTAGATACTGCTCGTTGACAAGGGCGTTGAGGACTTCACCGTCTATATTTTCCAGTAGGAAAGATTTTTTTCCTTCCAGAGACGAGATCCTGAATGGTCCATACCAGAGATGGTCAAATTTACCATGTTTTGCTGCTTCTTCCTTTCTTGCATCCCACCTTAACACTAAATCACCTAGGAGGAATTCTTTGTCCTTTGCTTTGTGGTCAAATAATGCCTTCATGTCATCTTGGTACTTCTGCATCTTTTCATCTACTTCGACTCTATGCTATTGAACCTTAATCAGCTGATTAATTCTCCTGGTGACATGATTGGGTTCTTCATTTTGATCTTGCCATAACTTCATTACTGGTAGTGCTAGGTTTATAGGTAGAACAACATCTGTCCCATAGACCATTTGAAAAGGCAAAATGCCGATAGACCTTTTAGTGCTTATGCGATTCGCCCACAATGCGTATTTTAAGTGCACATGCCAAGACATTTTGTTTTCATCCAATACCTTCTTTATTATATTTACCAGGCTCTTATTAGATGACTCAGCCAATCCGTTTCCCTGGGGGTAATATGCGGTGGAATGGCCAAGAACGATGTTATACTTTTGACAGAAGTTGATCATAGCCATAGATTTAAAGGCCTGGGCATTGTCAGTAACTATCTTTCGAGGGAAACCAAATCTTGACAAAATATTGTCTTCTAAGAAATCGATTACCACCGAGTCTGTTGCCCTTTTGGTTGGAATGGCTTCCACCCACTTGTGTTGAGCATTGGAATGGGGATTAATCTCGCCTATGAAGTCTAGACCCCATTGCTGAAATGGGGCTTCAGCTTTGACTGGAACTAGAGGCAGTGTCAGGAGCTTCTGTTTACCTGTGAATAGTTGACAAGGTTGCAGGCACGCACTTTGGCATTGACATCTGAAAAGAGTTTTGGCCAGTAGTACCCAGCCCTCAAGATCTTGTAAGCTGTAGCTCTCCATGCGTGATGCCCCCCATAGACTTCCTTGTGAAATTCTTCTATAACCCGCTGAGTTTCCGATTCAATTAAGCAGACTAACAGGAAACCGAGTGGATCTTTCCATTATAGCTGACTTTCGGCGATACAATATTTAACTGCATGGAGTTTTAAAGTTATGGCTTTAGATGGTGATAGCTCATTTGGGCATTTTAGAGTTAGCAGGTATGACACTATGTCTCTATACTAGCCCGATGGTAAGAACTTCTCTTCGATCTTGTTTGGACTTGTTTTCTCATTCAGTTCGTTTAGGTCCGTGTCTTCATCGCCTTCCTGCAGGCAATTGATATCCAGGGATCTAAAATTCGACTCAGCTAAGAGTTTGGCCAGGCCTTGCCCTTTTATCAATTTGGTCGGTTTGACTTCCAGATCAAATTCTTGGATTTTTGCAAGCCATCGCCGTCTTTTTCCATCGCTATCTGGCTACACCAATATATCTTTCACATAACTGGAAGGCATGTACGCAATTATCTTTGAGTGTATACATATGTTCTGAATGCCTTTAATGCTTTTACCATGGAATACACCTGTTTTTCTATTATATCATACTTCAGTTCTGCGTCTCTAAGGCTCTTGCTAAAAAAGGTGATCGGTTGCTCGAATCCTTCTTCGTTCTTTTGTAGGAGCACCGCGGCGATAATGTGTTCGAAGGAAAACGAGAAGATAAGAAAATCTTTTACATAGTCGGGGCTTGCTAACACATGTGCCTCGCTTATGATTTTCTTAATATGCGTGAACGATGCTCTGGCGTCAGTTGTCCATTTTACTTCGCTATCCTTCTTCAACATACCTGTGATCAATTTTACAATCTCAACGAAATTCGGGATAAACCTTCGTAAAAAATTTATTCTTCCTAAGAAAGATTGAATCTCTTTTACATTTATGGGAATATTTATAGTATCTATTGCTTCAATCCTCTTAGGATCAATCCTAATTCCATTCCTAGATACGATATGACCCAAAGTCTTACCTTCCCGCATGGAGAAATGTGATTTCTTTGGGTTTAAAGATAGACCAAGCCTGCAACACTTTTCGAAAGTCTGTTTAAGATGCATCAAGTGTTCTTCATCGGTTTTAGAGAAAACTGTCAAATCATCGAGGTAAATGACTATGAACTTATCCCTTTCTCCTATGAAAGCAATGTCCATAGCACACTGGAATGTGGTCCCTGCATTCATCAAACCAAAAGGCATTTTGTCATGCATGAACATACCCCATGGTGTGGTGAAAGCAGTTTTTTCCCTGTCTTGTTCATTCATGGCGATTTGATTATAACCAGAGAACCCATCTATCATAGACATTTGGTTTGCTCCAACTACTTTTTCTAATACATGGTCCATTTTGGGTAGCGGATAATTGTCCTTAAGAGACGACTTATTTAAGTTTCAGAAATCCACACACAGTCTGATTTCCCCACTCCTTTTCCTGTCCGGGACCAGGTTTGCTACCCAGTCTGAGTATCTCAGAGGTACGATTATTTTCGCGTCTAAAAGTTTCTTAACTTCTTTTTCGATCACAGGTAACAAAATGGGGTTGATCTACCTAAGCTTTTGCCTAAACGGTTTGACCCCAGGCTTCAAAGGTATCTTGTGATCAATTATGGAAGTGTCATATGTTCTTAACTCATCATAAGACCAGGCGAAAACATCCTTATACTGTCTGAGTAGGTCTTTATATTTAACTTTCACTTCAGGAGGGAGGAACTTGGATATTTTTACCACCTTGGATTCTTTTTCAGTTCCTATATCACAGTCCTCCACTTCTTCTGGTTGGGGTTGTAAAGTGGATTTTACAGGTACATCGTTCTGATCAAAAAGTCTTTCTAAAGGAATCAATCCTTTCGGAATCTGGTTGTTTTTAAGGACCAGCATACGATGATCCACAATTTTTTCTCGGAAGGCTTTATGATCTTCCCCTTCTTGCATGATCCATATAGGGTCATTTTGATTTTCTTGGTCTACATGAGTTCCGGAGAATTCACCCATTGCTTCAAGAAATTGCTTATTTTGTTCGTCATCCTCAAAGACTTGCCAGTGTTGGATATTGTCTGGTATAGATGGTTTGTATCTAATTTCAATGTGATACTTCAATTTGAAAGTCATGGGAGGAGAGAAGGTCGAAGCTGCTTTAGCCAATGCATCAACATGTAAATTCTCTGCGCGAGGGATAAAGTGGACATTTACGGACGAGAAAAAGTTTTCCATGAGAGCCCAGGAACAATTTCTGTATGATCTTAATCTAGGATGCTTGGCTTGGTACTGTCGGTTTATTTGTTTGACTATTAACTCTGCATCTCCATATACCTCTAAGTTATTTATCTTTAGCTTCTTGGTAGCCTCTAATCCTAAGAACAACATTTCATATTCACGTATGTTGTTAGTGTAATCTATATCCCACTGCAGTTGGTAGGAAAAAGGAACCACAAACTTACCTTCGGGAGCCACTAAAAGCACTCCTGCACCTGCCCCTTCGGAAGATGAGGCACCATCAAAATATATTTTCTAGACACCGGTGCTACACAGATCCTCTGTCATGTAACTTGACTCTTCTCGCTCTATATCATTTTCCTCCCGACAACCGTCTAAACCATCATCAAAAGACAAGATACAATTTCCCAGATCTTGGTTTGCGATGTAAATAGGGAAATTGTTTGGGTTTTGAGGGTCGCTCACTGTATATGCTAATCTCGTTTCTCTGTACAACTGAGTAAACTAACCACCAAACATAGGAATTGTGGCGAACGTCATATCCAATTGAAGAGAACCCCCCAACTTGGCTCCCCATGACCTAGACAACAGTAAGCCATACTTAGGGGGAATATCTGCAATAACCACATCCATCAGGATACTCTTAACCGGGACCTGCACTAGGGTAACTACTAGATCCTTTATCATCCCCATACACTTAACCCTTCTTGAGTCAAAAGAGTAAATATCTCCATAAGGTCTGGTGATCTGGAGACCCAATTTGTCCATAATAATCTTAGGCATAACGTTATGGGAGGCTCCAAAGTCTAACATGCAATTATGTATGAATTGATCATACACATTTAGAGTGATATAAAAGGGAGCAATGGTGTCTTTGGCCCCTTCAAAATGGGGACCAAAAGTGATGTTAGGTTTCTCATCTTCCAGGTTTAAAACATCAGACTGGCTTTCTAGCTCAGAGACACCCATCGCTTTGGTAATCTGCTTCCGATAAACGGGGTTTTTTGCTAATTCTACCAAAGGGATTGGTATCTTAATTTTATTTATCTCATTTTCAAAACTGAAAGCTCTGCTCACCTTGTCTGTTTCTTTAGTTGAGACTTTTGAATCCTTCCTTTCCGACTTATTCGTCTGGACCACTTTATTACTCATGGTCCTGGTTGAAGACATAATTTTATTTACTGTTTCGGTTCCTTGTGCTTGGGTTTCAAATTTTTCCACTTCAGACTCTTGTGTGCTTACTACTTTAGTTTTGTCGTTGGGAAATAAGGTCTCTTCTAGAGTAGGCTCGTAAGTTTGACCTCTTTGGAGGATTTTCTTGGGTTGAGCAGTTTAGATGGGCTTACTCTTAGATCTTAAGTTATACTTGGGTTGGATCTCAGCCATTATCATCTCAGTTTCTTGTTGAGATTCACAAAGGTCAGTGTGATCACCTTCTTCACCCTTATTCAACGGTTGTTGCGTGTTTAGAGATTTTTCATAGTCTTCTCGAGTCAGATATGGTTGTGTGCAGTCATCACCGAATTTCTTGACATCATTATCTGAATCTCCGAAGTCTTGAAAATCATTCGCTCCTATAAAATTTTCATTCTTTAAGGGAGCTTGTATTTTTTGATCTTCATTTTTTATTTGTCTTTACTGGTTCGGGGGGTTGGGGTTCCTCTTGAAATCCTTTTTGGGGAAAGAATCAGTTTTGGCCTGTTCGAGCTCCATTCTGGATATTTTATTTGACAGTTCGTTAATTACTCTGGCCATATCCTCTACCCTGTCATCTGTGGATCTATTAGATCCTGATAGACCAGCTTGTTCTCTAAAGCATTTAGTTTCTCAGTTTCCCGTTTCTAATTTAGCTTTAAGCTTACCCAGAGCCATCATATTAGACTCTATTTCTACCGCATCGTCCTGCATTCGGTTTAGGGTGGCTCCCCTTCTTTCTCGCAAAAGGAGTGCAAAATCCGGTTCGAAAGCTCCGACGAAAGTTACTTTGGTCGCGGGTTGGGACAGTTTAACCTCAGCTGGAATTTTATTGTACAGTTTGTTGAATCTTTGAATAAATTCCATGACTGTTTCTGAATTCTTTTTTCTTAAAGACCCAAATTTGGTTAAATAATATAGATGGTCTTTTCTCTCTCCCCATTGTCTGAGGAAAGCATCTTCCAAAGCGTCATAAGACAAGATACATGCTGCGGGTAGGCTCTGAAACCAAGTTCGGACCTGGCCTTCGAAGGTTTGGACAAGAAGTCTTGAATATACATCCTCATGTTTGATACCCAGGATATCATCTAATTGATCGAAGAAATTAATATGTTCGGCCGCGGTCAAATCCCCTTCCTCGGTAAATTTCGGTAAATTTTTTATGTAATTTTCGGGAAGGTCGTGTAGAGGGATGGGAAATACTAAGGGAGCATATCTGGCTACAACTTTTGCAAAAACTCTGGGAGGGGGAGCAGGCCCTTGGCCTCCAGCTCCTCCTAGAGGGGATCCTCCCCCTCCTCCTCCAATAAACCCTCCACCTCCTCCTATAAACCCTCCACCTCCTCCTTCGGCAGCTGCCATCATTATTTGTGGAA
Source organism: Picea engelmannii (assembly GCA_009831015.1). Taxonomy (NCBI): domain Eukaryota; kingdom Viridiplantae; phylum Streptophyta; class Pinopsida; order Pinales; family Pinaceae; genus Picea; species Picea engelmannii. Next base: position 65,155 of record ML783801.1, read on the forward strand.
AGTTGTAAAGGGGATTTTGGAAAATTAAAAGTGAATATTTATTTTCTTCACGAAGAGGAAAATCCGACGAGGAAAGATAAGGAATGCGAGGACTCAGTTCCTTGGATTTGCAAGAGACAAAATCAGGAGAACCGATGGGTGTGGAAACTGAATGTGTAACAGACTCTTTAGAATTTGGTGAGGTCGGGAAATTTAACTGAAGGAAAGATGGTATGTCAACTGCTGACGAACTTTCAAGAGGGCCCTTTCCTTTGTGTACTAAGGGGATTGTCGGATGAATCTCACTCCTAACTTCGGAGCAGTTTGGTGTTAAAAATTTATTATCAAAAAGAGGACTGCGTGAAGTTGAGGGTTCATAATAACTCTTAGTCTTCAGTTGTGGGGTTTTAAGTTTGTAAACTGCAGCGGTTGGCTTAAGAGAGCCTCTCGCCTTTAGAATCTTCTCAGGATCGGTAACGGGTGTAATCTACTTACCATCCGGGTTTTGTCTGGTATTTCTTCGACCGAATGTCAGTTTATTATTCGTGGAGTCGCCAAGTGAAATATTAGAAAGCCTTAAAAAAGTTGTGTACTCTTTGTTCACTATCAAAGGGTAACACTTTCAACAAAAAAAAAATGTCGTTTTCCTAGGGAAAAAGATTTCGTAACTTTGGTCCCCAGCAACGGCGCCAAAAAGATGTTGTTCCAGAGTCTGTACTTAAGGCTTAGAAGTATAGTGTCTAAGCATCCGAAAGTGGGTAAAAGGTGGAGAAGAGAGAAACGTCAACCTTCGACAAAGGAAACTAGGGAAGATTTCTATGTTGGCATTGTCTAGCTTCCAACTGTTCCTAGATAGTTATATCTTGTTAAATGGCTGCCCATGAACGTTCAAGTTCAACCCAGTTAGTAACTGTTTTAAGAATAATATCAAAAAGGTTTAAGGCAATGTGCGTTTGGTTTGATAATCCGGGTTCGATATTGGGCTGTGTTGGTACAGGGACAATCATGGAGGAACATTAAAAGTAGGAAACATTTTAGAGAGAGATTAAGTGTTGTCTCAATTTGGTCGTATAAAAGAGAATTTACAGTTTCAGGAATAAAATAGGGATGCAAATCAAAGGCTCTTTCCCGTAACTGAGCTATATCTTAATAAAATGTATGAGGTGGGAGAAAAACATTTAGCTGTCTATGATGTAAGGATCCTATCAAGGGAGGATATCACGTATAAACAGAAGAGGAAAACTGTAAAGAAATAACCTAATGTAGCATAGAATATGTGTAGAATTCTGAAAGTGTTGACTAGTCTTACACCCACTGATAGCTGGTACAGAGGAAAAACAGTAAAAAATTACAGAAAACCAAAATTCATTCGCTATAGTAGTGGTCATACTAAATTATAACGAAGCATTCATTAGTTAGGAATATGAAATGAAACGAAATATGAGATACAAGAAAACAAACTCATAACACAGTCGTGACAGAATTGAGAATCTTCAGATTTGCTTTGTATTACCTCTCAAAATGTAAAAACTCTGTTACAATCGACACAAAAAGGTCCAGCCCTTTTTCCTTCTTTCTATGGTATATTTATACAGTCTACAATAAGATATAATCTCAATCGTTACAAAATTTCGGTTATGATAGGGAGGAGAGCAATCGCTCCATTTCTTCTTCTCTGTCTTCACTTGGTGCCAGACGTTTGTCCTTGCGCGTGCTCGGTACAGGTGACACATCTTTCAACCAGCTGAGATATTAGCCTCGACGGTTCTGCTTAACAAATGGCTTCAAAAAAGTAACATTCTCGGGCTAACTGCGGCAGCTTATCTTCCATCTCTCTGTCTATGATGTCGATAGCGCATAATTGTGCGCTTGGTTTGATCAGACATTTGTCTATTTGGACTATGTCTGGCAGAGTCACTTGGGAGATCTCGGTCGAATCCCTTTCTTCTTTTTCCTTTAAATCAAGCGAGATTTTTTCCATACTCATTTAAATCAAAGCCTCGGCACTACCTCCGCTATCAATGCCTAGCAGATCCCCATCTATAGAACTGAAAGCCTCTTCCAAGGCATTTGTTACCTTTTTGGCTTGCAGCTTGCCTTCCGAGATGCTGTGCTCCCATTCTTTCAATAGAATGTTTCCTTTAGTCTGCTCTGAAATGGTGAACCTGGGAGTACTTCTCGAATCCCTGTTGTTTGTGGCTATCACAGTCTCTTGGAATGCGACCCGTGCTGCTCCAGCTTCCCTTTCTTTAGCAGATAAGTTCTCCGAAACCCGGTTGACTAGCAAACAGTTGTCTCTGATCGCTTCTACCTTGCTGAGTAAATTTCGTTGGGCCGCAGAGACTCTGCCCCGAATCTCCATCGCCTGGGACTGAAACATCCCGATATCTATCACCTTGCTTTCGGCGATTTCCACCCTAGCTTGCAGCTACTGGATCAAATCTTTTTGCTAACTCGCTTGCATCTAACCATCCCGAACCACCAATTGCACTTATTCTAGCTTAGACTTGAGCAACTCTATCTCATTTTTATCGGCCAACCTTGCTTGCTCTATACCCACACTCACCTAGTCTTTGGCAGTCTTCGTCGCTGTGGCTAGTCTAGCTTCCAGGGTCTTAATGAGGCGATTCTTTCATTTCAACTGGTTTTTTAGAAGCCCGACTGAAAACTGATTCGCCGAGGCATATGCTCCTAATGTCCCTGCTATCTCAGTCACGAATTGTTCATTTTTCTTGTCCTTCCCATCAGTTATGACTTTGTATCTCTTGGCTGTCAACTCCCCTTCTTGGTAAAATTCTCTCTTTACCACTGCTTTTCTCTTCTTATCGAAGAAGAACTCATTCGGAGGGAGCTCTTCTACTCTTATAGGCATCAACTCTTCATTGAAGATCCACCCTGCGTCAATATTTCCTTGAGTCGACTGCAAGGGAGTAACTGATGTGATAGGTTCTCCGACCTACTTTGTTGATTTTCCCGGAGTAGTAACCGGACTCTGCTTCTTCGGAGGGTCGGGAGTCTTTATTTCTACTTTCGGACTCTTGGTTTTCTCTTCCTCATCTTGGTGTTTTTCTTGATCGGGGTTCACATCCTTAGAGCCTTCGGCATCCTTTTGTTTGACCTCCGCCGTAGCTGGACTCTCACCCCGCAACACTGCGGGAAGACAACTGCATTGATGTTCTTGGAACTTCAGAACATCGGCTCTCTCCTCGGGTGCCAAGGTTTGTATCCAAGCTAGAATCTTGGCATAAGACCTTGCGCCTCAGAAAATTTCATCCGAGGGTGAATTCTCGTGCTCAAATCTCTTGAGCCCGCAACTGGCCAGATGATTGCTCACAACCCTCTGCGGATCGTGATTTTTATATTCGATGAGTACCAAATTTAGGTCCTCCAGGGTTGTTGCCTCAGCTTTGGTATTCCCGAAATCTAATAAAGAATAAGAATTTAAATGAACAGGAAAAGACGGCCATACCTTCTTTGAGTATCCCTTAAGCTCCTTGCTTATACCATCGATTACTGTTTGTTTGGCAACCTCGTGACAAGCCAACTTGTCGGGAATGAATAATGGCAGTGCATGCGGGGGAACAGAAGCCCTGAAAACTATGAGGTACAAAAATTCGGCCTCCACATACCAGTTGGCTATGCTGCTCAGATTTGTCACTATACTGTCCGAGATCCTGGGTGGTGGGTAACCGAAAATAGTGACATGCAGAGGCACCATCATCCAGTTTAAGATTTCATACATGAAATTTGCAACTTTTTTTTCCCATAATTTTGAATGATAGACATGTATGGGCTCGTCTTCTACTGGAGTCCAACTCCAGCTCATTAAGGGAAACGGTGTCAAAAAACAAATGACGTCCATAATGTATGCAGACATGAAGAATGAAGATGCCTTTCCGTTCTCTTTCTGCGCCCGATATTCTGTGACCCGACTGGTTAAGCTATCAGACAACATTTTGGCCCAGTCGAAGGAACTTCCTTCGGCGACCCGAAACATTAGAGGCACCCATGGAAGAAAAAAATGTGAGGTGTCCTCTCTCCCATATAACCTGCATGTCATCATGGATACATATTTGTACTGCGGTTCTAAAGAAGCGATTGAATATATGCCATGGCTATCAGCTCTGAACTTCGCGGTGTTTGAAACCCAATCTTTTATTAAATTGGACATGGTTTTATCATACTGTACGCATTCCTTCTACTTGAACTCGTCCAAGAATTCGGCGCCATATGTGTAGTCGAACGTTGTGTGCAGCTTATACATGGCTTGCAGATGTTCCGGCCTGAAAGTCCCGATGGTGACTTTCTGCTAATTCATGATGGTTCTGGTAGGTATGTCCACATGGTCTAATGCCCATCGGACCATGTCATAATATGGAAGCAATCGTGGCCTGGCTGCTACTTTGTGCATTCCGGATTGGATGACTATTTTGTACTTGGTGGTTATATCATCTTTTTCGTTGTCACTGGAGTCATCGGAATAATCCACCAATTGTACTTGCAGAACATCTGAAACGAATGACCAATTTGGGACCGAGTCGATACTTCGAAGCGAAGTATCAACAACGTTGTCCGAGCCTTGTCCCGAAACCTCGACACTGGCTTTGGATGCTTTTCGCGGAGCCATGGCTGGGGATTGTGCTTTAGCTCTTTTGCGATAGAAATACGTATACATACAGAAGTCAACTTGCTCCGAGATAATGTGCTTTGCGTAATATGAAAATGAATTTTTTATAATGAACCACAACTCTTATATATATTCGAAAACTCGGTACCTTTCATAACAGGCTTGTCAAATCATATTTAGAAATAAATTTTGCCATAAAAATACGATCTTTATTCGTCGATTTGCCCTATTTCCTAATTAATGCCATAAATTTTGGCGGTTTAAAATATCAGTTGGCGTATGGAATGAATAAGGCTACCTCGTAAATCATGCAAGCATCGAAACACGAGATATGTATCGATTTAGCTTAATTAATCCAGTTTTACCAATGTTAATCAATATTTCGGTACTCGTTATATCGGGGATTTTACTTTAATACTTTGAACCTCTGACACCCGAGACTGCGATGATCGATTTTGGTTAGTAAAAAGCGTAATCATGATTAGGGGCTCAATTAATTTCATAATTATTATATTCGCCATATCGCGACTCGGAGCTTCGAAAATAAGTTTCTGGGAGGTTTGCATGCTGAGCTGCGAAACCGCGAGATCGTGATAATACGACTTAAATAAAAATGGAAGATAAACTCGGATTTAGGGATTAATTAATTACGTTTATATCCTTATTGTGACTTCGTGAGTCGGGGTTGAGACGGTGTAACTTTAAAAAAAAAAAAAAAATGTCTAGTGGCGAATTGCCGACAGAACTTTTACCATGATTTAGCTTTTACTTTTTAACCTTGACACGGGTTACTAAAATAAGGACCTCGTGTTCTCGGCTATCGGGGCTACAAAAATAAACTTTCAGATTTGGTGAACACCAAGGTGTGAAAACCCGATGAGGTTTAATCACGTTTTAGGGAAAACTTTACTCTCGTTACTACCCTGGGTAAAAAATTAAAGCGATTTCACTGTTTCGTAGCTTGGGTTGTGTGAACTACATGACTTATAGTATCCTACCTATGAGATCCCGAGGTAGAACAAAAGAGGAAACATTTTTACGACAGGTTGGACTCGTCTTGAGAGTACAATAATCATCGCTGCTCTTGTGATAAACCTTCAGAGATTTTGAAACCACAGACAGAAAATATGAAAACCATCTTTCGATTTCAAGCGTTAAAAAATGAAAATTGTGATGGTCTAGAAAACAAAGGCGGCTCCAACACCATCTATCTTAGTATCCAACTTAGCTTCCATTGAATCCATCTTATTTTGTAGTTCATTTATGTCCCTACACATTTCTTCACCTTCATCAAGAGTCCAAGTAGGATTTTTTGGAGGCTTATTTGATGTAGAAGTTCCCTTTTTGGGTGGCATGTTGGCAAAGTATCACTTTTGAACCTTAATTTTGAGGTGGTTCTGCTAGATAATATTTCTTCTGTTGTATCTCCCAAGTTTCTTCCCTTCTGGGTATGCAACTTTCTTTTATGTATTTCTCTGATATATCTTCTCTGCAATGCCACAGGTCTGATCAAAATTGGATGTGCTAGGTGGAATTTACGGTAACTTCCCCACAACTTGCCGATTTTTGGACTTTCCAGAAGATCTCACTAGTATAGTGTGCCCCACAAAAATAATTGATATAAAATTCTGAAACTCGCACCAGAAATACTACAGACTATCCAAGATCCAATGAAACCATTCCCACGCAATTTGGATACTCTAGGAAGAAGTTATGATTGTTTTACCTGGAACACCTTCTTGAGACTAGTCAATAGGACTAGTCAGATACCCTATATTACACAGGATGTGTCTACAAATTTAAGATGACCCAGAAGCTAAAGCTTTTACCACAAATACCTTATTAATTTCTATAAATATGCTTCGGAGTTTAGGGTCTAAAACATTACAGAAATTTTTTTATAGCTAAAATTGCGCAATGACTCAGTTCAGGATGATTCCAGAACCCTATCTTGTAGAGGCTCTATCTCCGAAAGTATAAGGCCTCAGAGATGAATTTTGAACCCAACGTACCTTGATTTGTCTACTAAATATCCTCCAAGATGTTCCTTCTGAAACATTGTAGAAAAAAAGTTATAGTGAAAATGCCAAGGTGTCTCAGATGTAGCAGCGAAACCCCAAGACCTTGAGCTCTGATACCATATGGTAAGAACCAAATATCAATATAGCATAGAAAATCCTCAGAAAAAGTACTCAATGCCTTGAAAAAGAGATAATTTCAGATAATAAGCCTCTTTGAGGGGGCAACCTCCTTTTACCCCACTTAAATGTTCAAGTACAAGATGATTC
>ML783801.1:72098-82440 GCA_009831015.1 Picea engelmannii
ATGTTCAAGTACAAGATGATTCAAAATGAAAATGTCTCCTTGTTATATATAGGAGACTAGGAGGTATAATTACAACTAATGGCCTAAAGCCGACATAAATAAAATAACATTACTAATATAATATGTCCCAATTAAGGGGTAATGAGCCAATATTAAGGCTTAGCATGCAACAACCTATGAAAGACCATTAAACCATCCCAAACTCATTTATAATCTATTTCCATGAGACAAATGTCATAACTACTCTTGTATACATCCAAATCAACATTTTTCATAAAGAAAATTGTATGATCATAACTAAAATTTCTCTCTCTTCCATTGGGTATAACCATCTAAGATATAGCTAGAGACATAGGGAAATAAACTATTCAATAAAACCTATTAAAAGCGAATATCTTTGTAATATCCATGCATCTTTGCTTAGTGTACTCCTACACAATCTACCATGCATCTCTGCATCATCAATATTTTTTATCTTACATATGCATATGCATCAACGAGAGTCACAATTTTGTGTTCAAGAAGGTTGTACTACACCCTCATCCATCTTTAAAATGAACGTAAGTTGTCTTTCCAAAATATATCTACCTCCACTATTGCATTCTGTTTGGGAAGACCTCTATATACAATACCATGGAGGAGGAATGAAAATTGAAAGGGATCTTTTTGATATAGGCCTAGAAGCAACTATTTGTTCATATGTTGTAACTTCATCATTAATAAGGTCCTCGTAGGCTTTCTAGTCAGGGAATTCATATGGAAATGATGGAAAACCTAAATCATTTGACAACCATCGACACTCCCTTATATTAGATACTACAAGAGAACTCCATTGAGTCTGATCATCTTGAGTCGTAGAAGACACTTGAAGAAGATATTTGCATTGTTTGGCATGTGTATCACGAAGATCGTAAACTTCAAATCTAAATCCCTCACCATGATCATGAAGCCAAGAAATATGATGCAATATCTTCTACAATAGTTGTAGAGCCAGTGAACTTAAAATATCCATGTGACTAAGTTCTCCTCTCCCTGGAAAGATCATGAGTTTTATTCTGGTCGTTCCATTTATTGGGCATTTTGTCAATCTGGCCACATGAAATCTAGGTGTATACCATTCAGAATAATGACGAAATCATAGAATTTAGCAAATGCCAAATCTACTCATACATGTGTCCTCCAGATCAATGGACCATAAAAATTGCGCACGGGGAGGAGGGTCCTTGTCCTTTTGAAAACCATATAGAAGGGGGCCGCAATTGACCACATACTGCCTTGTCAATGAAGTTTTAACCATGGTAAAATTTTGCACCCCCACTCTTTGTTAATTTTTAAGCATACCAGGGCCACAAACAATGACAGTCGTTGATCTTCTCTTAATCGAGCCATTGGATCTCCATTGTGCTATTTGATTATGAATAAGTCAAATATGTGTTGGTTCTCCTTTAAACGGAATCTTGACTTGGGACAATAATGATATAGGAACCACACGACCATTTAAATATAAAACCAAAAAGTAAATAGTATACACATTTAATACTTTGGTTACAAACTTTAGGTTTTCAGTAAAATAATTATTATTTAAAATTAAGCCTTTAATAAAATACTTATTAAAAATAACAATTATCTTTGCTCTATATGGTGATAGATTTGGTACAAAGGACATAGAGACTTGACTTATGATTTTGGAAGAAGTCTATTTTGGGGTTTAAAAAACATTATGGTGGCTTAGAAGCTGGCCATTTTGATATAAACAAATCACTTTGATTTTCACAAGAAGACATAAATTGGAATTTTTTTTACATAAGAGTCATAGGTAAGAATGCTAATAGGCGGGGTTTTTAGAGTCAAAATAACTTTGAGACAAATGATGAGAAAACCAAATTTATAAGAATTTTTCAAAATGTCGATTTTTGTTACAACATCTGGCTCAAACTGGGGACTATGTCTCCTTGCGAGGAACCAAAGAACTGTAGATTGTGCACCTTCATCCATTTATGTCTCTGTCCATCTATGAAATATGAAAATAAACTATGTTCAACTCTGAAACCTATAAGTGCATGTACCTTTTCTAAAATCATATCTAAAACATCAGACTCAAAATAACCCCTACTTATTCTCAATTGAAACAAAGTAATTGTACAAAATGTAAGCCAAAACACTCTACACACTGCAAACTGAAAATAGGTTGCTCTAACTGCTGAACTAAAATTGAAATGATGCTCGAATTGCAAGCTTATTTATATACAAGCTACTCCTACCTAATCAAATGAATCTCTCTTGATCATGTATAAGAAAACTTCCAGTGATACCAGGTAATCATTTGACTACGTAAATGAACCTTGCTTTCATTCTTTATCAACAAGAAGAAAATTTTGAGTAATAATAATTCAAAATGTAATTTGAATCCACATTCACTGTTTTTGAATAGTACAAGATTTGAGCTGATAATATTTTCTAAAAATATTTCCACAGGATCATAAAATAAATAAGATGAAATACCTTTATAGTCAACCAATATCTCTTCATGTTGTTCCAACTGAATGGGAACACTCTGTTCTACTTTCACTACTTCATTGATGATTTTAGTTTACTCCTTCTGATATTTTGAGAAAGAAACATGAGGGATTTGCACGCTGCTTGTATTGACACTAAGAATTTCAACTAAAATTTGTTCCTAACAAACTTCCTGAGACTCCATCTGATAGTCATCATATGTTGGCTTACTAATTTCATGAACTGGATGATTTGTATTTTCTAAAAATGATACTGCTTGCTTCTCTTGAGCTTCAACATCAGTTTCATCGTAATCATCAAGTGAAGGAACATAACTGTAATATAATGTTTGAGAAATATGCTCTTTCTTAATTATAAAATAATTTTCAGTTTCAAGAATAGAAATCAACCTTTCATCATGTAATTCATTATCAACATATTCATATAAATCATAAACTAGGATATCACTATCTTCAAAAGATGAATATATATGTTCTCTACTGATAAGTTGATCTTGGCATGTATGCAAAACAGTAAGATCTGCATCATGTTTATAACTAAACGGTTGATGGATTCCTTCCTCATGTGAAATTTCTAGAGTTTGAAGAGAATCTTCTTGTATCTTTTCAAAATTATAATCATACTCATCAAAAATACTTTGTCCACAAGAAAATTCATTACCAATTAGTTGCATCATTGATTCATCAATTAGTTGTCTAGAACTTATTTCCTCTTCAACAAGATATTGCTGATCTTTTTGAAGCACATGGACATCATTCTGTTCAATTGGATCTTGAATTTTAATCTCCAAGGCAGGAAAATGAACTGTACCTTCTTGCAAACTTTCAAGTGCATACATATTAGAATTGTCAAGAGGTGCTTCTTCATAGACCAACATATATTTTTCATCCTCATTGTTGTAATAAAATTGTTCTTCCAACTCTTGATCACATTCATACTTTTGTTCACAACAATCCTTCCATAGGAGCTCAACAAGATAAATTATTTTGCAATGAGAATGAAACACAACATGAAAATTTTTGAGTGAAGAAATACTAAAAACAGGTAAATCTTTGTACCACTGTCGAATATCTCTAGACAAAGAGCTCAAAATCATTTTCATTAAAACATCTTCATGATAAATATTAAGTTGATGCATACAAGCATGAAAATCCTTTAAGTGTTGTGCACGACTTTTCTCATCGTGTGTATTAAAAATAGGAAGGTAATCTACCCATTCTTCCGTGTTAGGAGCAACATTAGGAAAACCATGTACATTTGAAAAATCAAATGGAGCATACCTTGTAGCGATCTTTGCAACAAAAGTACTTTCCATTTGAACACAGTGGATATTCCAGTGAAATCACAGTGGAGTCTCCAGGTGAATAACCACACAACCTGTGTATGTTCCTTGTTCACCTTCAAGAACTAGATTTGATCTTTATAAAACCTTGGGGAAAATATCTCAAACCTTCGATTGCCGATAACAATGCCAAAAATAGTGTTGTAACTTGAGATGGTTTCCGATTATTTAGAAACCATGCCAAGACATATTTGAACCTACTTTAGATACAAGCTATCCATTGAATAAGAGAGGGATATCTCATAGACAAATATAAACTATTGTTGGCTACCCACTGTCACTAAGCAACAACCTTCATCATTAAGCTCAAGTGTCAGATTCTAATGATAAAAAAAAGGGATAAAATAGGTAGGCATGGTTTTGAAAATGAATAGTAGTTGACTAGAATAAAAAGGTAGTAAAACTTCATAGATAAGAGGCCTAATATGTTGGGCATGGAGTCTCATCCAACAAAGAACAAAATTGTAAATGATAGGTAGAAAAATAATAAGAAGGCATTTAGATCTCAAATATAACAGAAGGAAAATAAATCTCTATTATTCCAAGATGAAGAAAATATTTTTGTTGGGCATAACTAAATGAATCCAACAGAATATCAGATGCATATGTTGAGTGCTAGATAATAATCTCATCCACAAACATATGAAATCTCTTTAACTAATTTGTAAAAATGGTAGTCATACCAAATTGCTACTTCTAATTTCAACCAAATGTTGAGATAATGAACAAGGATGAAACATAAGATTCTAAATACATGAAAATAAAAAGGAAAACATGGCTCTATAAGATGAAAGGTGAATCCAATACATAAGTTCTCTTATTCAAATATTTTATAAAATAATGGCCTCACAAGCTCATTCTCCAAGAAACACAATCTTCACTTGCCAAAACTTCCTAACCTACTCTCTCCCCTTTTATCAAGTCCTTTTCTACTTCCTTTATAGTTCTTTAATGTTGAATGATTGATGCCTTCAAATATGGGATTGGTTGCTCAACTACTACCTGGAAAATTGGATCTATTTGACTGAATGTTGATATTCTTCTTTTAAATCTAGAACAAATTGATTTGTTTTACTAAAAATAATATTGGAGTTGAGAAGTTGAAGAAGACTCGACACCTGGGGTCATGTGTTATCCTTCTGTTACAAAAAGATAGAAATTTTGTTCATTATAATATCAATAACCCTTTTTTTTAGATGATCTACCACCTATTATTTGACCCAACATAATTTCAACAACCTATGCAAGACCATTAAGCCATCCCAATTCGATTATAATCTATTTCCATGAGACATATGTCATAACTACTCTTGTATCCATCCAAATCAACATTTGTCATAAAGACAATTGAATTATCATAACTAAAATTTATCTCTCTTCCAGCAGGTATGACCATTTGAGATATGGCTAGAGTCATAGAGAAATTAAATTTTCGATATAACCTAGTAAAAGCAACGATCTCGTTAATATTCCTGCATCTCTGCCTAGTGTACTCCTGCACAATCTGCCACTGGGAAGCTGCTAGCAGAATCCTCAGTGTTTTTTATCTTACATATGCATATGCATCAACATGAGTCACTATTTTGTGCTCAACGAAGTTGTCCTACGCCCTCATCCATCTTTACAATGAACATAAGTTGTCTTTCCAAAATATATCTACCTCCACTATTACATTCCATTTGGGTAGACCTTTGTATACAATACCGTGGAGGAATGAAAATTGAAAGGGATATTTTTTATACAAGCCTACAAGAAACTGTTTGTTCATATGTTGTAGCTTCATCATTCATATGGTCCTCATAGGATTTGGAGTTAGGGAAGTCATAAGTAAATGATGGAAAAATTAAACCATTTGATAGCCATCGACGCTCCCTTATATTAGATATTACAACATAACTCCATTTAGTCTGATCATCTTGAGTCACATAAGACACTTGAGGAAGATATTTTCATTTTTTGGCAAGTGTATCATGAGGATCATAAACTTCAAATCAAAATCTCTTAGCATGATCATGAAGCCAAGAAATAGGATGCAATATCTTCTGCAATAGTTGTAGAGTTGGAGAACCTAAAACACCCATCTGACCAAGTTCTCCTCTTCGTGGAAAGCACATGAGTTGTATGTTAATCATTCCATTTATTATGTGTTTTTCAATCCGGCCACATCAAATCTGGGCGTATACCATTCAGAATAACAAAGAAATCATCCAATCCATCAAATGCCAAATCTACTCATACACGTGTCCTCTAGATCAACGGACCATAGAAATTGTGGGGGGGGGGTTCCTTGTGGTTTTGAAACCCATATAGAAGGGGGACGCAATTGACCGCAAGCTGCCACACCAATGAATTTTGAACCATGGTAAAGTTTTACGACCCCCTCTTTTTTAACTTCCGACCATACCGAGGAACGCAATCAATGGCAGTTCTGGATCTTCTCTTAATCGAGTCATTAGATCTCCATTGGGATATTTGATTATGAATAAGTCAACTATGTGTTGTTTCTCCACTATAGTTTAAAAGGCATTTTGACTTCGGACAAGAATCATATAGGAACCACACGACCATTTAAATATAAATCCAAAAATGAAAGAGTATATACATTTAGTACTTTGGTCACAAACTTTAGGTTTTAAGTAAAATAATTCTTATTTAAAATTAATTTTTTAATAAAAGACTTATTAAAAATAATAATTACCTTGGCTCTATATGGTGATATATTTGGTACAAAGGACACAGAGAATTGAATTATGGTTTTGGAAAAAAGTCTATTTTGGGGTTTAAAACAAAATTATGGTGGCTTAGAAGCTAGTCATTTTGATATAAACAAACCACTTTGATTTTCATAAGAAGACATAAATTGGTAAAATTTTGACATAAGAGTCATAGGTAATATTGCTAATAGGTGGGGTTTTTAGAGTCAAAATAACTTTGAGACACGTGATGAGGAAACCAAATTTACAAGAATTTTGCAACATGTCAAAATTTTGGAGATGTCTATTTATGTTACAACACATACTTTATTTGTCCTTTGTTTTGTGGGTTGGGGTTGCCTTTTCCCTTCTTTTGTTGTGATGCATTTGTAGATCCAAACTCCTGATTATTCCTCTGTTTAAATTTTTGTTCGATTTTGACAACATATCGATAAGCGACTCCTAATGATGAGATGTCTGGAAACTCCATTTCTGTTTGGATGTACTTGTGTAAACCCCCATGGTATTTTAGAATCAGATGGCACTTGGAGTATTTGATGGCCAACTTGGTGCACAAGGTATGGAAGGTATTTGTGAACTCTGGCACGGTTTGGTCCCTCTAATGATGTAGTGTGGTCCATCTTATGTACTGGTCATTATAGTTTCCAACAAGGTAATATTGTTCCTTAACAAAATCCATAAAAGAGTCCCAAGTGGTTTTGGCCCCAAACATTCTAGACTCCTCTGTGGAATTTTTCTCACAATAATTATCCGACCAATTTTTGACATGGGGGACAACCTCAAGGAGCGCAAAGGTGATCTTTTTCCTATCGGAAAAATCGTGGATAGAGAAATAACCTTCTAGCATATTTAACCACTTTTCCAAAGCATCCACATCTATCTGACCTTCAAATATGGGAATATAAAAATTAACTTGTACCATGAAGGGGGTAGCTCCTCCAAAGTGTCCACTTGACGAAGATGTGTTTGTTGTTGTTGGCAGTCATCAAAGGATTTGGGTAAATTTATCCATCATCTCATTCCTTTGTCACACAAGGGATTCCTTCAACAATAACTTAATAGGATCTCCAACTCCCTTGTCTCTATTTTATTCTTCCATGGGAGGCCATCGAGGTTGGAGAGGGTGGTCTTTCAGAGGCTCAAGTAGTTCGAGTCCCAATTCCTTATAACCTAACCTTGTTGGGGAAATTCACAAAGAAATGGATAAAGAGAATACCACTTTGATACAAATGATCTGGATTTACCAGGGAATGAAATGAAACACATAAATATGACAAAAACATAGAGATATAGTAATACTCAATTTCAATTAATGAATGACATATTTAGAAACCATAAAAATGAAGAGTGAAATGAACTCACAAGAATCGTGGCAAATTATCTATGAGAAGATATGTGAAGGCCATGCACATTCACAAGAAGTGATTATAATGAGGCCAAAAGGAATTTTAACATAAAGCATCGATGAGAAAAACCTAAACATCCAAAACCTTAACCCTAGAATATGAAATGCCAAAAGGTTTTTGGGCCCCGATGTGGTTAGTTGATACATCAACTTCCTGGGGGCATAAATTTTGCATACGATTTCCATTTGGGGGATTTGATAGCTCTTCAAAAAGGTCTAGTTGAGAAGTATATGTTCTAAATTTCCAAATCATGCCTTTGGCTAAATATTTGGCACTATTGCGCTAAAAAAACATCGTTTAGGGACTCAAAACGACCCTTGATGTTCAAGACCCGAAATTAAGCGTAGAAAACTGCCAAGATGGAAACTTTATTTTGAGCCAGTGGAATAGGAAGGGGGCCACTAATGTCCAACTGGATCAATCCTCCACCCTTAGGAAGCATTGGTCTCCATTTCATTGAGTTCCCCCATCAAATGGGGAAACTTTTGCTGAGCTTGACGCTTGGTGAGCCACTTGCCTTGGTGCAATAGTTCCCCTGTTGACAACCCAATAGAGTTGGGTATTCTGTTGGCAAGTTCCCTTAACCCATGTCTCTATGATCCGATCAATGGTTTCCTGTTACACGTACTCAAGGTTGATCTTTGTAGGTGTCAAATACTCTGTCACCTCCGATGTGTCCAATAGTGGTGGAAAATATTGCCGAAAGAGGTCCAAATTGAATATTGGGTGCAATCCAAGGAAGGGGGGAATACTTAACTCAAAATCATTGTCACCCATAACATTGGTGATGGTGTAAGGTCCATAGCAAAGTAAATGCATCTTTTAATGGGGTCATGTAAGGTGATCTTTCTGAAAATGCAACTAAACCATGTTTCCCACTTGAAACGTGTGTGGAACTCGATGTTGATCATAACATTGCTTGTACTTAGCATTGGATTTTTGTAAAATATCATGGACCCATTGGAATATGTGCTGAATCCATTCAATGAATTTGGTGGATTTTTCGGTCTCAGATTGAGCATGGGAAGATTCAACATGCATGGATGCAAGGGGAAGTTCTACATCAATGGGGCCCAATGGTTAAAATCCCAAGCCCACCTTGGCCAATTGAGCTATGGAGGGATTTGTTGTAGTTATGTGGAACATAAGGAAGGCTCTCAACCCATGTGTGTAGATTCTTGGAGTTGTACATGCACAAGATATGCATGATCATCCTATTGACGATATTTGTCTTTCCATCAGTTTGGGGGTGGAAGGCAGTGGATTTGGTGATCTTGGTGTCCAACAGTGACTGGAGGCTCAACCATAATGTACTTAAGAACCTGCTATCCAAATTTGATATGATGGTCTATGGTAGTCCAAAGTGTACCCACACACGCTCTAAGAAGAGCTTGGAAGTGTCCTCGACTATAACACTCTTCTTGTAAGATGTCAGAGTGGCCATCTTAGAGAATCGGTCCATAACCAAGAATACACAGTCATTTCCATGCTTGGTTGAGGGGAGACTTGACATGTAGTCCATCGAGATGGATTCACAGGACCTGTTGGGAGTAGGCAAAGGGGTGTATAATCCTTGTTTTTTAATGGTTGGCTTGGTGATGGAGAAGGAAATGCAGGATACGATATACTTACTGACATCCTATCGAAGCTTCGATCAATATAAATAATTTTGTAGTACTACCATTTTCTTCTCCATGCCAAAGTGTCCTACCACCCAATTGTAGTGGGATTCCCAAATAAGCTTCTCACTCTCAATTGGTGTAACACAAATATGAATTAGATGGTATAAAAATACATCATAAAGATGAAATTTGGAAATGGCCATGCAGGTTCCCAACTTCTGGTAGGTCGTAGCAAAGTCAAGATCATTGTCATCGAGTTGGGACCACTCAGAGGTCTCATACCCGCAAGAGTCAAGCACTGTGGTTGGTGATCCAACTAGAGGTCAACTGAGGTAGTCAACGATGTGATTGGTGCTCCCTTTCTTATATTTAATTTTGAAGTGACACTTCTCCAAGTATGTGAACCACTTTTGATGGTGGTCATTTTGTAATTTTCCTTGTGTTTGGATGAACTGCAAAGGGTTGTGATTTGTATGGATGACTGTTTCCTTCTCTAGAATGTAATTCTTCCATTGGAAGTAGGATTGCATGATATAATACATCTCTTTGTCATATGTGAGGTACTTATAGACTACATCTGAGAGTTCCTCACTGTGATAGGTGTTGAAAAGTCAACAAGAAACATGTGTCTAATTTAGTTTTCCCTTAATTAAATTAGACAATAAATATTAATCTATTATCTCATTCATAACTGAGTGATTTGGAATTGTAACAGAATTGTAAGTGTAGTTAAGTGAGTTA
>ML783801.1:94815-110519 GCA_009831015.1 Picea engelmannii
CATACTTAAGCTAATCATAGTAAAAAATAATTAATTAATAACATATAATTAATTAAGGTTATATAATAATTAATTATAATTTAGCTAATTTTTAGGATTATTTATGAAATTATTCATATTAATAAGTAAAGGGTCATTACAGCTCAGAATTTACTATCGCCTTGACACTTGTTGCATTTTTTATTATTATGTTCCCTGATATTTTAATGTGTTTGGCTTTCCTCTCTGCACGCACTTTGAGGTTGAGATTTTCTTGTCTCAAGGATTTGTTTTGATCAGCAAGCGTTTTGATTCTAGCCTGAAGAATGGGTATGTCTGTGTAATACTGCTCGATCCAATGAAAACAAACATCACACTGTATATGAGGAATGGTAGGTCGATGGAGTGCATGGTCAAACATGGGTGTATCCACCTTATCTATTATCTGCTTCTGATCAGGCCTGATACCAGAGAAACCCTCCTTACCCTTGAGGCATGGTGGAAAATTTGTCACAAAGTCGTAGGGTTCAGTGGGAGTAATGATTTTCTTCCTAGAACCCTACAAATCTGGGTCTTCAAGAACAAGGAACTCTTCGATCTCGAGGTTTGAACACTTGTCGATCTCAATCGAGCCGATCGAGCTTAGACAAGTGTTGGATCGATTCCTAAGCTTTATCGAAATTTGGTGACCTGCCCTTTTGTTTTTGAACCCTATATCCATGCATTCTTTTGTTATCCCTTCGCGAGATTTTTCAACATCTGGGTTAATACTAACAATCGGGATAGCTTCAATTTCAGGAACACAAGGATTAATAAAATTCAACTTAGCATTCCCTTGCTCAGAAAATCCTGTAGGTGAAGACTTACTTAGTATCTCGATGTCTAGAGGGTTTCTGTTGGTAGAGTCTGGCGCATCAATTGAAAAATCGGACTGGTTTTTAATCAATGGCTCGTTAAGGCTAGGGTTTACTACAGGAACAGTCATGGAAAATACATTCCTTACCAAAAGCTTATCCCAACAGTCACCCACAGTTGACAAGTGATAAATCAAAAGGATCTTAATCAATCTGTGATGGAAAAGACTTGAATCAACAATCTGTCTCTTATATCTTTTGGACATTTTATAGAGACTCCTCAGCAAATAAAATGGCATGCTTAATTCAAAACCTGTGTGTTATCATATGAAAGGTAGTGGGAGCATACACCAAGGGTTTGATCGTAGATGCTTTACCATTCCATGTAATGAGAACCATATATACATAGAACCAAAACCCTGTGAATGCAATGAATGGCTCGTTAATACGTTGTGCTAGCAAGGTGAGGTAAGGACATGAGTACAACAGGTGCACATTGATTGTCATGACTACTAACACGACTATTGAATTTGCAAGGGGTTTATCAAAAATATCAAAAGGCTCTTAATAAATTGAATACAAACCATCGAACCATACAATAACTATATTAAAAAATCAAAAATATCGAAAATAGGTCATTCCAACATTGGGTTTGGATTTGATACAAGCATGATGACCTTTAAAAGAATGCCTTCTAAAGAAAATATAACACCAATCTAGGTTTTCATGTTTGATTCATGCTTTCAGTCATGAATCAAACATAAAACAAAACGAAAACGCAATAATAAAGAATTAATGAACATATTTGCTAATCCAGTAATCATCTCAAAACGATAATGTTCACAAGATCGAGGTGAAGGTAGCTACAGAAAATGCAATTTCTTCTTTAAATAGAAAATATATGTAGGGCTGCCAACAATGGTGACGTACTGGGCGAAGAAGTTATCTCTGCATCACCAGAAAATTCATGTTAAGATAGATCAGAATGATGAAAAATTAAGGAACAATCGACAACAAGTCAAGCATTCCGATAAAAACTAAAAAACATAGTCCAGCATCATATGTGTTTATGTCAAAATGTAATCTGGTATCATATCTAGATTACGAGAGGAACAATGTTTATGCAACTGCCTTCAATACTGTTGACATAGCCACTGCTACTAGCTGACCTCCATAGCCTTGGCAGGGATGTCACTTAAACCACTCTAAAACCTCTATCATGTCCAAAATTAGTCCATTCATGATGAAGAACATCTTTATTCATGGATTAATTTTAAGGGACATACCTAATAATTTTCTTGAACCCGACATTGCTTCACTACCAGCAGGCCTATTTAGTACCCCGACGAAGTTGCCTTGGTATCATGGATGCATTTACCCGCTGCCAGCAGAACTGTTCAGTGTCTTAGCAATTTTACAAACACTTCCCACACCTTGCAGTGCTTTCAACTCTCTAGAATTAATTTACAAATTTGCAGAAACTTTTATGATATTCAAGAGAGAGGGGTGATACTGAAAAATTCAGATTTTGAAAACATAAATTGATCTCATATAATTCATCTGTTTTTTAAATGATCTTTACCATGATCTGAACACTTAGATTCCTGTTACAAAACCATCTCAAGGACAGGAAGGTATAATCGAGTTGTTTTCTTAAAAACATAGACAACATTAAGAGTTTATTAATGATAATCATTATCCTCTCAAGATTTTGAAAAGAAACCAACAACACTATTTTAAGTAGGAACTTTCTTCCGCTAATCTGAGTTTAGCAATTTACAACATGGTGCTTTGAAAAGTAGTTAGTTGTTTCTCTTGGATAAAAATTCTGATTTTCCTTCCACAAATGAAATGGTGACACATACATAATTATTCAGAAACAAACCACAAACAAGCAAAATGAAAAGAACCAAAATTAAAAACAAAAACAAAGATATGTACAAAGAGGTGGATCTGGAACCATCAAGTGAAATATCTTTTGAGAGCTTGGCCATCCATTGGGAAAGTGTCTGGATGTCCCTCCAAGTTGTGCAGGCGGAAAGATTTGGGACCTAATTTTTCAAAAATTACGAATGTCCCCAACCACAGATTCTTGAACTTGGTGTGTTCCCCTTTCCCTTCGTGAGCTTTGTCCCACTTGAGAACTAAATCTCCGACATCGAAATTCTTGTCAGAAGAAGAATTCGAATCAAACTAGATTTTTACAATTTGTTGGTGCTGATCCAATTTATTCTTAGCTTGTGCTCTTACTTCCTCCAGTTTTAACAAGGCATTAATTTGATTTTCAAGGGGAGGGAATTTCTCCTCTTGAACTTTCTATGATAATTGCAGAGAAGGAAGCAGAACATGTGGAGGGAGGATTGCTTCTCTTCCGTAGACAAGAAAGAAAGGGGAATTACCAAAAGAGGCTTTTGGGGTGACCCTATCTTCCCAAAGTGCATTATATAGTGCACTGTGCCAGTTCTTATGATTTTCTGAAACTATCCTTTTGATGATCTTGATTAATTTTTTTTTTGTTGATTATGCTAGACCATTTCCTTGAGGGTAGTAGCTAACAAAATATTTCAATTTAATCCCTTTTTCCAAGGCAAAGATGTTCATATCGAGGGACGAAAAGTAAGAAGCGTTATCAAAGACCAAACATTCAGGGATGCCGAACCAGGTGATGATATGAGAGTTGAGGAAAGATACTACCTGATTTGTATTTACCACTTTCAAAGGTGCAACTTCAGACCATCTGGTAAAATAATCCATTGTTGTAATGATATATTTGTGTTGTTGTGAAGAAGAAGGGATAATTGGTCCTATGATGTCAAGACCCCACTGCTGAAAAGGTGAATCTACAGTAACAGGCTGCAAAGGGAATGCTTCCTTTTTCACCCGTCAAGCAGCCTTTTGGAAGATTATGAATTTACGACACAACGCATGGTTGTCTTTAAATAACATGGGCCAACAGTACCCATCTCTTAACACTTTGTGAGTAGTGGTGTCTCCACAGAAGTGACCACCAACCTCACCTGCATGAAGTTTAGATAGTACTTTCTCTGCTTCATCCTTTTCCAAACAACGCATAAGAACACCATCAAAATTCTTTCGAAATAATACATCATTTATTAACTGGAAAGATGCATATTTTAGTCTTAGTGCTCTTTTGTTCTTAGGATCAAGATAGCGAGGAGCAGATCCATGTGTCAAGTAAAATTTAATGTTCTCATCCCAAGAATTAGCAGCAACTTGTGCACATCTAATTTGATTTTCATTGTGTTGATTTACAGTTAAGGTGTTAATTTGAGTTTCATGTTCTTTAACTGACTCAACCACTAGTTTACACAGGCATTGACCACTAACAGTCTGAGCAGGGGTTATTTCGAGATCATATTCCTATAAAGACGTCATCTAATTTTCCCTTTTCTCACCCAGTTCTTTTTGTACCAACAAGTTTCTTACAGCTGGGTAGGGAACAATAACCTTGGTTTTGGATTTCAACATGTATGACTGGAAGTGTTTCATTGCTTTAAAAACAACATATGTCCGTTGATCTACTGTTGGGTAGTTAAGCTTTGCTCCTTCAAAATCTGAGCTCATGAAGGAAATGGGTATCTCATTACTTTCATCATTTTTCCGTGTTAAAACAACAATGTAAGATCGGTCAGAAGCAAAGGTGTAAAGCGTGAAATCTTGGGAAAAATTAGGGTTCATCAAGGAAGGAGCTTCTATTATTGCTTTTCTAATAGAATCAAAAGCTTGACTTTCTTGGGGTCCCCAATGGTACTAGACATCCTTTTTAATTAAATTTTGTAATGGTCTTACCGTTTCTGAGAAAATTGGGACAAATCTTCTAACGAAATTAATCTTGCCTAGAAATGACTGCATGGCTTTTCTGGAAGAGGGAGGTGAGAGTTTAGCAATAGCTTGGGTTCTTTCGGGATCGATAATCATTCCGTCTTTGGACACTATAAACCCAAGTAGTTTGTCTTTCTCTACTGCAAAGACTAATTTCTTAGGGTTGAGAGATATGCCA
Source organism: Picea engelmannii (assembly GCA_009831015.1). Taxonomy (NCBI): domain Eukaryota; kingdom Viridiplantae; phylum Streptophyta; class Pinopsida; order Pinales; family Pinaceae; genus Picea; species Picea engelmannii. Next base: position 99,670 of record ML783801.1, read on the forward strand.
TACGTACGATGTCATTCTAGGACAACCGTAAGGTGAGACAAGTGATCTTTCTTGTTTTTAGAGAAAATGGTAACATCATCAAGATAGACCACAACTGATTGATTTATGAGACCATGGAAATTAATGTCCATTCCTCTCTCCAAAGTGGCCCCAAAATTTATCAATCCAAAAAGACATTTTCCTGTAGGCATAAGTGCCCCATGGGGTACAAAAAGTGGTTTTAAGTTGTTCTAAGGGAGACATGAGAACCTGGTTGTATCCCGAAAAACCATCTAACAGAGATAGTCTTTCGAAACTAGATACCTGCAGAAGAATTTGTTCCATTGGAGGAACATGATAGTTATATTTATCAGATGCTCCATTCAAGTTACGAAATTCGACACAGAGTCTAATTTCACCACTTTTATTCCTTACAGGAACTAGATTAGACACCCATTGTGTGTGTCTCACCAGGAAATTTATCTTTGCATTTAGTAATTTATTTAGTTCTTTCTTGACAATGGGTTCCAATTTGGGGTGCATCTTTCTTAATTTCTGCTGAAAAGGCTGAGTTTGTGGTTTCATGGGGATGACATGTTGTATTATATTAGGATCAAATGTTTTCAAATTATCATATGTCCAGGCAAAAACATCTTTAAATTATTTAAAGTTTTTTATAAAAGTAGATCTTTCTTGCTCAAAGAATCTCGTTCCCAAATTAATATTTTGGGGATTTTCCTTTGTCCCTAAATTTACCATCTCATAAATCAAAGAAAAACTGTTCGTTTTAAAATTAACTGACCTCCTAAATTTATCATGCAAGTCCTAAAACTTTTCTAGTCTTACAACAGATAGGGGGATAGATTTTACCAGATTAGATGTCGATTCAGGAGATCTAGGATTTGATATTACCATGAAGTTGTGGAGGTTTTCATCGTGAGTGCCTTCATCAATGATTGCGCCTTGGAAAGTGTCTTCCATGTGAAAAATGTTGAGGATCTGTTGGTCATCGTCGAACACTCTCCAGTTGGTGATGTTGTCCAGGATCGACGGATTGAACAACAATTCAATCGAAAATGCATTAGGAGAAATACCTTCTGTAGGAAATAGTTTAGAAGCGATGTTAGACAATAAATCATCCTCTGAATTACTTAGTCTAGGAATGGAATTTATGTTAAATGCTGAAAATTTTTGCATTAAACTCCATACCTCAGTTTGGTAACTTTTCAGATGTGGTGACAAGAAATGTATGGAGTTTCTTACCTTCCTAACCACGATTTCAGAATCACCAAATACCATTAAATTCCATACATCCATATCCAAATCTTTCCTAAGTCCTTGTAAAAGTGCTTTGTATTCGGCGGTGTTATTAGTGCACTCAAACTCTAATCGACAGGCAATGAAAGTCTTATTACCTGCGGGATCTATGAGTACACATCCTGCACCGACTCCTTCTTTGGATTTGGATCCATCAAAGTACAATGACCAGATCTGAGCTTCATCAGGAGTGTTTGGCACACTTGGCAAAGGTGAGGTCTGAGTATAGGTCATAACTTCCAATTGCTGCCCAGGATTAGTGATGGGGGAAATTTCGGTCATGAAGTTACCAAAGAAGGTATTCATTCCCTGCATTTCAAATGAATTAGTAGATGCAGTAAGAGGTTTATTTTCATCATTTATATTCGTCACGGTGTTCTTAAGATAGTGTTATCAGTTTATCCTAATTTTATTGTGTTGTCCATTTTCCGGTAGCCACAAATGAGACCAATCTGTGGAAAAGTAACCATGCAGAAATTCAGACCAGTCCTTGCTTAAAAAAAAACCATAGACTTCAGGGATATCAACAACAAAAATGTCAATTATCTGATGGACCTTAGGATTGGAAGATAATCTAACAAGAACATCCTTAAGTTCACCGATTACCTTTACATTTGTTCGATCTAGCTGAATGATTATGAGATAAGAAGGTTTAACTTCTGCGTTAATATTTTCACAAACAGATAGCGGCATGACATTTGACGATGCACCGGAATCAACCATACAATTATGTACATTCCTATTAAAAATTTCAAAAGTTAAAAAGAAAGGCGAGACATTTTTCCGAGTGTTAACAACATAATTCTGTTGATTTTTAACTATTGTCCCTAAAACAATTTTATTTACATTTGCTACAGTTTTTTCAGCTAAAACCCTTTTATCTGGAGGTTCAGATGTTGTTTTAGTTGGGATATTTTGGGTTGTTTTTGAACCAATTTCTATTGTTTTCTTGCTGCTAGGATTGTTGTTTTGAATGTTTTCAGTGATACTCTGCGACATTTTCTACATAATAAGGAAAAAATTTAGCAACTCAAAAACAAAAATATTAGCCCTCAGTTTTTTAAGATCTTCAATTAAATCGTATTCTAAAACATGGGATGCTAAACTTTGTTTAATTTCAACTTGCTTCGACTGCTTTGGAAGTGCATTATTACTCGCTTCAAAATAAGGTTTGTTCTATGTTTTGCTTCTTGTGTTGTAGGGATGGACTGTTTCAAAATTTGCTTGGAAAATACTGTCAGAGAAGTGATTGAAGATATTGGGGGATGAATCTTCTTCTTCCGGTACTTCTTCCTCAGCTACGTCTTCAAAAAATTTAGGAGGGGTAGAAGCAGAATTATCATGTGCTTCTAGAATGGTTTGCAAAGTGTACTGTAAGCTTTCGAAATTAAGCCCTTCAGTGGTTGAGTTTGGCTAGTTGGGATGAAAAGGCTTTCTGAATGGAGGTTTAAAACTTCCTTTGCTTGAGGATGCCTCCTCGAATGATCTCTTCAATTCCATGACCTGATTTGATAGTTTTTGGAAATCTTTATGCAAGCTTTCTAAGTCTAAAATTCCAGGTTGACTTTTGGCTTGGGGAGGCCTAGTAAGGATTTCTATTTTCTTTTTAGAGGATGAAGTTGTTTTAGCTTCACTATTGAGATTGTCTTTTAAGCTTAATATATCCTTTTCAATTTGGCTTACCTTCTCAAAGGCTTCCAACAGTGTGCTATTTTTAGACATTTTGACCCAAATTGCTACGTTATTATGTAGATCTTTGGTGTAATATGCGACAATTAGACTTTCATCAAGCATTGAATCTACGGGAATTCGATTCTTTAACATAAGAAATCTCTAGTTAAAATCTTTTACTTTCTCCTTAGGATTCATTTTTAGACTGAAAAGCTCCATAACCAAGACTTCAGGATTTTTATCATCGCCAAATTTCTCTAAGAAACAGGTTTTAAATTTGTCTCAAGAGACAATGGTTTGGGGCTGTTGGGAGAAATACCATGTGGAGGCATTGCCCTCAAATGTATAAGGAAATAATCTGCATACTACATCTTCATGCTCTACACTTCGAAGTCTAATGGCCAACATAAAAAAAATTATGTGATCCTCAGTAGATTGTTTAGAATCTGGATCAAATTTAGGCAACCATTTCTCTGGGTGTTTTGGTAATGGGTGTTGGGGTCCGAGTACAACCACGGCATCTTGATTGAGCCAAGGTCTGGCAAGATTGTTTTGGTTTTCCATGGGATTTGGTGGTGTCGAAGGATGAGATAATTCAGACGAGGAACTGCCTTCGTCAGATGATTCTCCTCCTGAAGAGAATGGAGATGAACCAAGTGGGGACGATGGAATACCAGATCCCCCGACTTCAAGAATAGGTGTCTCGGTAGGATTAGTAGTATGTTCACCTAACGGATTTTGGAGAAGACCAGTGCCTCTAAGTTGTTCTTGGATATCTGAGAAGTCAAGGGGTTGATTAAGTGGCCTACCAGGTTGTATGATATGGGATAAGGAACTATGTGTCCTTATGAGCGGCTAACGAACAATTTCTTGGACATCCGCTCCTTGAGGGGCTCGTGTTACTGGTTCAACGGGAATCTCAGGATTATCGTTTGAGGTAGTTGTTGTTTCAAGTGTAACATTGTTGTCTGAGCGACTACACATTACAACAGGGGAGCAGGTGTGTGGGGGAGGAGTCTTGCGACCTCCATGTACCATCAATTGAATTCAACCCTCCTTCTAGCGCCATTTGTTGACGGGAAAATTTGACAGGCCGTCAACTGGAAGAATAGGTTCGGTCTGGAGTTGTCTAAATAACCCAAGCCGTTTGGTGTAACCTATTCAGACGGGTTTAATGGCTCCGTTAGCCAACTAGGGTCCTAGAAAAAAGAGAAGAAATAAACTAACTAATGCTAAAACTATAATAATATATAAACTTTAATCTAATTATTTACAAATACATTCAACAGAAAGATAAATATGAACATGCCATTATGTACATAGTATTTACAGATTGCAAGTTTTTTAGTAGATGCCTTGCAAAATCAATGTTTGGTAAATGTTTTCAAAAGTAGATAAAGAAAGCACATCTTTTTATTTTCTATTTTCCAATTTTAAATCTAAGAACTTACATAACATATGTTATGAAACAAGGGTAGAGTGATGGTCAAACCCAATCTAAAACTGTCCTGTTTTTCTAATAGGTAAAACAACATAAATTAAATGGAAATAAAGCTAGCTTGAGATTAGTTTTATTCCATGTCTATGCCTCTGTGCAATACAAAACTCCAACTATCCCGCCTGTAGACAAAATCTGTAACAGGTGTGTACTGATGCCTCCCAAATAAATTCCAGGTGTTTATCGACAACTAGGATATGAGAACAAAGTAGTATACATGTGTGTACAATGATCTTATAATTATGAATGGTTATAGTAACAAAAATCTTAATGTAAGGCATTCATTTTATCAATCAACTAAACATCACGAGTAAATCATGACATTAAAATCGATATAACAATCACAGTGATAATTTGTGAAAAAACAAATGACAGACAACATTTAAAACATCGAATAAAATGGAACATCATATGTAATTGAGACTAAAGCTATACAACACATTAATATTCCAAAATAAAAGAGACAAAACATCAACGAGACAGATTCACATTGGTCTAAAGACGAAATGCTAAAAGTTGGTCCATTAAGTTTTGAAAATCATTTTTCCATAATCTGTACCAGGCCAAGATGTCCTTACTTACAAAATGAACAGTATTTAAAATGATTTGAAATCACATTTTCCTATCTCATAGGATAGGATAGGATTTCATGAAACCAAAAATATTACAAAAATAGAGGGCTAACAACCACTTATAACAAAGTTGATTCTAGTCAAAATTTGATAAAAGTTTTTGCAAAATAGAAAGAAAAGAAACTACTAATTCACTTAGATGCATAATCAAATTTGTTTCTCCCCAGATACTCAGCAACTGAATTTCATACTTCCTGAAAAGACAAAACAAATTTAATAAATTAGAAAATGATTCATAACCAATTTCTAATTTTTATTTACAAAGAGACTTGGCTACAGAATCGAAGATTTTGTAGCCAGTCTTAGTTTAGCAATAAAATCAAATTCCAAATTGACTTATTTCGAAAATAGATAATAGGCATAAAATAAGAGGAGAAATTGTTATACCATTTAGAAATTGACTAAAGATGGGTCGGGTAGCTAAGAATTTACTATCGCCTTGACACTTGTTGCATTTTTTTATTATTATGTTCCCTGATCTTTTAATTCATTTGTCTTTCCTCTCTGCATGCACTTTGAGGTGGATATTTTCTTGTCTCAAGGATTCATTTTGATTAGTAAGTGTTTTGATTCTAGCCTGAAGAATGGGTATGTCTGTGTAATACCGCTCGATCCAATGAAAACAAACATCACACTATATATGAGTTATGGTAGGTCGATGGAGTGCATGATCAAACATGGGTGTATCCACCTTATCTATTATCTACTTCTGATTAGGCCTTATACCAGAGAATCCCTCCTTACCCTTGAGGCATGGTGGCAAATTTGTCACAAAGTCATAGGGTTCAGTGGGAGTAATGACTTTCTTCCTGTAACCCTGCAAATCTAGGTCTTCAAGAACTAGGAACTCTTCGATCTCGGGGTCTGAACACCCATCGATGTCGATCAAGCCAATCGATCTCAGATGAGTGTTGGATCGATTCTTAATCTTTCTTGAAATTTGGCGACCTGCCCTTTTGTTTTTGAACCCTATATCTATGCATTCCTTTGTTATCCCTTCGCGAGGTTTTTCAACACCTGGGTTAATACTAACAATCAGGCTAGCTTCAATTTCAGGAACAAAAGGATTAATAACCTTCAACTTATCCTTCCCTTGCTCAAAAAATCTTCTAGGTGAAGACTTACTCAGTATCCCGACGTCTAGAGGGTCTCTGTTGGTAGAATCTGGTGTATCAATTGAAAAATCGGACTGGTTTTTAATCAATGGCTTGTTAAGGCTAGGGTTTACAATAGGAACGGTCATGGAAAAACCATTCCTTACCAAAAACTTATCCCAGCAGACACCCACAGTTGACAAGTGATAAATCAAAAGGATCTTAATCAATCTATGATGGAAAAGACTTGAATCAACACTCTATCTCTTATATCTTTAGACATTTTATAGAGACTCCTCAACAGATAAAATGGCATGCTTAATTCAAAACCAATGAAATGCATGAGTAAGCGAATGTGATAGAGGAATACTAATCCATATCGACCCTCACAAGTCACAAATTGTTTAAGAATCAATAACAGGCTATGCCACCTAGGTTTAACTAGGGAAATGGGAATACCTTTTTCGCAATAGTTGATTTTCTGGGACGTCATGAAGAGGCTCCATGGTAATCCTTCAATTTGTGATTTTTTGAACCATTTCTCACTAGTGGATGGAAGCCCTATGGATTCACTCACAAACCCCTCGGTTATCTCTAACTGTGTGTCCCCAATTTTCACTTTGCAACCATTGAAGGTCTACGCGAAAGCCTGCACCACCTAAAGGTTATAGCCTTCAAATATTTCCAGGAAGACATCCCAGCATTGGCTTTTTAAGTCTTAGATTGCATCATCATGAGAGAGTAATTCCTGGAAGCCATTCGGCTCCAATCGAAAGACAGGAGCCATGGAAAATGCGATCAGAATGTAACAGGGATAACTCAAAATAGTTTTAGGTTAGAATGGTGGGAGCGATATGAACAAAATTGAATGGATAATGGGGAAACGACCATCACAAAACCTATGTGTTATCATATGAAAGGTAGTGGGAGCATACATCGAGGGTTTGATCATAGATTCTTTACCATTCCATGTAATGAGAACCAGACATACAGAGTATTGAAACTCTGTGAACGCAATGAATGGCTCGTTAATACATTGTGCCAGCAATGTGAGGTAAGGACATGAGTACAATAGGTGTGCATTAATTATCATGACTACTAACACAACTATTGAATTTGCAAGGGGTCCATCAAAAATATAAAAACGCTCTGAATAAATTGAATACAAACCATCGAACCATACAATAACTATATTAAAAAATACAAAATATCGAAAATACATCATTCCAACATTGGGTTTGGATTTGATACAAGCATGATGACCTTTAAAATAATGCCTTCTAAATAAAATATAACACCAATCTAGGTTTTCATGTTTGATTCATGCTTTCAGTCAAGAATCAAACATAAAACAAAACGAAAATGCAATAATAAAGAATTAATGAACATATTTGTTAATCCAGTAATCATCTCAAAATGATAATGTTCACAAGATCGAGGTGAAGGTAGCTATAGAAAATGAAATTTCTTGTTTAAATAACAAAATTATGTAGGGATGCCAATAGTCCTGTAAGGCACTCTTTCTGTGAATGCAACCAAACCTTTTTTCCCACCTAAAACTTGTGGGGAACTCGGTGTTGATCATGGAGTTTCTTGTACTTAACATTGGATTTCTATAAAATATCATGGAATTGTTGGTGGATGTGTTGAATCCATTTAACGAATTTGGTTTCTTTTTCGACCTCAAATTGAGCATGGGAATGTTCTGCCTATGTGGATGCAATGGGAAGTGCTACATTAATGGGGCCTAATGGTTGAAATCCTAGGCCCACCTGAAAAGGGATGTGGTCGATCAAGCTATGGAGGGATCTATTGTATAAATGTTGAACATAAGTAAGGCTCTCATCCCATGTGCATGGATTCTTGGATTTGTACATGCACAAGATATACGTGATCATCCTATTGATGATGTGTGTCTGTCCATCAGTTTAGGGGTGGAAGGAAGTGGATTTGGTGAGCTTGGTGTCCAACAATGACTAGAGGATTGACCAAAATGTACTCAAGAACCTACCATCCTGATATGATATGATGGTTTGTGGTAGTCCAAAATGTACCCACATAGGATTGAAGAATAGATTGGTAGTGGCTATGAATATGATACTCTTCTTGCAGGCTATTAGAATGTCCATCTTAGAGAATCAATCCGCAACGACGAATAAACAATCATTTCCATGCATGATTGAGGGGACACTTGAAATGTAGTCCATCGAGATGGATTCCTAGGGTTTGTCAGGAGTAGGCAGAGGGGTGTACAACCATTGTTTTTTAATGGTTGGCTTGGTGATGGAGTAGGAAGTGCATGATATGATATACTTATTGACTCTTGTCAAAACTTCAACAAATAGAAATATGTTTTTTGTACCGTCAGTGTCTTATCCATGCCAAAGTTTCCTACCACCCGACTATAGTGGGCTTCCCAAATCAACTTCACACGCTCGCTTGAAGGAACACATAGATGATCCAGATGGCACAAAAATATATCCTAAATATGAAATTCGGCAAGGATATTGCATGTTCCCAACATCTGGTAGGTTGTAGTGAAGTCAGGATCACTGGAATAGAGTTGGCACCACCTAGAGGTCTCATGCCCGCAAGAGTCGAGCACCATGGTTAGTGCTACAACTGGAGGTTTATTTAGGAAATTAGAGATGTTATTGGTGCTCCATTTCTTATAGTTAATGTTGAGGTAAAATTGTTGCAAGTATGTGGACCACTTTTGATGGTTCTCATTCTGTAATTTTCCTTGTGTCTGCATGAAATGTAGAGAATTTTGATCCATATAGATGACTATCTCCTTCCCTAGAATGTAATGCTTCCATTGGTGGTAGTCTAGTACAATGGAATACATTTATTTTTTATAGTTGGGATACTTACGTATGACATTTGAGAGTGCCTCACTATGATATGCCACCGGATGATTGTGCTAAGTGAGAAAGACACCAACAATGTATTCTGAAACATCTATCTCAATCTCAAAAGGTTGTTGCATATCATATAAGGCGAGCACTAGGGTTGATCATAAACGATGTTTCAGATTGTAAAATTATTTTTATTGTGACTTGGCCCACACAAATTTGGATTTGAAACCACCCTTGGTTATAGCTTGGATAAAGTGCCATGCAATATGATAGAACCCCAACACGAATTTGCGATAGAAGTTGTCAAGGATTAAGAAGTTATGAAGCTTAGATAGTGTTGTCGGTGTTGGCCAATCATGAATGAATTGGATCTTGGCTGGAGCCACATGCACACCATGATAATCTACAATGAAGTTGAGGTATTGGACCTCCTTTATGCCAAAGGAGCATTTATCCAAGTTATCATATAACTTGTGTTTTCGCAGAGCGTGGAGGACCTGATGAATGTGATGCAAGTGTTCTGGCCAACTCTTACTGAAGATGAGGATGTCATCTAGATATACAAGCACAAAGGAATTGTTGAAAGGATGCAAGATGTCGTCCATCAACTGCTAAAATTCGTTGGGTCATTCTTTAAGGCAAAGGGAATGACCAAAAAATCTAAAAGAAGTTATTTAGACTTGAAAGCAGTCTTCCATACATCACTTGATTCTATTGGGACCTAGTGGTAGCTGAAATTTAGATCAATCTTACTAAAGTAATTGGATCCCTTGAGTTTGTCGATAAGGTCGTCAATTTGGGGAATTGGGTACTGGTTCTTGACTGTGATTTTTTTTAGAGCTATGTAATTAATACAGATTCACAAGGTCTAGAATTTCTTCTACACGAGCACGATTGAGATTTTGCAGGGTGAGGAGCTTGGTTGAATATTCCCTTTTTGGATCAACTCTTGAATTTGGTTCTTGATTTCCTCATTTTCTAGGAGAGAGAGTCGATATACTATCCCATTAGGTAAAGACAAACCAAGGAAAAAATCAATTGAATGATTTACCTAACAGTGCAGAGGCACCCTGATAAGTGCAGTGGAGATGTCTCAATATTCTTCCATGACTTTTTCCACTTACTTCCATTGTGTAGAGAGGCCTTGTGCAGAGGCCATGGATGTTGCTACGACCTTCCATTCACTTTGAGAGAGAATCATGAAGAGGATAAATTTCCTAGTCTGGGAGATGACCTTCCTGGACTGCTTAATTGAGACCAAATAAATTGTTGTAGATGGAGCTGCCTCTAGTATTCTGTAGAGTTGTATTCCCAAAGTAACAATGAAACTATGAGGTCTAAACTCATATACAACATGAAATTTTCACATATATTTCTAGACTAAAATAACATCACAAACTTCAAATGGGGAAACATCATGTTGATACTGAGAGGGGGGTGAATCAGTATCAAGTACAATTTAAAAACCCTTTTCAACTTATACTTAAACCATTCAATTATATCCAATGAGAAATGAACAATAGTATAAGAGTTACACTAATACACCACAATACACCATGCACAATATATGAGAAATAATCAATAGTTTTTGTTCAAGGGAAGTAATGACTTCCAAAGGTAGCTACATCTTCCAAATGTAAAGGGAGGGATAAACCTCTAAGAGGAAGATACAATCCTCCAATATCAAGAGAGAGTTGAACTCTCCATCCTTGCCCCTTCCATCCACCCAAGAATATATGAGAGATAATAAAACTTTACATTAAATCATCACCATCAACCAATCATCACATAGAACCTGATA
>ML783801.1:123815-142768 GCA_009831015.1 Picea engelmannii
ATATATATATATATATATATAAGGAATCAATGTAGATTTATCTTAGCTTTGGATTTAGCATCAGTAGAGAGGGATAAGTCCCTCGAGGCGAAAACATTTTTTATATTCAAAAAAATTGAAAAAAGGTTCACATTTCCAAAAATTTGATCCCTCTCAATGTATGATAGACCCACAATTAACATGGATCTTTATTACAACTAAGAAACTTTTCATTATGCACATATTGTTATTTGAAATATTGTTATGGTTTGAAGAGCTTGTGGCTTGATTATGGTTATAGTTCTATTTGATTTTGTAATTCACATGGCTATTGTGATTTATTGATAGAAAGAATATTCCATAAGTTTATAACTATGGAATATAAATGAGTGGGGATGTGTGTTATTATAATTATGCATGGTATATAGTAATCGATATGAAATTGAGAACATATTAGTTCAAATGTTTCCCATAAATTTCTGGGATTTTCTGAAGTTTAACTTTATGTAGTTTAAGTTTAACTTTATGCTATGGAATTTTGTATTTTTTTAAATATTTAAATTATTTTTTTGTGTTCCTATTCGTCGATAAATTGAACCCGTTATTGTAGAGGTGACGAGGCCTTTTAAGACACTATTTAATATCATCAAATGTAATTTCAATAGTGTCAAGGTTTATATCCGTCGATTTTCTCTTGGGATTCGACACCTTGAAGGATTTTGGCTCTGTTTTCTCAAGGACGTCCAACATGATCGACAAAGAGTCAATTTGGGTTGTTGCATTCAAGGATGATTGTAAGGATGAAAATTTGTATTAAAATGTAGAAACTTGAGCTAATCTTACTAGTACTTAATATGCAAAATGTAAAGTGTTTGTTGATAGTTTTGTAAAAATATTCAAATTTCTAAGGATTTTATATAGTTTCTATAAAATTTTGGCAATTTTTAAGGTAAAATGTGTTTATTCTATGGAATTTGGGTGAATGGTTTTTAGAAAAAATCAAAATTAGTGAATTTTTTTTTGGGAAAAACCATGGAAAATTAGCCCATTTGTGAAATTTAGCCCCTAAAATAATTTATGGTTGTGTTTATGATAGGAAACACTAGTTATTTCATGGCGGTCAAATGACACATGCAATTAAAGGGTTTCCTATCTCGATCATTCCACTACTGATCTTGCAAAATTATTTTCCACTAGTGCAATGCAGAGAGGGGGAGGCAAAAATTGTAGAGATGAGAAGTAGGGGTAGCACTGGCAGAAGGTAAAGGAAAATAGGTCCTGATCAATGTTGGGGAATTCATGGTTGGGTTATTAGAAAAAAATTAATTGTCAATTATGGTGATCAAAGAGTAGCAGAAAAAAAAGAAATGAGTCGACTTGGGGTAGTATCATAGATAGGTGAAACGATGTGTCAACTTGGAGTTGAGTTATAAGGAAATAATTATTTATAGTTTCAGACAAACATATGACCACATGTGAATTGTGTTGCTTGGAAATTCTATCCTCTAGTTCAATTCTATCCTCTACTTCAAAAATTTGCCAAAAAAAATTATTGTCCAAATTCCTTGCTTCATGTGGTCCATGTTGGTTTGCAGAATTAATGTTAACCACACAACACCATCAAATTGTATTGTATATTAACATAAAATAATCAGTTACAATGGACTTACGTATAACTGATCAACTACTAAAACTACCAACTACCTGTAACCGTAGACAGATTAATTAAGGATGTAATTACCTTATTCTAACACTCCCCCTTAATTACATTCACTAATAGCATTAACTATAACTATCACTAACATCCCTTGGACTAAGATTTTTTTCACTACGAGCTTCATCTTTGATGGTTTATAATGCATTAGACCCCCCCTTAATCATAACTTGGTCCTAACCATCTCACATTTTGAGATTACAATCCATCTCACATTCCCTCTTTTAATGGAAGATTCAACTTCTCTGATTCAACATCAAGCTAGCACATGAGTACACCTTCCACCATTGTACCTACCCTAGTGGTTCATTCCAAAAATTGATGCCACATCATCTCTATGCTTGAGAGGGATACACCATGTGCTACATTGCTACCTGTATGCTTGAATAATAGGGCTTACAAAAAAACAAGGGAAATCAACTTGCCTATGGCTGGACTTTTACAACTAGGACCAAAACTCTCTGGGGTGTTAGGTACAACCAATCATGCACCCCCTCATTACAATATTTCATGTCAGGTACAACATTTCATCACTTGGGTTTTCATCTTGCTCGATTTCCCATGCGATATCATGCCAACATCTTCTCTCCACCGCTTCATAGTGGATTATTATATTCGTTGGTGACTCTTAAATATTACCGTTCCATTTTTTCTTTTGTAGATATAGTATTTGAACTTTCTTCGAAGGACCAGAAAAATACTCAATCTCGTTGTTGAAGACCTTTCTTGTGGACTTCCTTCTTCAACTGACCACCGAAATCCTCAATCTCATTGTTGGAGATATTTCTTGAGAACTTTCAGGCTGGTATTGTGGTCAAAAAATCGTGATCCAAATCTCTTCTTGCTTATGGCTAACCTTTATTCACTTGGGATCTTTTCACTCAGTGGTTTTTCAAATTTCTTATATTTTTCACTCCACTTCGATCCTTCCTTTATCAGTTCACTTCTTACTTCACTTCTTGCAGTGATATGTCAATCCTGCCTTTATCGCTCCACTTTAGCGATAAATTTTCTTTCTTGCAGTGATTATTTTGTTGCTCAATGATTTTGTTGATCCATTTTTTTGTGAATGCATACGATCTACCGATCCTTCACTTAGGATCTTTTCACCTAGTAATTCTTTCTTGTCTTTAACACTTCACGCTTCTTGTTGACTATATGGTAGTGATTTTTTTCTTATTGACTGTATGATACTTTCTTGAAATGAATTCTTCTTATTGACTTTGTGACCCATTCAGTGATTCTATCGATGCACATGATTTGTCGATCCTTTCTTCTTCCAATGTTTGTTTTTCACGGCTTCTTCTCTGCATTTCCTTATCTTGCTTAGTTTCCCTCGGGTTTATCGCTCCACACCATCACACAATTTGTCGATTATTTCTTGCTTTAAATCTTCCCCAAAGATTCTTCTTGCAGTGATAGCCCGATTCTTCTACTATTGATCATTTCTTTTCTATGATCCTTCTTGTAGATGACTTCTCGGAAATTCATCCATGCGATCTTGACTACACCTTCTCTCTATGGATCTTTCTTTTTTATCAAAGTTGAAGAATGAATCCACTCTTCCTGAGTCCTTTTAGCACTCATTGTTATACTGACTGCATTTATGGCCAACACCAAACCTTTTCATTCCAAGGCAATTTCTCTGGCTATGATCTCTATATCAATCTTAGGAGAAACTCCACTCAGAAATTCCCATCTTCTAAATAACTCCCAACCTTCCTCTGAGGACAAGGATTGCAATTCTAGGGAAAAATATATTTCCCCCATTGTTGTAACCACTTCACTGCTACCGCTACTCAATCCACTATTTTCTGTTGTGGATCCCCTCTCTAGGTTTTAACAAAGTTGTCAAGTGCGCAATCTCCCAATCCTCACCATTTTCTCCACGGATTTTGTATACGCCCTCTATCTCAAAGTGGATTCCCTCCGCACATTACATGAATTACCCTTGGTCTTCGATGTTCAAATTCAAATTCACAACACACTAGCAGTGTGAAACAACTTACTTCACTCAAATTATTTGAGTGGATGTTGAAGCAGTCTCTAATTCATGTTTAGGGTTTAAAGGACATTGCATATATGATTTATCCTTGTAGTTCTTGCCTTATCTCCACACCAAAGTGTATTGTTGCATGCTCATTTCTTTTATTTATATCTGTTTTCCTTATGGACAATTCTCCTTCCACTTTTTTCCTTATCTCCACACCAACACGTATTGTTACATGCTCATTTCTTTTCTTTATATCAAATTTTCTATCTTGATCCACTATCCTTGGCCACCTGACATGTCCTCCCATGTGGGAGCGAGGATCAAATAGTGAGGCCTAGACCCACTATGATACCATTTGTAGGTTTGTAGAATTGATGCTAAGCACACATCACATAAGAGAATTAGTTACAATGGAGTAACATATAACTGATCAACTACTAAAACTACCAACTACCTGTAACCGTAGACAGATTAATTAAGGATTTAATTACCTTATTCTAACAACCCATTCAATAACAACAACAACAACTATCGATCATTGATATGCAAAGTTTTATAATTGTACAACAACTATCCATCATTGATCTGCAAAGTTTTATAATTTTTTTGTGGCATGTATGCCAATAAGGAAATCTTGTTTATTATGTTTTGATGTGTGTTATTTATCATGTGTGTTCTTCCATTTTAAGAATGATAAGATTTTTGCATGTCATGTTTCCCATTAACGAATCCCTTCGCATATCCTTTGCCTTGCATTTTCAATGATTCCTTTTTAAAAGTGGAAGCAACTTGAAATTTAGCTAATTCCATTTCTTCTCACATTGATAATGGATTTCTTATTTGGTTGATAAACTATATTGAAATTGTGGATATAAGGAATATGTATACAAAATGTTATTATTTCTTTGTGTATTTGAAGATGAGTTCTAAGGAAGAAAATGAGTTCAAAGGAAGACCTGTACAATTTCTTGCCAAAAAGGCCCTAAATTGAAAAACAATGATGTAAAGCCACGTGAGTGGAAAAAGAAAACAAAATTATCTACTCCATCCTCTCTCTAAGATGATACCCCTAAATGGAATTTCATACATCGTTTCCCTAAACACAAAGCTGACTTAAGTGATATATTATATATGAATGATCGAAATTCATTAAAAAGCCACTCATCCCTCATTAAAATGAATCAAGTCGTAGAACCTATTACTAGCCAAGATCCCATTGACCATCCATCCTCTCCGATATCTTATACTTCCATTTTCATATTCATGTTTATTTTCTATGGACATGATGGTTAGTTTTGGTTCTGGACATAAAGGTATCTAATGACGGTTAGTTTGTATTATGGTGCATATACAAGCATGTAATTAGGAGTTATAACAACAACATATAATATAGTATATAATATGATGATCCTTTTTAATAAAGATAACTATTAAGGTATTATTTTTAATTTTTTAAGTCATCAAAATTATAGTGATCTTGGAACATTCTCCTAATGTTTGGAACATTGCTTTTAATACTTTTTTAGTATCAAAATAAATCTAAGTAATCTATTATTTTTCTGAAGGTACATTCATTCACGTTTTACAAAATACAATATGGATTTTTGAGCATCATTATATAAAAAATCCAATTAATCTCTTACTTTTTATAAAGTAAGATAATAGAATGCATTTGTTTTTAAATTCACTAGATATATAGTGGTTTCCAAAAAATGAGCTCTGCTAGGGTTTCCACCCCGAGCCCTCTACGTGCATCGCCCTGAGTTCCTTCCATGACCATGGAGGTCGAGGAAGGGGAGCCTCCTGGCGCCTCTTACAGTTCTGTCATTGCCCCCGAGTTGGGCTTCAAACACTTCAAGAGACCGCCCTTTGAGCTTCCAGCGGAAATGAAAAGCATTCTTTGGGAGGATGATCTTCCGAAGGAAAAACCTATGGAGATTGACCCTGAAACAAACCATCCAAAAGCGGCTCGCACCTGGGAACTTGGCAAATGCATTTCGTAGGCTCTTGTCGCCCCCAAATATACTATCAAGTCTCCACAAATAGAAGATCAAAAGAAATACATGAAGGATTTCTCCCTGGTGGGAAACATTTTGGGCCTATGGTCATCAGAGAAAGATTTAGTGAAATGGATTCAACACTGGTGGAAGCCCAAAGGTCATTATGACCTTCAGCTCGGTTCAAATGCTTCTTCACTATCATCTTGCATAACCTTGAGGACATAAACATAATCTTTGAAGGGGGGTTGTACCTTTACAACTCGACAAGACTTATCCTCCATTTCTAGATGGAAAAGTTCAGTCCAGAGAAGGAAGACTTCACACATGCACCGGTTTGGATGTGACTTCACTCTTTACCTCAATAGTTTTGGTTGGAGGAAATCCTAGCATGCATAGGAAATACAATTGGCATCTACGTCAAAGCTTCGGAGGCAACAAAAAAACGAAGGTACACTGCTTATTCTTGTATTTGTGTCTATTTAAATATATCCAAACCCCTACCCAGAGCCATAACCTTGGACTACCAGGACGAAGACTGGTCCCAACCCCTATATTACAAGCATATTCCCTTTCGTTGTCGAAAGTGTCATGAACATGGCCATCTCTTACGCGATTTCCCCCTAAATAACCCCAACAAACCAAACCCTGAGGATCTTGACAAATTCAAGGACGGTTTCACCGAAGTCACGAGGCTCCGCAAGAAACTGGCCAGAAAAGCACCTCCTCAGACCCCCTCTGGACCCTCAACCAGTAACTCTTTCGAAGCCCTCCAGACACTACCAGAAAATCCCATCATTCCCTCCATCCCCCTGACAAATCCTAAGGCCCCAGAGCAAGCTCAAGTTATTCAGACTCAGTCCCACCTAATCCCATAATCACTCAAATCCCCACCACGAAGAACTCCCTTGCAACGAATCTAGGACCGGAAATAGGAGACCCTGACATAGATCTGGAGGATCGGAAACTGGCAGGAATAGATATGGAACACCTAGAACAAGCCTACCATAAACAACAACTCTACCTCATGCCTTAGGATCAGTTACACAAAGTGCACAAAGCCTTCCTCAACTCCACAACGAGAGGATTGGCCCATGCTAGCTCGAATCTAGGAATCCAAAGAGGAAGATCGAAAGAACAACGCAAACCTACCAAAGAAGAGAAGAAAAGGGGCAGAAAACCAAAGCACCAGCTCATTCAATATGTAGGAAATTTCCTTGTGAACTCTGGTTAGATCCATCTGATCTCGGACAACTTTCCTCCTCTCCAACCCTCACCCTCCTCATGAAGATGCTATCTTGGAACATCAAGGGCCTCAATGCACGAAGCAAGCAATGCTTGCTCCAGGAAAGGATAATGAAGAAACAACCAGACATTCTTTTCCTACAAAAAACTAAATGCGTGGGGGATGAGGCCACTCAAATACTCATAAAATGTTGGAAGCAAGATAAAATAGTAGAAGTAGATGAAAAAGGTACAGCATGGGGTCTAGCCATACTCTGGAACCCAGCCATTATTCTTATGGAAGGATTCTTCACCTCCAAATGTACTATCGCAGCCTCCTTTAGAATCATCGGTTCGAACAAGCCAAGATTTATCACGAATGTCTACGGCCCCACAACCCCAGGAGACAGGGAAGCCTTCCTTCATCATTTGGAATGGATTTCCAATCACAATGAAAATCATCGGTGGATCCTCGGGGGAGATTTCAACATGATAACTGGTCTGGAGGAAAAGAAGGGGGGCACTCACAGTTTGGTAAATGACAGCGAATAGTTCCACAGAGTCATCAACTTGTCGAATCTCATTGATCTAGAAACAAACAACGAACTCTTCACTTGGTCTAATAGACGCTCGGGGGCACAACATGTTTCTTGCAGATTAGATCGCTTCCTAATCTCAGAACCCCTCATGCTGGAAGGTCTCACTTGGAAAGCCACTGTGATTGATACTCCTAAGGTCTGGTCATTGGCCGATACTACTTACGATAAACATCAGTGGTACCCTAGGCAGGAAGCCCTTTCACTTTGAGAAATTCTGGCTGACACACCTGGACTTTCAAGCAAACATTAGCCTTTGGTGGAAGGAGGCAACAATCACAACTTGTACTCCTATGTACAAATTCCAACAAAAGATAAAAAACCTCAAGCAACATCTAAAGTCCTGGAATAAATCCACTTTTGGAAACATTTTCCACGCTCAAGAAATCCTTAACCGAAAAATTCGAGACCTCCAACAACATATCAGACTTCAAGGTTTCACCGACTCTCTAAAGGACCAGGAAACCATTCTCAATAAACAACTGGCAGAAAGGTGGGCGTAGGAAGAAATTCTCTAGTGGAAAAAATCTTGCATCCAATAGCTCAAAGAGGGGGAAAGAAACACTAAATTTTTCCACATATCGATGCTTCAATGCTGCCATACTAATTGCATCACTCACCTTGTTTCGGATCAAGGTTTGGAAATTCAAAATCATGCAGACATATAGCATGAACTATTGACTTACTACAATAACCTTCTCTTAGAACCCCCTATAGATCTCACTCAAGATATCGATTCTATCATCAAGCACATCCCAAAGGTGGTCACCAAAGAACAAAATGAGGCTTTGATGCACCCAATTACCCAGGAAGAAGTTGATCAAGCCCTCAGGGACACCCTAATGGGAAAATCCCCAGGGCCTGACGGATTCACAATGAAATTTTTTCACCATTGTTGGGATATGATACAAGAAGAAGTCTGGGAAATCATAGAAGATTTCAGAAAGTCAGGGCAGGTCCTACAGGCTCTCAACGCCACCTTCCTCACTCTCATTCCAAAAGAGAACAAAGTCACCTCCCCAAATCATTTCTCACCCATTGTGCTTTGCAATGTGATCTACAAGCTCATTACGAAGGTCATTGCCAAGCATCTCAAAACCATCCTACCGTTCATCATCTCTCCAGAGCAGTCAGGGTACGTGGAGGGCTGGAAGATCTTGGACAACATCATTCTAGTGCGCAAGGTAATCCACTCGCTCCATTAGACTAAATCACCTGGTATGTTTTTGAAACTGGATCTTTCCAAAGCTTTTGATAAACTTAGCTATAATTACTTGAAGGCAACCCTTCTAGCCTTTGGGTTTGACCCCTCATGGGTATCCTAAATTGTCAATCTCTCTTCGTCAGCCTTGTTCTCCATCATGGTCAATGGCATGCCTTCCAAACCCTTTTCCCCTTCCAGAGGTATCAAACAAGGGGATCCACTCTCGCCCTTTCTTTTCATCCTAATGGGGGAAGGACTTAGTCGAACTATCAAAGCGGCCATCACCGATCATTCCCTATTAGGTATCACCCTTCATGGAATCTCCCCGCCCATCTCACATAGTCAATTCGTGGATGATATCCTCCTGATGGGACTCCCCACATTTCGGGAAGTTATTCAAATCCGCTCCGTGATCAACCTTTTCTATGATGCTTCGGGTATGGATGTAAACCTCTCCAAGTCCCAAATCTTCTTCTTCAACATGCCCATTCATATCCAACTCCATATCACACAGCTCCTGAGGTTCACTCGAAGCTCCCTCCCTTCCAAGTATCTTGGCATCCTTCTTATTGACAATCTGTAAAGGAACACCTCCTCGAAAGATTTGATATCCAATTTCAGGAAAAAACTAGCCTCTTGTACTTTCTGCTCCCTCAATCTTCCTGGTCGCCTAATCCTCCTCAGATTTTTCCTTCAAGCTCTCCCTGTTTATGATTTCTTGGCCCTTGCAGCCCCAGGCTTCATCCTCACCATCCTCAGAAACATCCAAAGGAGCTTCCTCTAGCAAGGAGCTAAAGATGGAAGCAAATGGGCTTTGGTAAGTTGGCAAAAAACATGCAGACCAAAACACGCAAGGGGACTCGGGCTCAGAGATCCGTCTATCCTCAATAAAGTCCTCAGTGTGAAAATCTAGTGGAGATGGTTAAAGAGGCGTCAAGACCTTTGGGCACACCTTTGGAGGAGAAAGTACACACCTACCATACCGTAAAAAGAACTAATCAGATGGAATGGTCAAGGACCCAGATCTCTTATTTGGAATGCGACCAAACAAAACAAGGGGATGATCATGGATCACACTTTCTAGGAACTTCAAGATGGTACCTCAACCCTTTTTTGGAGTGACTCTTGGAAGCAACTTCCGACCCTGGACAAGGATCCCACTTTGTGTACTTGTATTCCCCTAACAGAAGGCGCAGGACTTAAAAAAGTAGTCGATTTTTGGATTCATGAAGAATACAGAGTTACTTGGCGCAGATGGAGAACTACCCATAAGGAGATGAACATCCCCCCCAAGGTAAATCTTCAACCACTACTCAACAAGCTCATCTCAAGGAAAATTTTCAGCCAATAGGGGGAGGACATTCTAAGATGGGGAAAATCCAACACGGGCACCTTCAACCTCAAAGAGGCTTACTCCCTTGGTGCAGAGCATAAATCCCTCCCAAAAGACACCGTATGGAAAAAACTTTGGGGAGCAAAGCTCTAGCCCAAAATCAACACCTTCCTTTGGTTAACAATGAACAAAAGTATCCTTACCTGGGACAATTTAATAAAAGGAGGCTTCACAGGTCCATCTTGGTGCCCTTTATGTTGTAATGAGGAGGAGACACAAAATCACCTTCTCAACCTATGTCCCTTCAGTTCACAACTCTGGGATCAATGCGCTAGCATTATGAGAACCTCATATAGAAACCAATCCATCCTAAGGGAAATAATTGAGGGTTGGCGAGACTCACTATTTCACTCTCCCATCCTCAATCGGATTTGGCAGCTTCTACCTAGTTTTATTTTCTGGAAGATTTGGAAAGAAAGGAACCGCATGATCTTCAACTCCTCCTCTTTGAACTAGCAAGAAGTCTGGTCCAAAATCCTATCCAACATCAAGGAAAAACTCAACTTACACCTTTGGATGGCTCAAGATTTTTCTTTCCCGCCAAATGAGAAGATCATTCTCAATGCCTGGAAACTCTACCTCACCCCCTCTCTTTCAACTTCAATCCCCGATCTCACAACTAAGAACAATCCCTCTCATTGGGGGGCCCACAAGATGGATATCACGAAATAAATTTCGATGGAGCCTCCAAAGGCAATCCGGGCCCAACAGGTTTTGGGGCCGCCATTCGCAATAACAAAGGAGAGATCCTCTTCATAATAGCAGGGAACTTGGGGTATAACACTAACAATGTAGTTGAGCTCTAGGGACTGCTCAAAGGACTCCAAGTAGCCAAAGACCAAGGGCTAAACTTCCTTATAGAAGAAGGAGACTCGCAGATCATCATCAACCTCCTCTCCCATATCTTAAATGGAGCAGATCCATAAAAGATTTCCCCTAGTTGGAGAATTATGAACGGGTTGATCGAAATAAAGTCAATTCTTCAGCCCCAGTGGGTAATTCTCCCCTCCCATGTCCGAAAAAACGCAAACCAAGTGGTGGATAAGTTGGCAAAATTCGGGGTAGACTTGCAGGAAGGAGACTTCTGCTGCACTCCTGCCTCTTGTCCAAATCATCCCCTCGTTGTTGCCTTCTTAAACACAACTCACAACAAGGACCAGTCCCCGGATGGGGTGTCACTGAGAACATCGTGCACATGGCCATGTGGGTGGACACCTGGCCACAACCCTCTTCGCATCACACCACTACGACATGCACTCCCTCCAAGCATTTAACCATGCATTCAATTTATCGATTGACGTACACCTACATTCATTTTTGCACAGAGCCAATTATGGCAATGGCGCTCTAGCTCCTAGAGGTTGTAAATGTGATGGGTTGGCCTCCTAACCAGTCCCATCGCAAGCCCCAGATCCATGGTTTTTGTTCCATGCCGGTGAAGCTTATGGCTTATTCACATCATTTGCCTCTCGCTCCTCGTAGTCACGCACTAGTCCGAGTTTCTCTTTGCCACTGGTTCGGGATTTCCCCTCCGCTCCACCTCCGCTTCGAGCTCTTCCTTCCGCTCCACCTCTGGTCCATTTCCTCCCCTCCTCTCCTGGTCTTCTTCCTGATGTCGTGATAATGAGGAAAATCAAAGTGTGGGGCGGCTTGGTATGCTGCGAGGGGCATAGGCTTGCGGGGTTGAGGCAAGCAAGCTCCTCAAAACTTGTCTCAGACTCCTAGCCGTGTCGCCACTCTGGAACTGCCTCCTAACCGTGCCACCACTCTGGAACTCCCTCCTCTGTCCTCACTGTGGGCTTGTAGACTGGAGTGGTTTGATAGCTTTGGATATTCCCTTGGTTTTGCTCCTAATCTTAGCCTAGAACCGCCACCCGTCCACCAGTCTCCACCTTGTCCCCCACCTCCCTCCGCTCCCCCCAGTCTGACTACCTCCCTCTCTTCTTCCTCCTCCCCTCTCCCTTCTTTTGCCTCCCCCCCTTCCTCTTCTGATGCTCCACCACCCCCTCCACATACCCCTGCTTGTTCTCGGTGTGATGGGCTCTTGAATTTGAAGAATTCTATGAATTTCATCCAGAGCGCAGTCATGGATGTCAAGTGCGACATCAAGGAGTTGTTGAACAGGGATGAATGTCGGTTTCGTCACGAGGAGCATCTGGAATCTCTTCTTCGTGCTCTCCGACATACCACCCCGAACACAGGGATTCCAGACAAGGACATAGCGCAAGACCTACATAAAGAACGAATTCCAGACCCTAGCTCTAGATGACTCCAACATTCTCAGGTTTCACTGGTTTTTTTATGTTTCCAGACAGATTAGGTTACTGGGTTCCAACCCTGCGAGACATCGTAGCTTCTAGGCTTAGCACAATTTTGTTTTTTACAGTTTTTGATAATTGCATAGACAATTGGAAACTCTACGACTATGTGGCAACATTGGTTTCCCACTAGAGCGATGTTGCCACAGTCTCTTGGACTATTCCACCATCTATATATTTTTCTAACTTACAAAAACAAAAACAAAAATGCATTTAATTTTTAAAACATACAATATGGAATATTATGATTATAATGGATTCCAATTAAAATAAAAAATTATAAAAAAATATAAATAATCTTTTACTTTTTATAAAGTAAGATAATAGGTTGCATTTAATTTCTAAAACATACAATATGGAATATTATGATTATAATGGATTCCAATTAAAATAAAATCACTGATTCAAAAAAAATTCTATAAAATTTAAATTTTGCAAAAAATATATATTCAATTAAATACTTAAAAAAACTTAAATTAGTTTTAAATTTTTTAAATTATTTCAAATTTTTAAAACTTAATGAAAATTATATATTCAATTAAATATTTCTATAAAATTTAAATTTTGCAAAAAATATATCTTCAATTAAGTATTTTAAAATTTTAATTTTATAATTGGTTCTGCTGATTTGACTATTTTTAGTTTTAAAGAGACTTGTCACATATAACAAAAAGTGAATTTTTTTTTCTGTCGCCATTTGTTGAGAGCATTCCATCATCTATTGAATAGTCTGTACAGGTTTAATTCCTCTGTATGGATAGTAAATGCAACTCTGCGGTTTTTCTTCATAGCCAATCTCATTTATATTGCTTTTTTGTAATCCTTCCTATTTCTACCAAAAATGATGTCTCATCAAATTCACCACACCACAAGATGACATGAAGTACAAACTATTTGAGATTGTAACATATGTACAGGTTCAGCTCCTCCGTATGGATAATAAATTCGGCTCTAAATGACCAGCTGTTTTTTCTTCCTCACGAATCTCATTTCTCTTGGTTTCCTGTAATCCTTCCTGACTCAATCTGACAGTATAATCCAGGACTGTATGGATACTAAATGCGGTTCTAAATGACCAGTTGTTTTTCTTCATTTCTGTTGGTTTCCTGTACTCCTTCTTGACAGTAGTAATCCAGCACTATATACTAGTAAAGCTTTCAGAATCAGACTGATATACTTGGTAAAGTCTACGACCACTTTCAGAATCAGACTGATTCTAAAATACATAATGGATTCTGAAAATTGTAACAGTCCTTAATGAATACTATAGTATTGAAAGATTCTGAGATATATACTACTACGTTATTTGAAACTTGATAAAAGTTTTGGGAAATCAATCAACCGATGAAATCAATATCAAAACATTTAATGCGTGCAAGACATTTACATGGTCAAGAAATGAAAAAATGGAAATTCAAAGTTGGCAAACAACTATATCAGAAAACAAAAATGTCTCACATTCTTGTGTCCAATTTCATTCTTAAATAAATAATACAAACATTTTCTCACATTCTTGTGTCCAATTTCATTCTTAAATAAATAATACAAACATTTTCTCACAATGTAGAGGAGATTAACCTTGGTCACCGGACACTATGTAAAGATCCAGCCTAAAATAGGATTATGGTGTTCATGTTTCAAAACCACCAAACATGCCCTCTGAAGGTAATCTTTGGCATACATGTGTTGCGTGGTTTCCATTTCATCCCATGCGCTCTAAAGGTAGTCTATCTTAGGCATACATGTGTTGTATGGTTTCCATTTCATGAAAGAAGGCTATTAGGGCCTTGGACATCATACACATACGAACATGGAATTAAGACACTAGTGTGCACCAATGTCTTAGGTGCTAAAAGAGGAATTTATGGCTCATGGAACATGTACATGGTCCAAAAGCATCACACATGCTCTATAAAGGGAAGGTTTGGCACCCTACATATGTCACATGAATTTGATTGCATAAAGGATGGTTATTAGGCCCCATATACATCATATGATGATCAACATGAACTTAAAATGCTAGTGTACATCAATGTTTATTTCTTTAAAAGAGGATTTGATGGCCCACAAAGCATGCAAACGGTATAAAACTACCATACATGACCTATAAATGAAGTGTCTAGAATGTAGGTGGCATATCGATGCTATTGTGGGGTTTTTCACATTGAGGATGGTTGTTAGGGTTATGGATTTGTTCTAGTTTGGGATGAGAAATGACATGTTGCTTGGGTTTATTTGGTTTTTGAGCATTGATGTTGGTTGGAGTGTTGCTATAGAGTGCTACAACCTACTATATAGCACTATAGTGTATCGGAAAACACTAAATTTCACTGCAAAATGCTACACCTTGTTATGGGGGCATACTAATTGATGGGAATGTCTTGTAGAATCTTCATTTGAGTCACTACAAAACCATAAGAAGTCGCGATGGAACCTGGCATGATGTTATAGAATCAACCAAAATTGTTGTAGAACTTAGTTCCACTGATTTTGGCATGTGAATGAGGGATGATAACAAGTAGCAACACATGGAACATACGCGGAAATCATAAAAAAAACTAGATTTTAGCACCAAACAACAAGATTAGCAGTATTTTGTTTCTAAAGGTTATTAAAAGTATAAGGATCCAAGTAAGTTATATAAATCAAATGCAGTGCAGGGACTCCCTTGGATTTACGTAGTACCCACCATCCATATCGCACACACTGGACCCTTTATGATCCTAACCTCTAGCTCGGGCAGGGGGGTTGCTTGAAGCCTGCGCTAATCACAGTTACCAAAGGGAGTATGATACTCAACCCATCCTTCTTTAGTAAGTCCTTTATCCCGAACTGAAACACCCACCTTTAGTACAAGTACTACGACATTGAAAGCTAGCTTATGATCTTGGGAACATTATTCCTCCCTCCCATCCAACAAACGAATAGTTGTCGCCATCATTTAACTTCTCTGAATAGCAAGCAGTAGAGGCTTGGAACTAGGGAGGTGGATTGATATATCACCGGACGTTACCTCACTTAAACAATATAAATGATTGAGCACAAGGAAGTGAATACGAATTCAGGGTAGCAATATAAGGCCGACTAATGGAACTAGATTCTATCCCCTCTATCTATCTCTCTAGGGATTTGGAAATCCAACCAATAGGGCTCAAAAATCTACCCAACCATATTCACTAGTTTGTATCATTATTGATAGGATGTTGGAAAAAAAGAGAAAATTAAAAAGTATATCAAGCATAAAAAAAATCTCCCAAAATGAATGCCTCGCATACTCTTGGCATGTTAATTGTTTTGTAAAAGCTACCACTATAAAGTTGTAATCTCAAGGACACTTGGGGGAGGTTTTTATCAAACTGTTCTCAAAAGTATAATAAAAAATGTTTTCAATCTAACCACCCTTAAAAGTCTTTTAAATTGCAATTTTCAAGGATGGTTAATAAGTTCCTAAACTTATAGCTCTATAGCTCTCATGGTCATTTGCATAAAACCATTATAGCTATCATAGTCATTTGCATAAAACCATTACTAGAAGAAAATTTTCACCAACTTTTGGTCGAGGTTGGATTAAAACCATTGTTAATGATACTTTTGGGGATGGTTTTTATAAATTCACCCTAATGGCCACAATTTTCAAAGGATTCTTGTTGAGTGAAACCACCACCAAAATCGTAATTTGTTGTAGTGTTAGTTACAAACCACCACCAAAGTCGTAATTTGTTGTAGTGTTAGTTACAAACGTAGTAAAGGGTTGGTCATTTTTTCTTATAGGAAATTTATTGTACACTAATTAATCATTTAGAAATGAGTAAATCTTTTTACTTCTAATATTTATTTGGAAAAAAGAGATTGGGAATGGACCTTTGACTATGAATAGGTTTACTTTTCTAAAATTCACACAAATTCCAATTTTACCATTCTTCTTTGCCACTATTATGAGTGAAACCCATTCATTTTTTTCAATCTAGTACATAACCCCTACATCTAGTGATTCATTTATTTATTTTTCTTTATATCATGGATTCACAACCCATTAATTCATTTAGTTTTTTTTTGTATTTTTCTTTATATCATAGATTCATTTTGTATGGTCTTTTCCTTACTTATTTTGCATCTTCTTGTAGTTCAATATTTAGTTCCCCAAATTCTATTAGTATTCCCTTAATATGTTATGTATATGTGATGATATAAACAAGGATATTTTTTCACTAGTTTCTCTTTTTCTTTTGCTAATATGGTGGAAATTAGCTTTGCATTTGCCTGAGAGTTATGATCCTTTGTGAACTATCTTAGTTAGAATTTCTTGGAAACCATCATTAGTGTATGTGGGACCTTTGTCTAGGTATTTCATAAATTTCTCCCACAATGATGTCAATTTAGCTATATACTTTGTTCGTTCTTGATATCCTAGGGGTGTTCAAAGTCCATATCATCTATTTCATGTTATCTCTTCCTATCAGGTTGTCTCATAAGGTTTACATCTAACCCACTTTTTCTTGCTATTATTCCTTTCTTGGGTTCTTGTTCTTGAAAGAATTGTATTAATTTATAATTCTTCTCATGAAGTTCCTTCAGAAAGATTTGGTAGTGTCTTTTATCATGATCACCTGGTCCATGCTTCAAACGTACTATGAACCATGAAATATTGTAAATACAATGGCTAGCCAAATGTCTCAACTATCTAGATGCATACCATTTTGTCATTGTTCTACCTCCTAGTAATGTCTGGGTATTTAAATGCTCAAGGTTTGAGTTCCAAATACATGATAACTCTACAGGCATCCAAATCTAATTATCGAATGTGCCTCTTCTTCAATTTTCTATAAAGGAACCCTATTGATTCCTAGGGTTGTTAGAGCACCAATTTCAAGAATGGTTCAATGTATTGCATGTTTTGCAAAAAATGAACCTAGTTCCTTTCCCTTGCATTTTCAACGTTTTCTTTCAAAGTCGAAGTAGCTTGAAATTTAGCTCGAAGCAACTTGAAATTTAGCTACTTCCATTTATTTGGTAATGGATTTCTTGTTTGGTTGATAAATTATGTTGAAATTGTGGATATAAGGAAGATGTATATGATTTTTTTTTTAATTTCTTTGTGTATTTGAAGATGAGTTTGGAGAAACACACCTGTACAATTTCATGTAAAAAAAGGCTCGAAATGGAAAAAAAAAATGACCCAACGCCAGGTGAGTGGAAAAGGAAAACTAAATTATCTACTCCATCCTCTCTCTACGATGATAACTCTAAATGGAATTTCATACATCACTTCCCTAAACAAAGTTGCGATATCTTATAGATGGATTATCAAAATTTATTACGAAGCCACTCCTTCCTCATAAAAAATGAATCAAGTTGTTGAACCTATGATTACCGAGGATCCCATTGACCATCCATCCTCTCCACTATTTTAGGCTTAGATATGTTTCTATTTTTATATTTATGTTTATTTTCTCTCCACTATTTTATGCTTAGATATGTTTCTATTTTTATATTCATGTTTATTTTTTATGGATATGATGACAATTTGAGTGGGCTTAATGGTTAAGAACCTATGTTTCTTCTTTAGAGATATACCTTCATAAACTTTAGCACCAAGGAGGGGTCCACTGACCCTAAAATTATGTTATTATTATTATTATTATTATTAATTATGGTGGACATAACAACATGCAATCCATAGGGGTCTCCTTTAAAATTATATTATTATTATTATTATTATGATAGACATAAGAACATGTAATCGGTGGGGTAGTGTGACCTTAAAATTAGATTATTATTATTATTATTATTATTATTATTATTATTATGGATATAAGAACATGTAATCAAGAGATACAACAACATACAATATGAGGATATTTTCATAATTTTTTTTATAAAAAGTGCTAGTACTAGGGTATTATTATTATTTCAAAGTGCAATTTAAATGAAATCTCAATTACTAGTCAATTACAATTTTACATTGTTTAAATTGTTTTTTCAATGCTTTTTTAAATCCATAAATTTATTCTACACCCATAAAAATCTCCATAACACTCCTAAAATTTGCAATTTCATCTATCCTTCTCTAAACATGTAACTACTGAAATTTGCAATTCAAAGATGAAAAACAACTATATCAGAAAACAAAAATGTCTTACATTCTTGTGTCCAATTTCATTTTTAAATAACATTAACATTTTCTCACAATGTAGAGGAGATTAACCTTGGTCACCGGACAATATGTAAAGATCCAGCAAAACAAGCTTCAAATGCGCCAGCAGCGCAAGATCGTAAATACACTGAATTTTATTATTCGGGAGGTCGAGGTCTTGAAGCGATCCAAGTTCGGCTTCTACCAGAAACTCCAAACCCCCCAACTATCCAAGGATTGTAATTTTATTAATGACCCTCGTTGGTATAAAAAGTTATTTGTAGTATCGTCTGGAAGTGACATGTATCAGCTGGTTGACAATCACTGGCCTGGCATATGATTCCCTGATATAAATGTCGTTTAAGTGCGTTTCTATGAAGTTTTTGTTGAGTTCACAAGCAT
>ML783801.1:144607-182628 GCA_009831015.1 Picea engelmannii
TTCCTTTCTTAAGTCAACTTAAAAATATAACTTTAGCCTCCTTGACTTCCCCCTTCAGTGTAAGACTATGACCTAGTGGGGGTGCCCAGGCCACTGAGTCTCCACATCACCTCTCTAAGAGGTGGGGGACATTACAATCTCCCATGCTTGAAATTGCTTGTCCTCAAGCAATTCCAAACCTGCTTCTCTTACCACGTGTTCCTGCTCCCAAGTGGCATCCTCAATGGGTAAATTCTTCCACCTGATCAGGTACTCCTTGATGCTTCAGTTTCTGAGCCTCTTCTCTCAGACTTCTAGTACCTCCTCCGAAATCAAAACAAGTTGTCCCTCCTCATCCATGGGGGGTAATACCTCAATAGGCCTGATGTGTTGACCGAGGGCTTTCTTAAGGCACGAGACATGAAAAACGTTGTGAATTCTGCTACCCTGTGGAAGCTCCAGCTCGTAAGCTATGGCCCCTATCCTCGTGCTAACTCTGTAGGGTCCAAAGAAACGTGGTTGCAGTTTCTCTGCTCCACTTCTTTTAATGGAAGCCTGCCTATATGGTTGCAGCCTCAGGTAGACTAAATCACCAACCTCAAAAGTCCGGTCAACTCTATGCTTGTTTGCTTGGACCTTCTGCTGGTTTTGTGCCCTCTATAGATGATCCTTCAATTCCCTGAGAATGTCTTGACTCTATTGTACCCAATCCTGCACCATGGGTGCCCTACTGTCCCCAAAGGCAATCTCCACAAAGGAAAGGGGATCATAGCTATATAAAGCTCTAAAGGGTGTCATGCCTATGGATACATGATGGGTGGTGTTGTAGCAATATTCTCCCAAGTGCAACCATATGACCCATGCTTTCTGTTGTCCTGCTACGTAATTTCTGAGGTAGCCTTCCACCCATTTGTTGACTATTTCAGTCTGACCGTCCTTCTGAGGATGATAACTAGTACTAGGAGTCAATGTCGTACCTACTAATCTGAACAACTCTTGCCAAAACGTACTCATGAATCTGTTGTCCATGTCACTGATAATGGTCTTGGGTAGGCCATGTAGTCTAAACACCTCTCTGAAAAATAATTCGGCCACCTGTGCCATGCTGAAGTCTATGGATATGGAAAAGAAGTGTGAAAACTTCGTCAATCTATCCACCACCACGAAAATGCAATCCTTCCCCTGTGCTCTGGGCAAACCGGTGATGAAATCCATGGATCTACTTTCCCACTTGTGTTCTGGAATGGGTAGGGGTTGCAACAGTCCTGTAGGGTGTGTGTGCTCATCCTTGTTTTCTTGGCATGTGGTGCACGCTTTGACATGCTTAATCACATCTTCCTTGAGGCCTTTCCATGCAAACCTCTCTCTCCCCTGCCTGTACGTCTTACTGATGCCCTGATGTCCTGCTACTGGTGAGTTATGACACGCATGCAAGATCTTAGCTTTGAGAACTCATCCAGGAACTAAGAAGATTCAACCTTTATAATAAATGAGGTCCTTTATGACCCTGAAGTTGTCGTCTTGTATTTGTCCGTCCAATAGTTGACAAGCGAACTGATCATTTGCATATTCCACTATCAAGTGATCCTTCCAGTCAACTGACATACCAGACATGGAAAAAATGGATGGCCTCCTGGATAATGCATTGGCTACTGCGTTGTTCTTCCCTTTGACAAATTCAATGTCGAAGTCGTAGGCCTGTATTTTCCTTACCCATTTTTGTTGTCTTTCATTCAAAGCTTTAGGCCTGTATTTTCCTTACCCATTTTTGTTGTCTTTCATTCAAAGCTTTCTGCTCTAGTAGATATTTAAGACTGTTATGGTCTGATTTGACCACAAACCTTGCACCTACCAAATATTGCCTGAATTTCGCTAGTGCATGCATGATAGCCAACATTTCTTTGTCATAAATGTTGTAAAGTAGTTCAGGACCTCTGAGTTTCCAAATTTCATAGGCAATGGGGTGCCTATTCTGCATCAGCATGGCCCCTATACCTTCCCCCGATGCATCACACTCCAAGGTGAAGGGTATGTCGAAATCTGGGAGAGCTAGAACTGGACAGGTACTCATGACTTCTTTCATTTTCTCCATCGTGGCTTGGGCCTCGTCACTCCATTTGAAGGACCCATTTTTGGTTAGGTCAGTCAAGGGTGCACACAGTTGAGAGAACCCTTTAACAAATTTCCTGTAGTATGTGCATAGGCCCAAGAATCCCCTCAGTTCCGTGAGTGTCTTTGGAGTAGGTCATTCCCTAATGGTTGTTATTTTCTCCTGGTGTACCTGTACTCCTTTTTCGCCTATGATGTGTCCCAAGTAGAGTACCTCTGTCATCCCAAACTCACACTTGGATTCCTTGGCGTATAGTGACTGTTCTTCCATGATTGACAGGATTTGGTCCACATGTCGAAGGTGTTCCTCCCAGGTTTTGTTGTAAATGAGTAAGTCATCAAAGAATACCAACAAGTGTTTCCTCAGCTGTTTGTTGAACACACGGTTCATGCAGGACTGGAATGTGGTTGGGGCATTGGTTAACCCAAAGGGCATTACCAAAAACTCGTAATGGCCATAGTGACACCTAAAAGATGTTTTTGAGATGTCCTCCTCCCTCATCTTGATTTGATGGTAGCTTGAACGGAGATCAATTTTTGTGAAATAGATAGCTCCATGTAGCTCATCCAACAACTCATCAATTCTGGGTATGGGGTACCTATTTTTGATCATCTTTTTATTCAAAGCCCGGAAGTCAATGCACATTCTCATCGTTCCATCCTTTTTATTAACCAGGACTACTGAAGAAGCGAACAGGCTTGAACTCGGCCTGATGTGTCCCGTGACTAGAAGCTCTTTGATGGCCTTCTCTATCTCATCTTTATACTTCTTGGGATGCCTATAGGGTGTGGTGATAACTGGTTTAGCCCCTGCTTCTAGCTCAATAATGTGCTCGAATCCCTTGTCTGGTGGCACACCCGGAGGAATCAGCCCAAACACCTTGTGGTGCCTGTCAAGGATCTTTTCAATCTCCAGAGCATAGTGCACCTTTCCCTTCTCGTCCACTCGTGTTGAGACTTTACATTCTGCTGCGTATACAATTTCTTCCCTTCTGAAGATGGCTTCCATCCTCTTGGCTGTGATCACTCTGGCGGAGTTACCTATCATGCCTCTGAGCACAACCTTTCGTCCTCCTTCCTCTACAAATGACATTTCCATGGTCTTGTAATTGGTGGTGATGGGACCTAAAGTGTTGAGCCACTACACCCCTAGGATGATGTTGGTATCGGGAAGATCCATCACATACACGTCCTGAACTAACTCATGCCTTCCTAAGGTGAGTTTCATACCTGATATGTATCTGTCACAGGGCATAGTACTCCCGCCTGCTACCTCTACTTTGAACCCTTCAAACTCTACTGTAGGTATGTGCCTTCTCTTTAGTAATGCCTCATCAATGAAATTGTGGGAAACTCCTCCATCAATCAAAACCGAGACTCTCTGTCCCTACAAGACCCCTCTCATCCTGAAGGTGTTGAACTTGGGTACCCCGCTGATAGATGCCAAGGTAGCCTTCTCTCCAGCCGCACAATCAAGTTCTGGAACCTCCTCTTCTCCCGTCTCTGCAGTTTTGGCCTCAATGTTTTGTATCTGACCATACTCTTCCTCCTCTTCATTGTCCGAGGTAACTTCTATATAGTGAACATGGCCACGTCCCATGCACTTATGTGATGGATTCCATGGTTCTTTGCAAGTGAAGCAGAGTTTCTTTCTCCTCAGTTCCCTTTTGGCATTGTCATCTATCATACCATGACCCCTGTCAAATCCCTTTGGGTCACGTCCCCCCTAATTCATTGGAGGTCTTTGATCTCTTCCTCCACTGTTAAGAGGTGGTCTGGGTATGAATCTAGGCTTCACAGTTGGCCCCAAATCCCTCGCCTTCCAAATGGCCTCCTGTAGGTTGTGGGGATTAAAGGCCTTTACCCAACCCTTCAAGGGTTCCATCAACCCTTCTGTGAAAAGCATCATGAGCCTTGTTGGGGACATATCCTGTACCATAACTGCCAATCTCTGAAATTCATCAATATACACTTCAACCGTACCTGTTTGTTTGAGTTGGGTAAGCTCCCGGAAATGTAGCTCAGGATCTCCTTGGTCAAATCCATCAATGAGCCTCTGAGTGAACTCTATATAGGATACAATCTGATTGTGGCTGAGTGTGGTGAGTCCATGATACCACCAGTCATGAGCCTTGCCATCCAGGTACATAGTGGCGAATTTGATGGCCTCCATCTCTCTCATGGGGTTCAGTTGTAGGTAAGTATCCAACTTTTGTACCCAAGATTGAGTCGTCATCTTGGCTGTACCATCAAAGTATGGAATTTATATTTTTCCCGTTCTTCGTTCAAACTCAAAACTACCCCTGTTGTTCGTCCTGGGTTGATTTCTGAACTTGAGTTGACAATAATGGTCTAGGGACATCTGTTTTTGGATCTTCATATCCAAACTGTAGTATTCATTGGTACTCCTCGCCAATTGTCCCGCAAAATCTTCAACCAATTCCTATTGCCCTAGCTCATCTGAGAATGTGGGCATATACGGTCTCGGGTTGGCTCTTCCACTCATATGTCGGCCAAGTTGTTCATCTGTGAATGTGGGTATATATCTCCTCGAATTGATCCTACTACCCATTTGACCCTGGAGTGTGTCTCCTTCCAAACTCCCCTCGGATCTGGAAGCTTTCTCCTGATTATGTTTGATCTCCTCATGGATCCCACCGGACCCACCGGCCTCCTTATGCCCATAAGTGTCAGGGTCTTTCCCCTTATGTGCCATTTCCATTAGAAATGTAGTTAGCTTGGATTGGTTCATGTTCATTATCTGTAGGTTCTCTTCAACTTTCTTCAATGTTTCAGAAAGCTCAGCCTGTCCCTTCCTGTTGGTTTCATGGTATTCGTCCAAATATCGGACCAATGTGCTTTCCATGCGGTTGACGGATTGCTGGAACTTGTTAAATTCCGCTGCTATGAGAGTCAAGTCTACAGCTTCATGGTCATCTCCGAATCCCTCCATCTCGGCCTCTGTTTCACTGCTGGGTTTCTTCCTCCGACCCATAAAGATACCGCTATTCCTTTGCATGCGCCGATCCTTCCACAGGTTTGGAGGATCGAAGATCTAATACCACTGTAATGATCCCAAGCCAAATCTTTTCTTGGAATCACTAACTACTATTGATCTATTGATGTCCAGGTATTTATTGAGTTATTAAGTGCATACAAGATTCATCAACACATGAAGATCACAATATATTCAAGATGTAGAAGCAAAAGCAAAGATCTGACCTTTTTATTATGAGCAATGTAAGATCAATACAATAGATGGACGATCTGCCATAAATCTCAGATGGCCATACAAGCAATAGATATGAGTTGCTACAAAATGCTCCCAACAATACAAAATAAGCCTCCAAAGGCTGGATATACAATGAAGACTAAATCAAGTAGATCTAAGCCGTACTAATGCTCAACCTCCAAGATGGAAAGTGCCATGCCCTGCTAGAATGCTGAAGCCCTCAATAATTCAGCCCTGCTACCAAAAATTTCCAATCATCCCGAGAAATATGCCAAATGATAGATTGGGCAACTGTAAGGACAACCCAGATGTCCAAATTCCCAAATCCACTCTCAAACCCTGTAGATCGGAATTCCTCCACTGAATGGTGCACCCCACTGGATGACTGAAACCCTAGCTGGTTTGGCCCTAATGAAGGAGGCCTCCAAATTCTCTGAAACTCTCTAAGAATATAGATCGGGCTATGAGAATCTCGTGGGAGAAGTTTCAGACTCAGATCTCAAGCATATCTCCCTAGATTTGAGTTTTACTGAATCACAGGACGTCCCCTATGGCTCCAAGACATCCCAATCTACAGACAAATGTAGAATGATGATAACCTTCCAGAAAATCCCTCAAACTGATGTTCCTGCCCCTGCAAACAAAACCCAACTGTCGGAATAGCCCCAGGCCCTCAGGATAAGCTGGATCGAACCTCCCTCTAAATGATGGTGCACCCTTGCTGGAAACACGAGAACAATACGACTTGCTACCTTCTGAAGCGCTAGATGGAGATGGGCTAAGACTAGAATGGTGTGGAGGAGTCTTTCATCCCCGAGACCAAGCTACAGAACAAGGTGAGTGGATATTTCACCACTGAGTTGCTCACAAGGGTTTGTACAGCAAAACCCCCAAACTGAATGCTCAAGAGCAATAGCAAATGCTAATCCAAAACTAGAATGCCTAATAGGTGCACCCCAACCTCTTACTTATACTTTTTCCTTCTAATTCTCTGTTGAGTTAGGTTAACTCCTAGGGTTAATCTTCTATTCTTCTGTTGAGTTATCTTTTACCCTTAATCCATTTTCCTTTCTTAAGTCAACTTAAAAATATAAATTTAGCCTCCTTGACTTCCCCCTTCAGTGTAAGACTATGACCTAGTGGGGGTGCCCAGGCCACTGAGTCTCCACATCACCTCTCTAAGAGGTGGGGGACATTACACATAACTACTCTTTAACCAATGTCTCAAACATCATTGTTAGATGTTCTAGATGCTCATATTTTCTCTCATTGTATATCAAAATATCATCTAGATACATAGCCACAAAATTAAGGATTAGGTATAAGGATTTGCATGTTTTAATTTCAAAATATTAAGGCTTAGGTATAATGTATGCAAAATGATTGTTATTTCAACTATGTTACTTCATTTCAATTGCATTATTGTACTAGATTGTACTTGGCACACTAGTCATCCTAGATTACATAACTAATTACTCATAGTCATTTTTTATTGAACACAATTTTCCATTCACCACCTTCTTTAATTCTATTTTAATGATACACACTCTTGATATTTATCTCAAAAAAATATTTGGTACCACACAAATTGTCCATCAAATCATCCATACTTGGTAAAGGAAATCTATTTATGGATGCCATCTTATTCAATTCTAGACTATATATACACATTCTACAATAACCATCCCTCTTTTGTGTAATCAATGTTGAAACCATACACAAGATCATACTTTCCGTGATCAATATACCTTTGAAAACAACTATGCTACCTATCAATTAAAATTTACTCTCTTCATCAAACTCATCTTATACACAACTTGATTATGACATCATGCCCTAGATCAAGTCTATGCCATGCACAATCCTCCTCTTAGGTGACAAGCCATTGGAATTGTCATTTTTCACAATGTCTACATACCCCTTTAACAAATATTCCATGTCTTAAAATTTACATGTTTCCAAGAGCTTTCAACTTCATTATTTTGTTGTATATCTCGTTCAACTATTCTCTGAAAAACATCATAATGTTCCTTCATTTCTTTAACCTTGCTTAGGAACTTTGCAAATGCTAGAAACACTTCTCTAGGTCGTCATCCTTCAATAGAAATAATTATATCATTTCACCATCCTTCTTGATGGTATAAGCATTTTTTTCTATCATATATTCTTCATCTGTCAAATTGTCATAGTGCTCACAATAGCAAATGGAAATCTATTGTTTTCTCAGAGTAGGCTTTATAGCCCAACACTCCACCTACCAATGACTCTCCACCGTTGTCCGACTTATTCATGGTGAGATAATGTGTTGATGATCAATTTTATGTATCATGAATGGAATTGATTTTATGTCGGTTTCCCAATACTAAGTGACTTTTTTTTTTTCGTTTCTTTCTTGATTGAGTCTTCATGCATTTTGTTTCTATTTTTCTTGAAGGATAATTACATGTCGTGATTTGGTTCATAATGCTTGTCATAATGTTTTCCTTTGATTGAGCTCACAATAGGTCAACCAATCCTTTTTGTATGCACAGGGAACGCCCATGGAAAAAACGCAACAATTCAGAGCAGATATTTTCAGGCCTGGATGGTAAAAAATGAACAGGGTAAATTTTCAACGGTAAAGATCCAATGGGCCGATAAGATCAAATGCTCTCATCCATTCGGGGGTCCATAATTACATGAGGTTTAACGACAAGCATAGATCTCTGAAGACCTGAAGCTCTAAAGTGCCGGAGTGGGCCCTCACTGCCATGTCACTTCGCAAGTTCGTTCATTCAAGAGGTTTGGGTCCAGAGCAAGCACCAAGCCATGAAGTGTCGAAATGTTGAAGTTTCGAAGCTCCAAAGTGCTGGAGTTGGCCCTCACTGCCATGCCACTTCGCAAGTTCATTCATTCACGAGATTCCAACCCAAAGAAAGCACCAAGCCCTGAAGTGCCGAAGTGCCGAAGTGCCGAAGTGTCGAAGCACACGACACTCATCTGCTAGGACTTGAGACATGTGGCCTCCATCTAGCCCTAACATGTGGCACTCATTTTTGGTCATTTGGGTCCCATCATTTGCTCATTTTTGAGTGACACATGTCACTCGCCTTATGTGACACATAAGCAGTCGTGACATCATATGACATCAGGCCACCATGTCACTTTGGGCCCGTACTACTTCGGGATATTTTCATGCTTTACAATCCAAAACTCCCAAATCCTGAAGTGTCAAAGCACGCGACACTCATCTGTTAGGACTTGTGGCACTCATCCATGGAGACAGGTGGCTTCCATCTGGCCCTTACACATGACACTCATTTATGGTCATTTGGGTCCCATCATCCACTCATTTTTTAGTGACACATGTCACTCGCCTTATGTGACACATCAACATCTATGACATCATATGAAATCAGGCCACCACATCACTTTGCAAGTTCGTTCTTCGGGAGATTCCAATCCAGAACAAGCACAAAACCCCAAATTGTTGAAGTTTCGAAGCTTCGAAGTGTCGGAGTGGGCCCTCACTGCCATGTCACTTTGCATGTTTGTTCTTCGAGAATTCCAATTCAGAGCAAGCACAGAGTCCCAAAGTATTGAAGTGTCGAAGCTTCGAAGTGTCAGAGTGGGCCCTCACTACCACGTCACTTCGCAAGTTCATTCATTTGGGAGATTCCAACCTAGAGCAAGCACCAAGCCCAGAAGTGATGAAGTGTCAAAGAACGTGACACTCATCTGTTAGGACTTGTGGCACTCATCCATGGAGACACATGGCTTCCATCTGGACCTAACACATGGCACTCATTTATGGTCATTTGGGTCCCATCATCCGCTCATTTTTGAGTGACACATGTCACTCGCCTTATGTGACACATCAACAGCTGTGACATCATATGACATTAGGCCACCACGTTACTTTGCAAGTTTGTTCTTCGGGAGATTCCAATCCAGAACCAGCACAAATCCCTAAAGTGTCGAAGTTTTGAAGTTTCGAAGTGTCGGAGTGGGCCTTCACTGCCATGTCACTTCGCATGTTCGTTCTTCGAAAAATTCCAATCCAGAGCAAGCACAGAGCCCCGAAGTGTCGAAGTGTTGAAGCTCCAAAGTGTCGGAGTGGGCCCTCACTGCCATGTCACTTCGCAAGTTCATTCATTCAGGAGATTCCAACCCAGAGCAAGCACCAAGCCCCGAAGTGCTAATGTGTCGAAGCACGTGACACTCATCCATCAGGGCTTGTGGCACTCATCTGCGAAGACACGTGGCTTCCATCTGGTCCTAACATGTGGCACTCATTTCTAGTCATTTGGGTCCCATCATCCACTCATTTTTTAGTGACACGTGTCACTCACCTTATGTGACACATCAGTAGCCGTGACATCATATGACATCATACCACCACGTCACTTCAGGCACGTACTACTTCGAAAGATTTTCATGCTTTTTAATCCAAAACTCCTGAAGCCCGAAGTGTTGAAGCATACGACACTCATTCGTCAGGAATTGTGGTGCTCATCTGTGGAGACACATGGCTTCCATCTAGCCCTCACACATGACACTCATTTCTGGTCATTTGGGTCCCATCATCCACTCATTTTTTAGTGACATTTGTCACTTGCCTTATGTGACACATCAACAGCCGTGACATCATATGAAATCAAGTCACCACATCACTTTGCAAGTTCGTTCTTCGGGATATTGAAATCCAAAGCAAGCACATAGCCATGAAGTGCTGAAGTGTTGAAGCTCCGAAATGCCAGAGTGGGCCCTCACTGCCACGTCACTTCACAACATTGCCACTCCAGGAGATTCTCACACTCAACATTTATAGATCCCGAACCCCTGAACGCTGGATTTCTGAAGTGCCTCACCCATATTTATTGCACATTTTGAAATTTTTAAAAAGGGGCACCAAACCAGGAATGGATAGACCACACGTATGGGCTGCAGAGAGAGTATCAACAACTCCAAAAAAAAATCCATATGAATTTCTTCTTTCCTCCAGGAGATGAGCAGGGGAAAAACGATGCCAACATATTCAGTTATCTCCAGTGGCCTCAAAAAACATGCATGCATGCCAGTGCTTAATTTAGAACTCAGTTCTATCACTCCTAGTCATTCTTTGCCAATCTCAGTTCATTCCAGTGCATGCATCAGTCCAGTTTCATTGCTAGTAGTGGTTTTCAATTGTTTAGTTCAAGACTCTTTTAGTTTAAGGAATAATAAGTGGTCTTCTATGTGTGATAAGAACCACTCCTTTTTGTTAAGTCAAGTTCGGATTATTCATTAACATACTCTAGCAGTGTGTTTTAGTTAAGCTAATAAGATATTTTACGGCTGAGGTGTAGAGCTAAGCCTTAGTTCCACACTGGTCGAGGGCCTCCAAATCTGTGATAAATAGGCATATTTTGTATGTTAGAAGGGTGGATGTTTTTAGGAGAAAGAGATCAATACAACAACTGGTTGGACCCATTTTGCGCATGGACTAAAGCTCTCTACCTGGCAAAGATACTATTGATGACAATGTATTTGTGTCCAAATTCGTGTGTGTTTCTTATCTTGACTACAGTTTTGATTTGTGAGAAGTACATTTCTTTTCTTTCAGCTACTGTATAACTTGTCTTTATTATTATGCAACCTGTGATAACGACTATGCTTTGATGAAGATTTGTTTTTGTTGCAACTTGTGGGAATAACTGTGTTTTCGATACATGTTTAAGGCTTGGAATGACATTTTAAGACTTAAACTTCTAGCAGCAGATTGTTCATTTAATGGTTTGTTGTTTTTCTTTGTTTCTTACCTTTACTGTCTCACTTGTCTGTCCTTAGTATGCCATTAGCCAAGGAGGACCCTCATCCATATCATTTTTCCAACCCAACCATGCTCTTGTCTTGGTAGGACCAACCCTCTAACTAACCAACAAAATTAAAAAACCAACCATTCTAAACTTGAGGTGGCCTTTAATATAGACTTTAGGAACAACAGGCTCACTGACCTATTTGTGTCTCGGCTCATCAACCTCATAACCACACAGGCTCTCTGGCATCCATATATATATATATATATATATATATATATATAACTTGACTCGATGTACACTTCCAGGTAATCCTTGCGCACTTACTCAAGTGCACGCAACACTGTGAAATGTGTACACCCTTCCTTTTATGTGCAACCAAACCCACTTATCGAGGTGTATGCATCACTATGAAATGTGCACACCCTTTTTTGATAACAATTCTCGTGCACTACTTAGGTGCATGCAAAACCAATACTTGGTTCCAACGACTCACCATCCTATATGTTCATTTACATTTACAATTGGTACCAACGGGTCACCAACCTATATATACAATTACAAAGGGTTTCAGATTAGGGACATTATAGGTCCATATTGTCATTATACATCAACTAGTTTCAGGTCTTCTTTCCTTCATTTACCCAACTTGTAATCAATACTCCTACACATAAAAAAAATGAAATCAATTAAAATGAGAGGTTGGGTGCAAACAAAATAAATTCAACTAGAATGAGAGGTTGAATCCAAATAAAATAAATTCAAATCAAGGAATCCATCAAAATTCCACACTATCCAACATGAAAAATTGTACTATATATATTATAAAGCAAACATTGAAAAGACAACTTGTCTATATAAACCACTTGTCTTTTTAACAAAGGTATCACTTATGTTTGTGAAAGACTCTAAAGGAGTTATAGGTACTTTAGCATAACTTTTCTTGACATTATAGAATAGTACTTTAAATGCTATCCTCACTCTTCTTCATAGAATTGCATCCTAGCATATCTTAGAGTAAGAGATCTACACCAGTTTCTTCACTACAAGATCACCCTGCTCTTTAAGCCCGAGGAAATTGCCTTCTTTGTGACTCCTTATTCATATTAATCGATGGGAATAAGATCTCAAATGGCTGCTCAATGAGGAAAGCTTCCATGCAATAAAATAATTATTTTTAATTGTTATTAATCAATGCTGCTCAATGAGGAAAGCTTCCATGCAAGAAAATATTTTTTTTTAATTGTTATTAATCAATGGGAATATGATCTCAAATGGTTGCTCACTAAGGAAAGCTTCCATGCAAATATTTTCTTTTGAATTGTTCTTATTGATTAGTGGGAATGGAAATCATTTCCTTTGCGTTAAAGACAAAGCACTGCACTGACTATTTAAAATGTTAAAAAGCATTCCATTAGAACGTAGATGTTTAAGCATGAAGTCAAAAAGCCTCCATGAAATCCTCTTTGAGGGAATGATAAGTATTTCATTGTTTAAAAAGATGAGGCATTCAAGTATGAAGAAAAATTGGTCCTCAATATTTATATCATTAGTAAGCAATCCACCATATCCATGATGAAAAGGTATGTGCTTCATAGACATGAAGTTATATCGCATAACACTATAAAATTGGCTCTTGTTGACAACCAATAGGAGATATTTATAACAATGGCCCTCTTTTTAAAGCCCAGAAAGCCAAGAACTATGACATATTATATAAGTGAATTTTGAAATGAAAAGGTTGTAATTGAATCCATTCCCAATGCAAAACAACTAATGAATACTATCCACAACCAATAGTCCAATAGTTTTTGTCTTGACTTGTTATGGCCTTGCTGACCCAAGTCTAAAAAGAATCTAGAAAGTTCACTCCTTTTTATAAACTGGGAAACAACAACAAGTATTGCTGATCCCATGAGACAATTTGTCGTCTTTTCCTGTACCATAGTTTGAATTAGTCCATAGTTATGTGGTTAAGTTTTGTTCATTCTCTTTCTTACGAATCCATATTGAAAATTAATGGAACTACAATAAGGAGATCCCTGCAATCTTATAGACATTTGCAAGACTGCAAGTTCACTAACTATAATCTTTATGACAAGGTATGAAACCAATAATGCCAAGCTTATCTTGTTTTTTCCATTTTGTTTTAAGGAAATTTATCCAAGTTTTTATTGGGGCGTGATCTAAGTTCTTGGGACATATCATTTTCTCAAGTAAAATCCATACAAAAATTCATTGAGAATTGAACTAGAGTTCATTGTAGTAAANAAAAAAAAAAAAAACCAACAAACTTTGCAATCATCGTGAGAAAGTGACCTTTGTTTTTATTTTTATTGTAAATCTGATTATGTTAGAATA
The DNA here is from genome assembly GCA_009831015.1 of Picea engelmannii. Taxonomy (NCBI): domain Eukaryota; kingdom Viridiplantae; phylum Streptophyta; class Pinopsida; order Pinales; family Pinaceae; genus Picea; species Picea engelmannii. The sequence goes on from ML783801.1 coordinate 158,066, forward strand.
TGTAATTCATACTTGTTGTATGATTGGGTTAGTGACCTGTTGAGCAGGTAGTTATAGTTAGATGACCTAAGAGAATAGGCCATTGAGGTTGTTAGATAGTTGGTTGTGAGAAAGATTCTCTCCAACCAAGTCTCCTAGTTTAGTGTGTGGTTGAGATATTTTCTCAACCTCTATTGCTATTATTAGAAGAAGTTAGATTTGATAAATCTCTATATAATGAGCCAATGTATTGTATAATTTATTTAGTAATCTAATAGAGATATGTAATGATGTCTATCTCATTTTTTAATTTGGTATCGGAGCCTTAGGGCTGGGCGTGACTCCTTCATGGGAGTGCCCAGGATCATGTGAAGAGTAGAGGAATAATCTGATTTCTGATTGAAGATTTTTTAAGCTATTGTGTGTATTGATTTGTTGATCAAGGGACAGATTGCAACATCAAATCGCTGCTACTGTTTGTTGAGTTGTTTCCAGGAAGTAGTGTTGTTGTTATTGAGAAGGCTGTGTATCTATTGATTCTAGCCCTCGATGTTGTGAATTGCCACCATTAGAAGAGGGTGTCATTTGAAGAGAGGGTCTGCTACCCTGAGCGCAGAGAAGAGGCGCCTTCGTGAAGAAATTTTTGTGTGGCCGTTGTATGAAATATGCCTACATGTAGAGGAAGTCATTGTTAGGTATTGTGTATTGCTGCTTGGGTAGAAGAGAAGTCACATGTTTCCAATTGAAAGGAGTCGTCGCGAGTCTGAAGCGACAATCATTTTTTTATAGAATCTTGTGGATTTATTGCTTGCAGGAGCTGTATCCACTTTGGGATGATAGCTTCATAGGTCTGCTTGATTTCCGGGAGAGAAAAGTGGTTTTGGATGCAGTTTCTATGGAGACCTGCATAGAGGATACCAACTGCCTCATATAGTAATTACCTTGGAAACACAAATTAATTTGGTGAACCCGACGTGAACTGAGATGTGAGATCTGGTGAAATAATTTTGGGAGAGAAGTGTTAGTCCCTGCACATGTTGAGTGAGGAGCCCAGATCACTGGAGAGAGGCATCTTGAGTCCGAAGGTGAGAGAAGCGGTGCCAGTGGCTGCGGAGTTGATCGTGGAATCGTGGTAGCTGTGACTATTGTTGAGAAGTTGATCAAGACAGAAGTCTTGGAGGCAAGATCGTTGTTACGTTAAGGAGAAGAGCCAAGAGCCAGCATGAGAGCCCACGCGAAGGTGTGAGATCCCTCCTCGGCTTGATAATCAACGTTCGAGCTATCCAGTATTTGCACCTGTGTTTATATATTCCCTGTACCTTTTGATTAAATTGCAATTTGGTATCATTGTATCGTTGTTTCTCTCACGCTGATCATCAAGAACACTAGATAGTAGTCTTATCGGCGATCATTTTCTCTTGTGTGGATGCAAAAGAGCAAAGGAATGTCAGGAGGAAACGCCCCTCAGCTTGGATGGGCCGTGCGTTCGATATTGGGAATCATGGAGGCTACCATGGAGGGGGCCCTGGTGGCGACGAGAGCAGAGGCAACGACGGCGGTTACCTTGATGGTGGAGGAGGCTCCGCTTAAATTTTGTGGTCCTATTGCTCGTTCATTTTCTCCTTGGATTTGGGCATTTCACAGAGCGAGCATCCATCCTAACTCTACATGACTAGGACTCATTTTTTTAGTTTTGGAGAGGATCTACAATTGCTGAGTAAAGGAGTCGTAAAGCGAGAGGCTTCTATTGTTGGAGTTTGTTGTTGTTTGCGCCATTACATGGAGGTGTTATAGAGAAATGAAGTGAGGTGTACGTGTTCATTCCATCGGACTCACACATCCTCCAAATTAAGTCACAAAAGTGAGAAAGTGAGATTGATTTGTGCTTATATTTCTTGTTTGAATGTGTGATGATAGTTATTCAAGTTGTGTGTCTTGGTCAAGAATGATGATGAGATGTAAATGGACATATGTAATGGGCTTGTAATATTGGGCATATGATTGGTGAGAGTATTGTTGATATTTTAAGTACCTGATTGAATTGTTGTAGGGGGTGCATGATCGGTTGTACTCGACACCCCAAGTTATGGTCCAAATTGTAATGCTTAGCCATAGGCAAGCTAATTTCCTAGGTTTTTTGTAAGCCCTATTAGTAAGGCATAAACAGGCATACATGTTGTAGCACAAAATCACGTGTGATCACAGGATGTGATACTCTCTCATAGGCAGAGAGGTTGTTGTATCAAGTTGTGGAGTTAACCAATGTGAGAGGTACAGGGGTGACAGGTGTACCCGTAGCCTAAACTTGATAATGAATCGAAGAAGCGAGAGACTTCAATTCAAAGTGGGGATGTGATATGAAAGAATCTCAAAGTGTGAGACCAAGTTGTGAGTCTTAGAGTATGAGGTACCAAGTTATGTTTAAGGGAGAGTTTAACATTGATGAACCATGTAGTTGAAAACAATTCCTAGAGAACTAGCGGTTACAGCGGCAGATGACCCATGTATTCCGGTAGATGGATTGTGTTTTATATGGACATCAATAATTATATGCAGGTACAAGGTGCAACAAGAAGCAAAGAAAGTTCAAGGATGAAGCCCACAGTAAAGCAAGCTCAAGTGAGTGTGTTCAAAGGATTAAAGCCCAATAATAAAGAATGGACCAGAGACAACACTCATAAATCACTATGACCAAGCACAAGCAAAAATGAATCAATCAACAAGTATTCATTAAGGGGGTGTGTTAGAATATGTAATTCATACTTGTTGTATGATTGGGTTAATGACTTGTTGAGCAGGTAGTTATAGTTAGATGACCTGAGAGAATAGGTCAATGAGGTTGTTAGATAGTTGGTTGTGAGAAAGATTCTCTCCAACCAAGTCTCCTAGTTTAGTGTGTGGTTGAGATATTTGCTCAACCTCTATTGCTATTATTAGAAGAAGTTAGATATGATAAATCTCTATATAATGAGCCAATGTATTGTATAATTTATTCAGTAATCTAATAGAGATATGTAATGACGTCTATCTCATTTGTTAATTGATTATTGTTGAAACCTGTTTCTGGCAAAGTGACTAATGCTAGAATCAAATAAATGTTGAACATGAATGTTGAAAATGAGTTCTCTCGTAGGAAAATTTACCGTGGTTGTAGTAAAATAGTGTTTGAAAAAAACAACTTTTCTAGAACTTATTGAAACAATAATCCTTATGGGAACACCGTATGAATCTGATAAATGTTGGATATAATGTTTCCAACACTTGTTGTAAAATTCTATGGTAGTTGCCTTAAAAGTGTTTGAAAAAATTCATTTTCTAGAATATCAGAAAAATAATCCCTATCTGAACACCCTATCAAACATTGAGTCTTAAAATCCCAACATCTTTGATGAATTCTCAAATCAAATTCAATTTTGAATCTAAGAGAAGAGGTAGGTATCTAACTTAAAAAACACCAAAGATAAACATAAACAGTTGGAGCTATGAAGTTGCCTATTTTTTTCCATGACCTCCTCTTCCCATAGCTGAAGTGTTGGATTTGACACTCTTTCCCAAACTTGGTATGTGGAGACACGCATAGTAGTTGGTTGAATTCTGGGATCCGAGAACTCAGGAAGAGGCCAAGTCTACGCTATAACATTGGTCCTGTACTTTGTCCTTTCAAGTTATCTTGCACCACATTTAGGAAATCATGTCAATATGATAGGGTTGGTATTCATTAGTTCATATTTTAATGCTCTTCTCTTGTTTTAATCATTTGTGCTATGGGCTATTGAATATAAAATTTTGTTAATTGTCCCTCATCATGAGCATCCCCTTTCATTTTGGTTTGAGCTGATTCATTTTTTAAAATGTGATTAATTTTATTTTATTGTTTTTTTAGGGTCTTTTTTGCTTTTGTTGTCCTACTGAACATTTCATTATGGATGATCGAAGGATTTGTATAAATGAATTATTTGTTTTTCTTTTCAACTAGAATTTTATATAGCCCGGAGTGAATAACTGGTCATTCTTTCATACCATTTATCTATGTAATTACACTTTTCTTCCATTCATTTTAAATAATTAGGGAAGCATGCATGAGTGCAGAACATCTTGACTCAATGGACCAACAATAGAGATGGCCAATGAGGTTGTTTTGTTACCTTCCATCCTTTATTTAATATAGGGATTAAATTGACTTTTTTAACCACAAAATAAAAAACTTAAATAGAAAACCAATATTTTTTTATCAATTCTCAGACTAATTTCCATTTTGATTATGAGAGAAGAGGTCCCTAAAGACCAGGTAGATATCTAACTTTAAAAAATTAAAGATAAACATACATAATTGGAACTATAGAGTTTTCTATTTTATCCATGACCTCCTCTTTACAGAGTTGAAATGTTAGTTATGACAATCTTTTCCAAACTAGAGGGATGGGGAGACAATCATGGTAGTTGGGTTGAATTTTTGGATCCTAGGAGTCAGGAAGAGGTATGATCTAATAGTATTAGGGCCTATTTTCAAAATTTTTCTTCCTATCTTCTTATATTAAAATCAATGGTCAATTTGAGAAGTTGAAGTATCATTGATTGTCAATGGTCAATTTGGTATATGACAATCCTATGGTTTGGTATATTGATTACTTGCCAAACATTTTCAAAGAAAACCAACATATCTGGAGGCCTCTGTGGTATACATTTCTACTATGACAATAATTTACAGCTTCTATAAGCTGATGGAAATACTTCCTAGACTCATCTTCAATTATTTTCCAATTTAGGTTGGGTTTCAACCATATCCAAAAATTAGAGATCAACACCAACAAACAATTTAAAAAACAACCTCAAATCCCTATTGTAGATTATCGATATATGTTACCACATGAACAAGTTTATTATGCACTTTTTATTAATCATATAGGATAGTAAAACAATGCCACAATTATTTTGCCTTGAGCTTACTATTCTAATTGAAATAGGTTATTCTACATTGCTTTTCATGTACAAAAATTATTTCACCCAAATCCTGTGATAAATATGCATTTGAAGCCGGCTATGAGCCATAGCCATTAGAAATTTTCAATACCATCCATACATGTTTTAATTCTAAAAAGACATACTTTTTATAAAAGCATATGTATTTTATAACACACAAAATCATGAAACATGTACATGTTATTTTTACGAGCAATATACACATTTGACATGTCATTAGATATCAAAATATATTATTCAAATAAAATTATTATAGTGAGAAACTTATTATATAGTTATTAATATTTTAAGTATGATTTTCAAGTTACACAAATATTTGATAATTTTAGTACATTGAAATATATCATCGTCAAAACCATACGTGGGTACAAAGCATGATTATACTCTTATCCCCATTTATTCTATAAACAACATACAAGTTAAACATCTCTCTAACATTCTATTAATGGATTTCATGCATGTATGAATGGAAACACTGAGGCTTAGTACATATTCATGGTTTCTTATGGTTACAAGGTGCTCCAGACATGGAAAATTTGGATTGGGAAGAGTCCATAGAAATAAGTTCTTCTAAGGCTTTCTTTGAAAAATATGTAACAGCCAGGAATCCTTGAAATGACCATACTACATATGTACACAAGCATCAATCCATTAAGGATGATCGTTGTTTAAAAAATACAACAAAGCTCCTTGCTTCACACCCATTCGAGGACTACACAAAGCTCCTTAACCGGGTACAACGACATACAAAATGACTAGAGACGACATGTCTCTGTATGAAATCCTCCAAGCTCCAATGTAGGTATAATTTCCCATGGACCTTACGTACTGATTCTTTGCTCTTCCTTGATGCTTCTAGTCAAAAACAATATGAACTTGCCAAGAATGATAATCATCTAAACATCCATAACCTTACCATAATAACACTATGACAAACAAATATGGATTGTCAACCTATCCTCTCCTTTCATGAATTTATGAAACATATTTCCAAATATGCTTCTAAAGCAGAGGGAAGACCAGAGAGCTATCATCATATTTTGACTAGAATCATAGATACATTGAATTCAATAGACCCTACTTAATTTGCCTATAGGAGTTTGCACATAAAAGATATTTTTGATCGAGATATAGGCTCCCAGGAAACCTGCCATATGTTGCAGAAGCTCCCCCTTGTCACATGTAGTCGTCTTTTCATCACACTAAATGTTGGCTGCCATATCATTTGTCGAGTCTCCCAAGGTACATCTGATTGTTTATTTGGATCTAGATTCATTAATGCCTATTTCAATCTCCCTCCTTGCCTTCATCCCCTCCCTCTCATTGAAACTGCAAAATATTGGTCATATAGTCGCCATCGAAAAATAACCCTTGGCGATGAAGGTGCTCCCCGGTAATTGTCCTTATCTGGACATGCTTTACGATCATTCTAGCACCATATTCCAAAACCTTTGAATAATTCTATTGGAGTGAGTTGCTACTACACAAGACATTATGTAATTTTGCAAATGACATAGGCCTCTCAAGAGATACCATCATACAAAATTGGGAGAACATAAAAAGAACCTACCATTCATGGCATATAGATCGTTCCCCTAAAAATGTTGAAGAAACAACACTAGATGAAGCTGAAGAAAATGATACACATATGCATCTCGACATGGAGATAAATGAGTGGGAATTGTTATCAAGATTGATCCTTGCTGCCAATAAAGACTTCAACGAGCTTGACATTCCTGGAAATTGTGACTTTAACACCAATTATTATTGAAACAACCCATAAATTGCAGAAGCAATTCTTACTTCTGCAACACAATTCATTGAAACCAACCGACCTTGTATGGAGGTTCTATAAAGAAACTGACATATCAATCTAGGGGCTGATACATTTTCACACAAATAATATCAGGCATTCAGGATAGTATTACAACATTCACAAGAAAAAGATAAAACAACACCCTTAATGGTGATCATCCTAGGAACCGTTGCAACACACTCGAAAATATTACCTAATCAATTGCATTAAATATTCGTTAAATGCACACTCTCCCTATGGACATAGTCCAATACTACATCTTTTTCCCACTAGAGTTGCAACTTTCAACATACAAGCAACCACTATACATTCAACACTTAAGATTCCAATAAAAAATTTCCAACCTTTGCAAACACAAACATTGGCAGTGTTCTAGGAAGTGATGAAACATATTTGTTATGTTCTCATTGATGAGATGAGATTCATAGGGCCTAAACTATTTTTGCAATTGAAATTCGTCTACATGAAGCCTTTCTAGAAACCAACAATTTTCTATTCGGTCATTGGTCTATAATTCTTGTTGGTGATCTAGGACAACTCCTGCTTGTTATGGAAAAACCTTTTTATGCAAATGAAACACCAGGCAGGTCTTTGTGGAAGTCCTTCACCATTGTTGTAACCTTGAAAACAAGCTTCTGCCAACAAGACCATGATGTACAACAAATCTAATTTCGTCACTTATTGACAAACATCAGAAATGCAACTCCGCTACAAGAAGATTGGGAGATCCTTCAGTCCCGGGAAAATACATCATTGTTTGCAATAGAATGTAAAGCCTTCAATGTGTCCATACACCTATTTGAAACAAATACTTTGGTCTACCAACATAATAAACAAATAATACAATCATTGAACAAGACAATTACATGTTGCATCTCAGAACATCTTGGTTCTTTTGTCTCTAAGGAAGATGATGACCACCAATTAGAACAAAAAATCTTGTTATGCATTGTCCAACAAGTTATGTTGACCTGCAATTTATGGATCCAAGTCTGACTGGTTAATGGAGCACTAGGATTGGTCACTCAAATTTCCTACACAGAATGCGTCAACCCTCCAATATTTCTAGCATATGTCGTTGTGGAGTTTGATACATATATCGGTCCACCATGGGACAATATCAACCCAAAAAAGACACTAATCCCTCCCATAAAATGTGACAACAAGAAACAAATCCCACTCAAAATTGTATGGGCCTTGACTATACATAAATCCCAAGGCTTAACACTCTCCAAGGCAACCATAGACATTGGAAAGGTTGAATGACAAGGCTTAACCTTCACAACAATATCACACACCAAATCATTAGTAGGTTTGAGCATCTCGCCCTTCTTCTCTTTTGACCGTTATGCAAAAATACAAGATAGTGCATTTCTTGCGGTTAGAAAAAAAGAAGAAGCACACTTCTGAATGCTTTGTCGGTATAACCCATTCATACTCTTCTCAAACCAATGAATCTACTTCATAACTATGTGATATGTACTACATATTTTTTTCTTTGTATATCATGGATTCCTCTTGTTTCTTATAATGTCTTCTTAGACAATGCACTTGTTCCATTGAGAAAGCAATCATAAGAACACTTATATGATTTGTTGGTATAACCCATTTTACATCTCTTTGTCCTTCATATGTCATGGATTATTCTTGTTTCTTAATATATTTACAACACATTTTTACATTTTTTTTATTGCTTCAAAATTTACATCACAATTCACCTACATAATACTACTTTTCACCTCCTTTCATTACTAGGGCCAATAACAACCTTTGGTACACTTCTTTAGTGCTTCCATAACACTATAGTTGGATATCACATCATTGTTTTTTAACTTAATAGATTTCTTTTATATTGATTAAAGATGAACAACACATAAAATAAGGTTAAGGTTAAGATTTCAATTTTCTCACATTTTTTAAATGCTCGTCTGCTTTCTTCTCTCTTGCACAGATACTCACATAAGCTTTAATGGTCTATTTCATCCAATACATTTAATATAAAAACCAACCTTAATATTAAATCTTCTCTTACATTACGTGGGCATTCCCATTTGCTAGCTTAGGAGTATGCTAGTTAATATATATATATATATATATATATATATATATATATTTCAGTGTGATTCTCGAAGTGGTCATTGACTTTACCAAGTATATAGTCATGGATTTCTACTGTCAGATGGAGTCACGAAGAAAGGATTACAGGAACCAACATAAATGAAATTCGTGTTTATTAAGGAATTGATAAGAGGGTTCTTAAACAACAGTTTGGTTTTATATCATTTTCTCATATCTACAACCATCATAATTCTGAAGCTGAATCTTTATCAAAGAAGGTAGCTCATATCTCTACAGGAAATCTTTTAATAGAATAATGGATCAATGGGAGGATATCCTCCATGGAATCATGTCCCTTGTCTCTGTCTTAGATGATCTTTTATGTCATTTTTTCTTCCATGTGGTTGTGTTGGGCAAATTTGGAAATCTGTGTTTCTATGAATCTTCAGGTCTATTTTAGTATGGTTGTCTTGGAACCATGTGAGGATAGGTAGTCATGTTTTGTTTATCAGTGTCTCTAGAAAGGAATGTTGATATTATCCTAGTTGAATACTGGGATTTAGTAGTTGTTGTATCATCTTGGATAACCTGTTTAACTGAAACAAGAGAATTTATATACTAGATATATTATCTTTGATTAGAAATAACAAAAAGATAATGGTTTTCTTTTCTTGTTGAAAGGACTTGATAAGAGGAGCAGATGTGTTTAGTTAGTTTACTCTCCGATTTTTTCACTATATAGTTGTCGTCGACATGTTTGGAATTTCAAAATCATAAAGACTGTCAAATTTGACAATTCGAACATTGTGACGCCCGTTCTACCTGTTTTAATGAAAATGGTTGACGATTATATGTAATTTTTCTTACAGGCAAATTGGTTCGTGACGGGAAAATTCCATCCCTGGGTCACTTGTCGGTATCCCGTGAGATTTCCTTGTAATGTGATTAATATATAGTCCTAGATTTCACTATGATTCTGAAAGTTGTCATAGACTTTACCAAGTATATAGTCCTAGATTACTACTTTCCTATCAGGAAGAACTACAAGAAACTGATGGAAATGAGAAGCATGAGGAAGAAAAAAAACTGGTCATTTAGATCCGCATTTATTATCCATATAGTCATGGATTACTACTATCAGATTGAGTCATGAAGGATTATAGGAAATGAGGGTTGGAATTTGATGGGCAAATTTCCCGTCATAGGGCATTTTTCCTGTCATTTACGATCAAATTTTTCATCTTACCATCACTTTGAACAGGCAACCAGGTCCCTTGAACGTATTTATGACGTTCAATAAATTTTATAAAACGTTATTAAAATCTTGAATCACGCGTACCATATAGGATCCTTCCCGACCCCGCTAGACTCCACACCTATTCCTCCTTCACAGGCAATAAGAAATATGTTAAAGAGAAAGCATGACAGTTGGTCTACAAGGAATTGCATGGAGCCACCAGTGAAAATGTTCCCATCCAAATATTATAGTGGTCTGAATGCAATTAATTGTAATACGACATTAGCCTTAATGCAATTAAGTGTGGAGTTGTTCAAGTCTTCAAGTGGATCTAATTTGAGGTTTTTTTCTTTTATCAATCGGGTAGCAGCACGACTGCAGAAGTAGCAGGGTAACTCGTCTCTAATCAATCGTGTAGCAACACGACTACAAGAGTAGTAGGGTAACTCATCTCTAGAGTCTAACCTCTATGGAACTTTCCATACATACCATATTTCATGGAGAACATGTAGAAAAAATAGAGAAGACATTTGGATTGAATTGTAAGTCTAATACACACAACTATAAGACAGGGTTAGGCCCTAATAGAGAGGTGTTCACTGCTAGGGCGATGTAATAGAGGATGGACTCCATTCTTATTGGGTACATTCATACAACAAGCCTTTGTCTATTACATTTTTTCTAAATCTTGATTTACCTGCAGGCTGCAAGTAGTTGTAAGAGATGGCAGTCATGAGGGTGGTGGAACTGCATTTTAGTGGAGATATATAAATGAGGACTACATAATCTCCAGTTTAGTCTGCACTTAGATTCACATTTCAAGTAAACATCATGTATTCACCCTTAAAAATTAGTTTCAATTAGTTTCAATTCTGAGATGTTATGCTGATTCTACATATCATCTACCTTATGTAACCAACTCGATTCTACATATCTTCTACCTTATGTAACCAACTCTATTGCAATCCAAATATGGATAAGCATTAAACAATACCTTGTCAATTATTTTCAATTATTGTTTACACCCACATCTGACTTGACATTCTTATCAAAATTCTAGTATTTATTTATTTTTTCTTGAGGTGATACCTTTGAAACGGGAGGAGTTTGAAGCGATTGATTCCTCTGAATGGTGCCCACTGCCATCATTTACTCCACCTCTTCCCTCTAATATGTTGTACAAGTCTTGAAAGGGTGTATTTGATGGGTGATTATTGGTTAAATGATATGTCTCAACGAATGACCTCGACCCTCACTATTTTATTGCTATTAATTAATATATTTGAACTTGGTGTCCTATTACTGTAATGTATTTGAACATCTTGAAGAAAATGCTTAATACAAAAAGATGATTCATTTTCGCATAGATGAATACAAATTATTACAAAGAATGGTTATTGGAACAAAAGTATGGAGGTTAATATCATGAATTTGGTTTAGTTGTAGGCATCAATTGGGGTTTCAAATTTATAACTTGAAGTGAGAACCGGGATGGTGCAATTCTAAGTGGATATAAGTGGGTAAGTATTTAGTGCTTTTGAGTGGCTGGATTTTTTTTTTTTTTTAAACCTGCAATTTTAAAAGTTTTGTTAGAGATATTTGTATAGAGTTTGACCCATCACTCATTAGTTTTATTTCTGGGTGAAAAACCATTGGAATGGGCCTTCAGTTAACCCATCACTCATTAGTTTTATTTCTCGGTGAAAAGCCATTGGAATGGGCCTTCAATTGAAAATAAAAAGAGTTTCACAATTATATAAAATATTTTAAATCTTTTTTCCTATTAAAATTAGACAATTATATAAAGTATTTTAAATCTTCTCTCTCATCGAAACTATTTTAAGTGAAACCATTAGTTTTAGATTTCCATTTTATTTATTAACAAATTTAGATATTCTATTTTTAAAATAGATAATTATCACCCATATCTAGTTACATAAATTTTTGTGAAATTGTAATTTTTTATTATTAAAAATTGCATTTCTAAAAATGTATAAATAAATTTTAAATTTTTAATAAAATTTTAAGTAAAACTAATTAAAAAGTGAAAAATAATAATTAAAATAAAATAAAATATTTCAATTACATTTTCTTTCTTTTCCTTTTCCTTGACTAATTGCTTCATAACTTTTCAATGAATGCATGCACTTGGGCTTGGCATGGTTTTATAAAGCATGGATTTAATTAAATTATATATTAATTTATTTTTGAATTATGCTTTTAATATTATGCATACTCTGTTTAATTATTTGGTAATTAAATATTTTATAGGTTTTTTATTTATCTCTAGAAATGTTGTTATTGGCAATGATGGAGATTGTTGTTTTCTATTTATTGATATAATTAACATAGTAATACCTGTTTATGTATGAAAATAGTTATACTTGTTTGTGTCTTGATTTTTTTTTTCTTCTAATGCACAAAAACATACATGTTCTCCTACTAATTTCAATAGAAATATGCACAAGTTTTGTTTCTTCCAAGAAAGTCATTGAGTTTGTTAAAAAATTCTTAAAAATCTTGGCAAGCATATTGATTTGTTGGAAAAGTTTCTCATTATTCTTTGCTGATATATTCTTCATTATCTCTTTTAGAGGAACTTTGTCTTTGTCCATCTATTCAATGTCTCCAAACATGAAAGATCACAAAATTAATGAGTGAAGTGTGGATAATCTAATAAGAAATGGAATAAGTGCATGTGAAATTGATTTCTATCCTACCACCTGCAAATGTTTCACTTTAAGTTGAGCACACCCATTTGTTATTTGAACTTGAAAGTTTAAAATTGTAGTATAACTTCAATTATTGAAGCTTAATTTTTTAATCAAAATTTGATTATTGAAAGATTAAATTTTTATAAAACCTTCATTGTTAAAGAACATAAATTTAAACATAATTTTTTTTTCAGTAATAATATAGATATCTAAAATATATATAAAAAAATGTTCTAAGATTAAAGAGGAATCCAAATTCCAACCCTACAGGAAACCAAAGAAATGAGATGTATTGCATTCAATAAGACACGTTTCCTGTGTATTGATCATCCTATAAGATTCATAAATAAACTGAATTGTTCGTATAAATCTCCAAACATCAACAAATTATCAAAATCAAAAGCCAACTAGATATGTAAGTGAAACTCATTTCCAGATATCATATCTTTCACCACTTTATTTTCCTTATTCAATCAGTACGAACATAAACTAGTCCACGTGGATTTAAAGTTAAGAGATTCTCTTGATCCATGCATCATAGTCTTGTCTCATTTTTCTCTTAAAAAATTAGACAGCATGCCCCTACAAAAATCAACTGAGACAATTCACACTGAAATATGCCAAGAATATCCCACATAACTTTATCAAAAGATCATTTATGTCCTTCATAGCCTATAACCCAGAAGTCTCATATTTCTCCATTCCTTTGAAAAAGAAAATGAATCGATGAAATATTCAATCAAAATGGATTTGATCACTTCAATTATATTTCTAAACCAGTCTTAAATATTTTCCTTTAGTTGTTATTATCAACCCAAATATGCACATAGCTAACAACTTTCTCATAAACCTTGCTGCACAGAATTTTACAAAGTGCTTGTTGTTCATACTTAATACTCATTAGAGAGTGATATTGGAATTACACATCTCTCTTAATACTCAATAACACATCAGAGAGTGATATTGAAATTGGTCTTGTGTCCTCAAAATTATAAGATTTAGGGTAGATACCATCTTTTAATTGAAGAGAAATATTTCATGATTTTTTTAACATTGTAACTTAGAAAAAAAATTAATATTAAAATATTTTATTTATAATTAACATTAAAATATATTTATTTATTTATTTTTTATTAATATTTTTTTAAAATGTTACATATCAATTACATGTTGATTATAAAATATTATTAAATTGTAAAAAGTATATAATTCTATGTTTATTATAAAATGATATTAAATTGTAAAAAGTGTTTTCATAATTATAGAAAAACATCATTTACTCTTATTCTTCATGAACAAAGTGTATAATTAACATTTATTTATAATTAACATTAAAATATATTTATTTATTTATTTTTTATTAATATTTTTTTAAAATGTTACATATCAATTACAAGTTGATTATAAAATATTATTAAATTGTAAAAAGTATATAATTCTATGTTTATTATAAAATGATATTAAATTGTAAAAAGTGTTTTCATAATTATAGAAAAACATCATTTACTCTTATTCTTCATGTACAAACTAAATATACCTTTTAAAATTATTATTCATGTGCAAACTAAATAAAATCCCTTTTGGTTACTTTTAAAATTTATATTTTTAATTGCTTTTACAATTTATACTGAATACTGAATAAGGAATAGTAAAGTTAATTCATACGAGAATACATCAATAATTGTATTCAAAATTTTGGGTGAGGATCCTTTTAGCTTGTAGAGACATATCGCTAACCTTCATTGATGTGATCGATGGGAAATGAGGTCAATAAAAAAAATAAAATCTTTTTTAACACTGTTGTAAAAACCTACATTCTCAGGTAAGTTATAAAACCATTTAATTCTCAAATATTTTATGTTATAAAACCATTTAATGATTAAAATATGTTTTCAAGTCAAAGTGCTTTCCAACTTTAAAGTGTTTCTCAAGTTCTATTACTTTGACCATATATTAAAGTGGATATGGTCGGGATTAAAATATTATTAGACTTGAAACTCGCCATAAACCTTAAGCTAACAATAGCATTGGAGCATAGAAACTTCATTAGGCATAAGTTCATTGTGCAATACTTTGCTAAGAAGTTCATTATGGATGAACTTGACATACTTTCCTTATTATGGATGAGTTTATTAAGAGATGTTTTGATTGTATGGTTTATTAATTAATGTCATGAATTATTTGAAATGACTTTTTTAAGAAGTTCATTATGGACAAACTTGACATACTTTCCTTATTATGGATGAGTTTATCAAGAAAGATGTTTAGATTGTATGGTTTATTAATTAATGTCATGAATTATTTGAAATGTGGAAAAAAACATTAGTTGAACCATTTATAATAAGGGATTAAGGTTTATGAATTGGTTTAAACTATTTTAGGTTTATGTTGATGTATTTAATATTGAAGTGACTGCCATACTCAATTATTCAAGGGAATGAAACATAGATTATCCTATATGTTTGGAGGAAAAAAAAAGGAAACATAGATTATTTTATATGTTTGGAGGAAAAAAGTTGAATTGGATTAAGATAAATTATTCAATATTGAAGCAAAGGAAAGGGTTTGGTTATGAATTTTTTATCTTCAAAGTTTAGAAATTATATCTTGAAAACCCATTTTGTGTTCTATATTAAAAAAAAAAGATTTGCAATACTTAGTTAATATTTTAAAAATTCAATTTTGAAATTATGATAAATTTCATAAAAATACATATTGATCATATCTAATTATTTAAGGTTATTATAGGAAAGGACCTTATTAGTATCTATGATGACTTACCAAATGCACATTTTTAATACTTAAAATAATACCAAAATAATTAGAATATGTAGCATATTTCTTTATGATAATTGACCAAAATGCCTAAAACTAAAAGGAAAATACTAACTATGAAAGAAACCTTATTATGATGATGGACATATGTATAAGTTTGTAACTAATTAAATATTAATCATATGTGTTCTAAGAAGAGAGAGATGATATATTTGAAAAAGAATAGGTAAGAGGGTTAAGATGTGTAACACCCATCCAGGATGTTTAAACAATTAATCCTTCCGTTTATACATACACAATAACAACCTTGCTTTAACATAGTTTCATTTCATTTACACAGTTCTTCTACATTTGCTCAAAGATAAATCTAAATAGCATGATGAAATAAGTAATAGGTTAACTCTAAGATTTTTGCAACTTAAAACAAAAGTATATACAAAATATCAGCAACAAATACCACTGAAAAATACCTCTTCCTTAGTTTGTCGAAGCTCATCAATTGCAATGTAGTCCTAGTCCTAGGCGCTTCCAAGTATTCTTCTCCCGCTTTCCCATAGTGAAACAACGGAATCCTCCCTGCCAACTAGGAGTCTAGTCGGCTTCCTAGCTCCAAGAAACCTTTTGGTTTCTTGGCCCTCTGTGCCCGTGACTCCAAGAACAGCAAAGCACAAATGCTCAAAGAAAACTATCACAAGAATTATACCTTCCAAGAATTTCACAACCTCTCCTCCCCCTCAAACATCTCCATCCTCCCTATTTATCAAGTTTCCAGACACACTTCCCCAAGTGTCCTCAACCACCCTCATTATTATCCATCAACCTCCCTTATCTAGATATTTTGGAAAAATATTAAAATAAAACTAAATATAAATGACTTGCATTAAAAAATAATAAAATAAAATAAAAAGTCTTTATTCTCATGCTAGATAATAAATGTTATTTGATAATTTTCCCCAAAATGTACATAACACTTCACCATGCTCATTTAATTCATCACACCCACCATCTATCAAAGTCAAGAAAGTATTTAATGCTTCTAGATATTTGTATGCAATATAATTTACATATTCAATAAACATTCAATTAAATAGTTAATAACTCACTTTAATAATTAATACATTAATTACTTATACTAGTGTACATGGGTAGGGTATGTGTGCGTAGCTAGCGGACACATATCTCATGCATGTATTAACGATAAACAATCATTGCCTCTAGTGCATAGTTCCTATATGATCACCAAGGCATGTAGGACAACAGATCAAGTAATGCATCATTTAATAATCTTAACGAACTAAATTACACCAATTCATCAATAATTCATTGTCACACTTAAAATATCATTAGGAAATCAAAGAGGGTTTTACACATGGTAGGAACCAAGTGAGTAAACAATAGTAGCATCTCTAAGCCCTAATAAGTATTCTCAACTTACATCGAAGCATCCTTCCTTCCTAACCTACTTCCATCTTCCATCCTATCCTTTCCTCTGTTGGACTAAGCTGGAGCGTCAACTATATTGACCTAACTCCAGATAGAACCCGTAAGCGGAAGTGTCATACATCTCGACCAAGCTTTCCCAACAGGCAACTAGCAGTCGTCATCACACGTTTAGGGGAGCGTGACTTCACACAGCCCTCCCACGACTCTAGGTTTCGGAGGATAAACGGTGGGAAATACCTCCACCCCTCCTCATAGAACTAGGGTCAACGATCCATACTGTGCAACTACTGTTCTTAGAGTCACGTCATCAAACAACCACTCTAGTAAAGTCGTGTGTCCTGTCAAAACCACACCTACCGCAGATCATAGCAATATTTGAAACCATAAATTAAATCAAAAGTACAACTTATAACATACACTATCTTTTGGATGTCTACGACATCCAAATTACATCAAAACTACAGTCATTTGGTCATTACATAACTTCTCAATCTGCAGCTTAGTTCACCAATACTCATATCCATGTATATACATCATAATTTCATATAAGAATCCATATTTGTATTGACGCTCAATTAATAAATGTATTCCTATTATACATTCACAACATAACTTGAATTGGTATACATGTACTGAACTTACCCATTTTAATTTTCATGTTTAAATAATCAAATAACTATCTTGTCATGAGCATATATCATGTAACATACAAATAGGTCTAGAGGTACACATCTCAATGTCTAACAAAGTCTAACTGACTCCAAACAAATGATAAACTTTGAATTATTAAGATTAGTAAACAACAATGTTCTAACTACCTAAGGTCAAAACATGGGGCATTACATACACCACCCTTCAAAAAACTTCATCCCGAAGTTATGATCATTCACAATATGAGGAGAATTTATGACACAACTCCTATTTATCTTTTGTGATAGCAAACCTTGAGTTATATTGGTCTCATTGGACAATGACTTCATTAAAACATGCCGAGGCTATTAATATATTGATTGCAACTACGGATATTTAGTAGGCACCTTTCTATGTCTCGACTCTATTTGATTACCATTGGTAATTAAATGAAAGGACATGCTTCTCTTATAGATTTATTCTTCCTAAGTTGTATATTAAAGTATAGTCTACTAGTTTGATAGTCAATTAGAATCTTATCTTATTATYGATTCTTTAGTTAAGTGAATCTTACATTGAGTTCGATTATAAATTCCATTAATCCCATCATGTAATTCCACCTAGAATATATCTTAGTAATTATAATCAATTATCACTAACTTGTATTTCAAGATGTGAGATCGCACTTAGATAGCTATCCCCTCTTATAAGGGACTTGTGCATAATAATCTATCACAATCCATTGTAATTGCTACTACCAAATATATTTATGGGCAAAAGTATTTCTTGTTCCCCAAGGGATGCCCCCTTGTCACCAAGCGATCTCTCTCTAAATCACATCAACTCCTCCCATGGACACTCTCTTCATTCCTTGTTTTTAACCAACTAGAATAAGTTAGAATACTTATCACTCATTTTATTAATGTTATAAATCCTTCACCAAACATACATGAACTCCACTTCGCTGGTATAAACGATAACCTTGGTGTAAAATAAACTTTGGTTGTGGTTGGATAACCTGAAATCATTGACATTTTTTTTTTTTTAGAATCCTTTAGAACTTGATTAGTTTTTATTTTATTTATTTTTATTTAGATAAATACATAAAGTTTCTTTAATAATATAAATGCCCAATATAAATTCATTTTTAACCTATGTGGATTGTTAAAGAATAATTTATTATCATTTCACAACTTGTACTTCAAAACTATAATTTTATAAAATGTCATATGGTTTGAAGAAYTRTTTTCATATCAAGACACTAAATATTACTAGGTGGAGTACGTGGAGTTTTTCTTTATTTATTATTTTATATATATTAAMATTTSTTAATTTAAAGACCCTCTCACTCTCTACGGTGTATAAAGTCCCTCGGTACTTAGGTTTTGTGGGGTTTGGGGCTTAAATATTTTAAAGTCATGCCACTAATGGACTTGGACTTTGATTTCTTTAAAGTCATGTACACAGTCAGTATAAGTCATGTCAACAGTGAGTATGTTGTCAGCTATCATTGCATGAAGTTCATGTAATAAATTCCGCATTAATAAATCCATCTAATGTATATGATATATATATATATGTACATTTTTAATTATTATTATTATTGCATTAATTATTTTAGCATGAAGAGATCGAGACATCTTGTATTGCGTGTAGTTTGATTGGGAGTTGTTTGAGTGGATTCATGCTAGAGAACATGAATCCAATCATTAGGTGGAATAAAGGCCTTCTCGACTTGACATGTTCGATCTAGCACTAGACCTTCGCATTCTTTCTCGTCTGAGCTACTACTCGAGTCTACATGAACTAGATCCCCCTTGAACCAATCTTGAAGTGGGCTCTACCAACTAAATCTTGAAGTGGGGTGGGATCTTAGCAACTGAAGAGAGCATCAATCGCATTGAGATACGTCAAAAATGAGTGGGTAGGCTCAACCTAGAGCCCCTGCCTGATGGGCTCTAAAATAAAGGTGAGCAATTAATGAGTTCCCTTCCAGGAGTGAAAGACGTTACCTATAGATACCAAACCAAAGTCGAGTGGACTGGACTGTAAGAAGGTTCCTTTTGGTACCCTTACAAGTGAGGGGTGATACCTGACTCTAATTTTTGGGGAAACGAGCCACTGGGGTAGCGAACAACTTTAATCCTAAGCATCTGATTCCTTTTAGGACTTAATGCGATATCACTACTCCTCTTGCCTGGTCTTGAGTCAGGTAGTATGCATTAACTATATGGTAGCATCTGGGGTATAGGGCAACGAGCTCTCCACTTCTGTTGCATCAACGACACTTTCTTCAAAGGCATAAGGCCTTGAATAACCCACTCCTTATGCTAGGTTTCATGGATAGGGTATGCCAATCTACTGATCAGGTCGCAGAACCTCTGATCATATTCCCAAGAACTTTCGCCAATCAATCGTTCGTTTTATCTCCTTTAGCTCCGCGTAGCTCTGTTGTTCTGAGTTCGGCATCTGGAACTTCGCTATGAAGTCAATCTTCACTTTATCCAGCAGGGTGTTGGAAACATCCTGGGGATCAGTCCGCATAAATGTCATATACACGAGCCCTCACATAAAATAACAAGTCACGTCATGGTCTTTAAGATGTTAGACTTATTTAAATTGTGAGTGGATTTTGGTTTTATTGAGTTTGTATTCTTGGGAAGCAGAACACTTTTGTCAATGTTTTATCTTTGACAGTTCAATAAATTCAGTAAGGATGCAATTGAGAGAGTCGTGGAGTGCAAGTATGTTCAGAAAAAAAAAAACAATGAATATTATTAAAGTAATGAGAAGCAAATGCAGAGATGTTATACAGTACGCAAGCATACAACATAGTGATGAATACAAGAGAGTGACATCCGCCTTTTCCATGTCTATCGACACACTACTTCCCTCACAAATATAATTGTCTTGAGTTTACTTTAGCCAGGTGGTAGCGCTCTGGCAGTGCTCAGTGCAGCAGGGGGACACCGAAATAGTCCAAATATTTGCGTTATCTTGGAGTGGGGTTTATCTCAGCAAGGTGGCAGTGCTCAGTGCAGCAGGAGGACATCAAAATAGTTAAAAGATATTGCTCCAAGGTCGGTTAACAGGGCATTGATGGCAGGTCAGAGATATCGGGTTTGGGTTTTGATAGAAAAGTGACATAAGATCCGAGATATCGGATTAGCTAGAAAAGTGAGCCAGCTAATTGGAGCGTCTATTCCAAATCTTCATGTGGCTATGTTTATTTCCTTTCTATTTCTCAAATGCAGAAGCCAAATGCACAGGCTGTAAAGTGGCCCTCGGCTCCTTTTCCGTCACTCAAGGCATTAACATGACGTATATACGCAAACCTCACCACTACTCCATGGATGCAGAATTCTTATAATGAAAATTCTATTCCGGAGGGTTCAACAGTAAATGTTAGTATCAATTGTTCGTGCAAGAATGCTGAAATCAGCAAATACGACAGGCTCTTCCTCACATATCCTCTCATGAATTCCAGTACCAATAGTCTCTCCATCCTTAACCAAACCAACAATGTCCCCTCCTCCTAGTTGACAGCGTATAATCCTTCTGTTGATTTTGCCAACACTTGCGGAATTGCTTTCGTGCCCAAAGAAGAAAAAAAAATAAAAATAAAAAATCAAAATGGCCGCCTTCAAATTGGAAATGCATATGGCTTTGTATTATTGCTTGGATTTTTGCTCTACTTTAAGATCCACCCCCCTGAACAATAGGTTTATCCAGGGTTTTAGCTCTGTAATACTTCAACTATGGCTATAGAGGACAAGGATTTGATGAACGAGGAAGACAATATGGAACTCCACGAAGATGATAATTACAGTGGAGACGATGATGGAGAACATGACCAACAGGGCGACTGAAGTGAGGATTTATAGTCAGACATTGAACAAGATGGAGAAGAATGCAAACCCTCTGGAAAAACTTCTCACATGTTGGAAATGAGGCAGCTTGATGAAAAACTCAGGGAAAATCTACTGGGTCTAACTTCTACAGACCACAGTCCATTTACAGGATATGAAGGGTTTCAGACATATGTTGAAGGAGAACTTTGGTGGGCAAGTCCTTAAACAGTATGTACAGGCATCTCCGGGCTGTATTGAGCTTCCAAAGGCTTGGTAAATATGTGTAGTTGGAAAATTAATGGGAAACTTTAGAGATTCGAAAAGTGATTCAAATAGTGACGACCACTGGAACTATATTGCAGTTACCTGCTATAGAAACACCAAGTCTGTTGTGGGTTTGGACCTTGAAAACTTGAATATCACTGGAACTTAAACCTGAACTATTTTGGTGGCGATTTTTTATCTAGCTTGTGAAATTGTGTACCCGTTTGGGAAGGTTGTATTTGTCTACAAATGTGTTCAATGGGTTCTTTCCAGATGAGATATATGAACTGGAGGAGTTGGTGCAGCGCTGAGATAGATGAAACTAAAAAAAATTATAGCTTTTAATTCCATCGTTGTTAAATTTTCTTGGAGATCTATTTGATGAAGTCTATACCATGCTTCATCCAAGTACAAAAGATTATGAAGCACGACAAGCATTGATTGCGTTTTTTGACAAGTTTGTAAAGAAAAATACTCGTATAGTCTTAGCAGTTCTGGTACCTCTGTAAGTGCGTTTGGTTCGTTTACAATGGTGTTATTTACATTGGGAAGTGACTTGGACTTATCTGTGAGTCTTGCTCATACTGGGGATGGTTTCCCAAGAAAAAAAATTTCAAGTTCTCAAGTAGTTGCTAAAGGCACTTTATGGACTTCAAGGTGGAGGAAAGATCTATGTTGTTCAACCAGTACCGAGGGCTATTGTGCCTGTTCTGAAATCTGTGGGTTGAAGAAGTGGAATTGAATGTGATATTTCAATTGAAAATAAAGATGGAATCTGAAAATTGGAGCTCATTCACGTTTGGTGGATGGATGCTTGTATTACAGTTGATAAAGGAGTAGTTTCAAGATTTAGTTAGTTATTTGCTAGGCAGATTGACTAACACATGTAAATCTGCTCTATTAAATTAGGTTAACAGTCAAAGACTTTACCCCTTTTTAAATCTGACTGTCTACATATAATAAACCAAATATTAATATTTTGCAAGTCAAGTACAGGTGGGCAAATAACAACTATCTTCAGGTGTAATTTTCAAGGCAAAGGAGAGAGTCAAGAAGGTTTTAAAACTACTCTAAAAGTCTTAGCTCATAGATTTATATTTTCAAGTTGGAGTTTAAATTTCTTGATATGCAATAGGCTGTAACTAAACTCCTTAGTACAAATCTGTTATATGGTTTATCTAATGTATTTTCCAAACCTGTAAACAAAAATAAAATTAGACATTACACCCTATTTTAATGATCTAATACAAGAGGTATATATATTACACTATAAGCATGTTTAAGGAAATTTATTAAACACGTACAACCACCCCTTTATAATGTTTCTTCTTATCATTTCCGAGGTACTTGTCGTCCTGAAACTCAACCCCAAAGTGTTGTTTTGTGACCTAGATTACTTAAAGAAGAAATTTTTATTATTTTTTTTTTGTCAATCGTGGCACATATCAAGAGTTGGCCTTACAACTTTCACGAAACAACGACAAATGCCTAAGCTAGTATATCATCCAATGTTTCTCCATAGCTAAGACAACAACAATATATATATGTGTGTGTGTGTGTGTGTGTGTGTGTGTGTGTGTGTGTGTGTGTTTTATAAGGTTATGAGGCTCTTATCTCCTGCGTGTGTAGAACTTCAAATCATCCAGCAATATTCGCACACAGGGTTTGTATATATAATTTTTTATTTTGGTATGATTTCCTTTTTTATTCCTTATAATAAAGGAAACGTAGAAAATGAGGAATAGGTACATATACTCTTGGAATTAGAGATAACACCATCTACTTGGGAGATTATTGCTCAAATTATCATGTCATTAGAATTTGTGGCTGAAATTTCCATGCTCTAAATTTTTGAAAATGCTTAAATATTTCCAAAATAATAACTTAATCAGGTTTAAAGAGTATTTCCATAGTTATTTCTATCTCTACATTGGGAATGCCCATAGGCTCTAAGAGTTAGAACCATGGCTCTCATACCATATGTAACACCTATCTAGGATGTTTAAACAATCAATCCTTCAATTTATACATACACAATAACAACCTTGCTTTAACATAGTTTCATTTCATTTACACAGTTCTTCTACATTTGCTCAAAGATAAATCTAAATATTATGATGGAATAAGTAATAGGTTAACTCTCAGATTTTTGCAACTTAAAACAAAAGTATATACAAAATATCAACAACAAATACGACTGAAAAATACCTCTTCCTTAGTTTGTCGAAGCTCATCAATTGCAATGTAGTCCTAGGCGCTTCCAAGCATTCTTCTCCCGCTTTCCTAGAGTGAAACAACGGAATCTTCCCTGCCAACTAGGAGCCTAGCCGAATTCCTAGCTCCAAGAAACCTTTCGGTTTCTTGGCCCTCCGTGCCCGTGACTCCAAGAACAACAAAGCACAAATGCTTAAAGAAAACTATCACAAGAATTATATCTTCCAAGAATTTCACAACCTCTCCTCCCCCTCAAACCTTTCCATCCTCCCTATTTATCAAGTTTCCATACACACTTCCCCAAGTGTCCTCAACCACCCTTATTATTATCCATCAACCTCCCTTATCTAGATATTTTGGAAAAATATTAAAATAAAACTAAATATAAATGACTTGCATTAAAAAATAATAAAATAAAATAAAAAGTCTTTATTCTCATGCTAGATAATAAATGTTATGTGATAATTTTCCCCAAAATGTACATAACACTCCACCATGCTCATTTAATTCATCACACCCACCATCTATCAAAGTCAAGAAAATATTTAATGCTTCTAGATATTTGTATGCAATATAATTTACATATTCAATAAACATTCAAT
>ML783801.1:227440-253917 GCA_009831015.1 Picea engelmannii
CGACTACAAGGAAACTTGCATCGTGGATCCGCGATCCGCGAAATCCCGAAGAGGACGTGGCAAGGTGGGTCCACAAGACATAGTGGGAACAGGTGTCAAGGTGTTAGGCCCCACCATGAGACGCTGACAGGTGGCATGCTGTCAGAGTTTCAGGGTTCGGGGATTTGTGTTGCATGAAACGCTCGGCACCACAACCTCCGATTTCCCGATAGGGAAATCTCCGATAGAGAAAAGGTTGACCCGTTGACCATCGGGGTTCGGGACTTGGAAGGTCCTGTGCATGGTGCAACAGGGCTCGCGAACTCCCGACCGGCGAAACCCCGAATCCCGACGGATGAAGTTCCGAAGTCCGACGGTGGTTGAATAGTTGAGGGTGTTACATTTGGTATCAATAGTTTTAGGCCGTTACATTTGGTATCAATAGTTTTAGGCTGTTACATTGAAGACCTGGTCCATGAAAATTTGAGCCACCATGGATGTTGTAAATGGGTGTTGAAGAGCGCATAAATGAGAATACTTGGAAAGGCGATCAACAACCACCATGATGACTGATTTATTTCTTGATTTGGGTAAGCCCGTAATAAAATCCATAGAGATATCCCTTCAAATAGTAGGTGGAATCGGAAGTGGTTGTAGTGTGCTCATAGATTTGACTATTTCTCCCTTGTTGCATTGACACACATCACATTCAACGAAAAAATTATGAATTTCTTGTTTCATACCATCCCAGAAAAAAGAACATTTGACCCTGTCATAGGTTTTGGTGAACCCGGAGTGCCCCGCTGTGGGTGTAGCATGAAGTTCAGAAAGTACCGTGGATTTAAGTTTTGATTGTTTACTTAAATAAAAACGACCTTTGTATCGAAACTCATCATGGAGCCAAGAGTACCTTAGGGAAGTTGGAGCATTGGACTGCAACTGTTGGATCAGATGAAACATTTTGGGATCTTGTAGCCATTCCTGGCGAATGGCTTGGAGCCAATCTGGTACAATGAAGGAAAGAGAAAAAAGGGATCCTTCATCTTCATATTTTCAGGAAAGTGCATCCACAACCACATTGTATTTTCCTTTCTTGAAAATGATCTCATAATCATATCCAAAGAGATTAGTCACCCATTTTTGTTGCTCCGAGGAGGAAATGTGTTGTTCAAGAAAAAACTTGAGGCTTTGATGGTATGTCTTAATTTGGAAGCATTGCCCCAATAGATAAGGGCGCCACAGATCAACGACATGAATAATAGCCAACATTTTCTTTTCATAGATTGATTTGCCCAGATTTCTTCCAGACAGTTGCTTGCTGGTAAAGGCCAAAGGTTGACCCTCTTGCATAAGGACAACACCAATTCCTTTCCCTGAAGCATCACATTCCAAGACAAAGTTCTTTGTGAAATTAGGAAGGGCTAGGACTGGATTGGTTCACATGGCCATATTCAAGGTTTGAAAAGATTAAGCAACGACTGGAGTCCAAGTGAAAGAGTTCTTTTTTAGGAGTGCAATGAGAGATGCTGCAATCTTTCCATAATTCTTAACAAACTTGCGATAATAACCTGTTAAGCCTAGAAATCCACACAATCTTTTGAGAGTCTTTGGGTGAGGCCAGTCTTGCATAGCTTCAATCTTTTCAGGATCCACCCTAATGTCATCCTTGCCAACCAAATGACCCAAGTACTCAACTTCTGAGGTGCCAAAAGCACATTTAGACTGTTTTAGGAAAAGTTGGTGTTAAGAGAGTAGATGGAGAACTTGATTCACATGAACAAGATGGTATGTCCAGGTTTTTCTATAGATGAGGATATCATCAAAGACAACTAAGACAAAATGATGGAGAAAAGGATGGAAGACATGATTCATGAGGCTTTGGAAGGTAGAGGGGGCATTACACAAGCCAAAGGGCATGACCAAAAACTCATAGTGGCCCTCATGAGTTCTAAAGGAAGTCTTGGGAATGTCTGCCCCTTTCATACGTATATGGTGGTAGCCCGAACGAAGTTCAAGTTTAGTAAAGAATTGGGCACCGCTCAATTCAACCAAGAGGTCATCAATGATAGGAATGGGGAATTTGTGTTTAATGGTAAATTTGTTGAGGGCACAAAATTCAGGACACATTCGCCAAGAACCTTATTTCTTCAAGACCATGACCATAGGAGAAGAGTAGGGGCTCGTACTAGGGTAGATAATACCTGCATTAAGGAGTTCCTGGACCATTTTCTCAATTTCATTTTTTTGGAAAAAGGGGTGACGATACAGACGAATATTGGGAGGAAGGCTTCCGGGTACAAGGGGAATAGAATGATCATGAACACCATGGGAAGGAGGGAGTCCCTGGGGAGTGGAAAATACCACTTGATGTTTAGAAAGGATGGCTTGGAGGTCTTGTAGCGCCGAGGGTGTCTTTGTTTCTTGTATGGCATGGAGTTGGGCAATAACACCATAATTACCTTTTTTTTAGTAGCTTTTCCATGCAATGGGAACTAATGATCTCCGGTGAACCGGCGACGTTGCCTTAGAAATCATATTGGTGGCCCTCCTAATCGAACTGCATGGTTAATTCCTTAAAATCCATGAGAATGGGACCCAATGTCCTTAGCCAGTCTACACCCAACATAATGTCACAACCGCCCATGTCGATAGCAAACATATGAGATTTCAGGTGGTAGTCACCAATTTGGAGACACACATTTTCACAACGCCCTCCACATTTCATGGAGCCACCATTGGCAATCTTGATTTGGAAACTATTGATGACATGGATGTAGCAAGGAGTTTCTTGGGCAATGCGGCGATGAATAAAATTATGGGTGCTTCCACTATAAATCAGAATGATGACCTTCCTATGCTTTATGTAACCGATTACCTTGAGGGTTTGGGGAGTGGAGAAGCCAGTGAGAGAATTGAGGGAAATGGTTGGTTCTACTTTGGGAGGGTCTAAGGGAGGGGTTATGTCAGTGGTTTCAGGTGACTTAGACACAAGGGGAGTTTTGACATCCTCTTCTAAAATATCCTCCGAGATGGCCATAAAAAGATTTTGTTCCTTACACTTGTGGCCCGAGAAATATTTGTCATCACAATTATAACAAAGGCCTTTGAGTTGGCGTTCAACCATTTCAGCCCGGGTCAATTTTTGGATATTTAGTGGAGCAGAGGGAGTAGTGGGATTTACTGGTTTAGTGAGAGGGATAAAGGAGGGTTTCCAATTTTGAGAAGATACAACCTCTTGTGCTTCTTTAGCTCTTTTAGTAGCCTCCACCCAAATCTGAGGCCGAACCATGAGGACATGGGCCCGAATCTCATCCTTGAGGCCACTGATAAAACACTCTCGGAAAAAGGCATCAGACATGCTCTTTGTTCGAAAAGTTAGGTGCTCAAAGGCAACTATAAAGTCTTCCACTATTCCTGATTGTTTCAACTTTGTCAAATGACCCAAATGGTTGGTGACAGTGTCAAAGCATTCATAAAGCTTAGCCACAAAGTGTGTCCAAGCAATATACCCTTGACGAGAAGTTTTTCTTCATTGCCACCATTGCTAATGTTCTTGATCTAGATGGAGAACACCATACCAGAGTTTTTCCAAGTTATCTGTAATACCGTAGAAAGAGAAATAATGTTCTATTTGGGTTACCCAACCAGTGGGGTCCGAGCCATCAAATTTGGCCACATCCACCCGCGGAAGGCGTAGGTCACGTTGAAAGTGATGGTGCTGAAGGTTATGGGAATGAGAGGAATTTTCATCTTCAGTATGTGGAGGTGAGTCAGAGGAAGGGTTATCTATAGGGATATGCAACTTGGTGCAGATCATCAAAAATACAGATTCAAGCTGGGTGGTCGGGTCTTGTTTGATTTCCTCCATTGAGGATTGCATGGTTGTATTGATGGAAACAACATTGGCACTGAGCTGTTTCACTTCTTTTTGGGTCTCGGTGAGATTATATTGCAAGGTATTGAAGCGAGCTTCCAAGTCTTGGCTATGGGTATGGGCCATGAGGACGAGGGAACCAAAAAGGGGCAGGTGGGGTAAAAATTTTTGCCGAAAAATGATATGTATGAATGTGATAAGGGAGAAGAGATGAATCCAATGGAATAGGTCTCAAATAAGGGTGAACAATTTTCCAGACTCGTTTTTTTTTTTTTTACACCTGTGGAGTTATACTCCGGTCTGAAGAATACTGTAGTGATGAAATGCCCAAATGCTTAACTAGGAAGAAATGTGTAGTGATTTGGAAACTTGAACACAATTGCACGATAATAGATCTTGTCTGTTTTAATTTATTTATGTTTCTATGCCCAAGGGTTAGGTATTCAAAGGTTCTACAGACAAGGGTTTTCCCTGTGCTATAGCTCTCTGATATACGTGCGGGTTCCAACAGTAGTACTCGGCCCAATATCTCAGGGCACTAACTAAGGAGGCTAGACCGTACCCTTAGCCATAATACTCGACTACCCATGTACTAGAGAGTATCTTCCTGAGTGCTGTTCTCGGTGTCACTATAGCAGTCAGGCGTCCGATCGGTTTATCTAAAGGAGGCTTTAGGTAATCTAGGCTAATCCGTACACAGGTGTTGTCTAATGTACTACCACTCGAAGGGGTACCAAAAAGGGTTACAAGGGTGGCCAACAAATGTGCGCTTAAGTACCACTTGTATTTCCTGCGTGTATGAATCCGTCAATCACAGGATTATGCATGTAATGACAGATCTATGTGGCTTAAAGATGCTGGAATACGTCTCTACCCTGAAAAAACATTTACCCACAATTTCTGTCGAGGAAACTTCTCTGATACCACTTGTAATATACTAGATATAAAAAGTATGCAGAACAAAAATAAAATGATAGAAATCGCAGAATAACAACAATATAACCAGAACAATCACCGCAATAACACTGAAATGATATACGAATAACAAAAGAAATAACACTTTGATTCTGAGAGCAATGTTCACGGGCCTCTTCGAGGGGGAAACCTCCAATCGAGCAGAGATATATCACAATAATATCCAATCTAGGGTTCTCATACCCTCGACTCCTATTTATACTAAATAGGTCTATCAAAAGAAGCATCTAGAGGAAGATCCTTCTAGAAGTAGAAGCTTCTATTAGGTCTTCTTACATTTGACTTATTCTATTTTATTGCAATGCATTATTAATATTGACCTTTATTACATCTGAATATATTGTTCTACCTATGTGCAAGTTAGGACCCTAACAAAAACCATAAGAGATGATAGATAAGGAGGGGAATAAAACAAGGAATAGTAAGAGGATTAACAAAATGATACTTAACACTCAAAAGTAAAATAATTCTTCGATGACCATTGAGAACTGAATCAGTAAGAACTAGTCTTACCATCCTTGACCAAGGGATGATAGAATTATTCAATGGAACAATGCCTTGATAATGATAAAAATTCAATGAATAACAATCCACTTTGAGGGGGGAACCTCATTTTACAATGTATTCAATGCGCAAGACAAGATGATCCTAATACTAGGTCTCCTTGGTGTGTGTGTGTGTGTGTGTGTGAGAGAGAGAGAGAGAGAGAGAGAGAGAGAGAGAGAGAGAGAGAGGGAGAGAGGGTACAATGAAATGTTCTAGATGACCTACTAATATAAAACTATAAATGTAATAACTCAATATCTAGCGCTTAATAAGGGGTTTTATTCTTAACATAGGGATTTCTCTAGGGATTAACATGCCCCTCCCCTTCAAACATGTTTTCTCATTAACACTTTACTAACTACAAGTGTTTCTCCATGAATAACTCATCTTCCCATGTCATCTCGTCCACTGGTAGGTTATTCCATTCAATGAGGTTATCATTAATTTCTCGATTTCATAGTTGCTTAATCCTTGTTCCAAATATTTTTTGTAGTTCTAGGATGATTTTCCCTTCTCCATTAATCTCCAGTAAAACAATTTGGGCTAGGATCTTGTCAATGATTACATTCTTTAAGAAAGAAACATGGAATACTAGATGTACACTTCCTATTTGAATAACATGGTCATGATCTCGAGCAAGTGCAAGACCCTTAGGAATCCCTCAAAATACCTCAGAATTCTTGTTGATAACCTTTTGTATTTCCACTGGAGATGAGGATATAGATGTTTGAACATCTAGTGAGCACAATTGTGCAATTACACCATGGTGTCCCTTTTTTGAGTAGTTTTGTCATGGTATTAGAACTTATCACTTTAGAGGGTTTCCCTTTGGCTACCTCTAAGATCAATTTCTTTTCCTTCTGAGTAAAATCCCATGAAAATATCTTGAAAATTAAGGGCCATTGTTCCCAATGATTGTAACCATTGGAACCCCAATACAACATCAACACCATCCATTTGGATTGCAATTATGAGACTATCCAATAAATACTCCCCCATATTGAGCTTAATAGTATGGAACTTCCCTGAACAATTTATGATACCTCCATCTGCAATCATTACTTGAAACTCTAGTGCTATAAATACAGAACAATTGATGATTTTTGCTAATTTGTAATTGATGAAGTTATGGGTACTACAAAAATCAATCAAAATTGTTATCTTTTTATTTTTGATATATGCTTCTATCTTGGAGTTTTTTGGAGTATTGATGTCGGCCAATGCATGAAAATATATCATTGGAGTAGTCTCTTCTAGCTCTAGATTTTGTCATGTTTATAAATTCTTGATCTTCTTCCTCTTCACTGTCTATATAGAATATTTTCTTCTCACCTCATTTATGCCCCTTAATGCACTTGTTTTCTTAATTGAAACATAGTCCCTTTGCTCTTCTTTCATCCATTTGTTGAGGTTTCAACCTTGTTGGTTGAGTGAGGTTAGGAGAAGGACCATGATTCTCTCTATAGTTGTTGGTGAACACTCTTCTAGTAGCCATATTTTTACTTTCAACTTTCCTTGCGATGTTGAAAGCATGCTCTAGGGATTTAGGTTTAAAGAGACACACTTCATGTTGGATTCTTTCCTTTAAAGTTCCCATAAAGAGATCTACTATTTTATCATCTAGAATTTCCTTTACCCTAAGACTTGGATTTTGGAATCATTGAATGTGCTCTACAATTGGACTTTTTGGCCAAGGATTTATCAATTGACTAAAGAATGTATTTATCTTAATATCCCCATAATGTGCTATCAATTCATCCCTAAAAATGGACCGAGAGATAATAAAACCCTTTTTTCGTTCACAAATCCATTGATACCATACAAATTGGTCATTTTCGAAATACAATGATACAATAGTCACCTTTTGAAAGGTTGACACTTGGTGCAAATCAAATAATTTATCCATCTAGAATATCCATGTCATAGGATCTTTTCCATCAAACTTCCTCATATTGATCTTCAAAATGAAGTAGTTCCTTCACTACAAGGAAAATACCCTCTAGCAAGTGGAGGTTTTTAGTGTTACAAAATTGGCAAAAAATGTCAAAAAAACCTCCCTAAAAACATTCGTTTTTGGTAGCAGATGTTTTTGAAGAGATTATAGTGGAACTTCATTATAACTAAAAATAATTGGATGGGCAGAGTTTGTAGCATATGTTTTTCTAGGATGTGCGCTTCATGGTTTATGCGCATCAATGTGTTCCCAAACATAAAGCATTGATGCTTACATTACATCGAAAGCATCGAGTGAGTCCTAAAATATTGGGGCACCGAAGCATTTATACAAAATAACACCTCGGTTCTTTAATAACAACAATGCTGTAACACCCCGCTCTGGTGCACTAATAAAACTTATTCTTTGAGGACACTTGCTCGCAAGTGATCTGGACTTTTATGATGTTAAAACATTTATCCTTGATTATGATGCGTTATGATAGATGACATGATGTTTTACTGCTTGACATAGACAGGTGCTTTTGACTCAGTTTTATTGAGTGTGCAAGGTTTTTGGACCTTGAGGATGTAGAGGCATTGGTGGAACCCCCTTGGACTCTGGATTGAGTCAGGGAGTTTGCTATTGGATTGATTTATTTACTGTGATATTTCACTGATTTGATGATATGATGTTGACATGTTCTGACATGATTTTTGGACGATGTAGGTTGATGATAGCTTGCTGACCAGACTCACATATGGAGTAAAGGGGCCACACACGATTTCCAGAGAGGTTGAGGGAGAGGTGTGGACAACAACCCTGCCACAACCTACTAGCACTCCCGCCGTGGCTTGAACTGTAGGTTAACGATTACCTAGTTCGAGAGGATCCACGATGCCGTGAGGGAAGACTACGACAGTCGCTCATGATGATTCTAAGGGGCGTGCAATAAGGCGGGGGTCTTATTCCTTAGAGCCCTTAGTCTCCCACAAGTTCTCCTGGGGAGTGTTGACTCCAAGGGTTATAGATGTCTACCAATCAGTCAAGTTGGCGAGTGGCACCCTTGGAGAACGTGGTGCATCCTGAAGGGCACATCGCACGAAATAAACATAATTTTGGCAAGTGGCACCCTTGGAGCACGTGGTGCATCCTAAAGGGTATGTCGCGCAAAGGAAACGAACGAGGCGAGTGGCACCCTTGGAGCACGTGGTGCGTCTTGAAGGGCACATCGCATTGATGTTGATGAAGGAAACAAACCTAAATATCCCTAAGACAATAACGCCTTAAGAAATCCTTAAACAACTTCCCTAACCCAGTGTCGCCCAGTTCAGAATCTAAGCCCTAAGTCTAAAACTTTTCTAGGGTAAAAATTTAGCCTAACCTTAAGAAAAAGACCCTAGAATAAAAATAAAAATTTAAACAAAAACCCACTTAAGTAATAGTTGGGTCTTCATAAAATTCTTGGGGTAAATTAAGAGAGTAAGAATTTAATTAAAAATTTGTGGATTTAAAAATTTCAAAGAAGAAATTATTCATTAACTTGTGGAAGTACAAAGATATTAAATTAATAAAAAAAGGGGAAGGATTTAATAATGCAACTGCCATTTTGGGCTTTAATAAAAAGGGGAAAGAAGGGAATAATATGATTTAGGAAACTAGGTAATGGAGGAAAATTAATAAAGGAAAGATGGGAACATAAGGTAAAAAGCACGATCAACATAGAAAGGAATCTGCATTTAAGAAACTGCTAATCTGAGCTAATTTAGTAACATATTTTATTTAGGAAAGTATTTAAAACATGTAAGGGGATCTAGGAACACCTAGGAGTAAATTTAGGAGCGAATCTAGGTGGGTAAGGGATTTGAGACAATTAATAAATTTAAAGAAAATATTTATTGGAGAAAAGAGGGGGATGGACGACACTTGTGCGATGGAGAATATTCAAAATATTTTATGGAAACTTAATTAAAAATGTGATTTAGGAAAGTTGGTGGGTCTCAGAAACTCTATAAAAAGAAAAGGAAGATGAGGAGGAGGGGGATCGGTTATTAGCGTAATGTTACACTGCCGGTTTTGTGACTTGACTAATTACTTGTGGAGAGTTGGGATTTTCCATCTCGGATAGGAGTGGTAGCTCGGCCTTGCGAGGTGATCTGGAAAGCTAGACGGACCATCTGGATTGTGTGTGGCCCCTTTGTGGCTCGGGGGGCTAAGGGGGAAGCAGAGTACCCCTAGCGAATGGCTGGAAGGTACCGGTGAGGTCTCGATGGTCAGCGAGCGGGAGCGGCACGGAGCACGCAGACATCATACAAGGAGGGCGACAAGGCAAAGGTACGCTCGTTATTTTGTAAAGTAGAAGCAATGGTAACTTATGCTTGAACTGTATGATGTTTGTAAATAGAAGAATTCGGTCTTGAGAACTTGCCCATTGTTGTTTGCCTAAAGTTTTGTGGTCAACACTCTAGTTTGGGTTTTACTGTTCCCTGGTTTAGATCTTATGCTTGCGCGATACCCTTAGTGGATTTATTTCCTGAGATGAGATAAGCATTAACCTCTATCTGTGGTGGCTTCTTGTGTTTGACTTGTTCTACCTTCCGCGCTGTCACAATGTATCCGTGGTAAAATATTTACTTATTTATATAAATAAAATTGTAGGTTGTATCTTCAACATTGGCATTGTAGTTGGCTGTTAACCTAGCTCTGCCTGTTCATCACCGAAAGGGTAAACAAACCATGAAATTTTCTTGTTGGCCTTCAGTTTTTGTATGTTTGGGAAAAGGCCATCTAAACTCAGAGTCTTCACCATTTTAACGGAGATTTCATCCTGAGCAAATTTATGTTTTTCTTCTTCTTTCCTGAGTGAATCCCGTGGGCGATTCTACCTGAGCACCGCTCCCTTAGCGGGAGTTACACCTCTGCGTCCTTCACCCTTGACCTGCGTGCTTAAACCCTTGGATTTCATTTTTATTTTATTTATTTCATGGTCAATTTCATTCAGAACCCAGCCATGCGATTTAATCTCACCCCTGGTAGCCACGGATTCACCTTCCCTTTTTATCCCGAATCACGACTTTTTGCTGGGTATTGAGTTTTTATTCACATTTACTATGGTAATTTCCTTTCGGCACCTTGCTGATTTTTGCGCGTTGGGGTACCCCTTCTCTGGTGATTTTTCCCTTGACAACGACCTTAATTTGTGATTTCCTGAGGTTAGTGACTGTGTTGTTGTACGCAATTTGGGCATTCGTTATGACTGTGTTTATTATTTCGATGGGCATCTTTAGTGGACTGCATTCCTCAAGGTTACGACCTGTTCTTTGTCTGCTAGTCTGAGTGTGAATGCTCTACCTATTGCAACTGTAGAACCTACATGCTCCTCCTCTACCGGGGTCTGCCCTTTTTACTCTGAGCTAACGATAGGTCTACGTCCAACCTTACTGCCTTTACATATAACACTTGCAGAGAGAGGGGGTCGTGGGTTAAATGTGGTCAGTGAGTCGACAGAAAGGTTAATTTTTTTTTATTGTGCTGGAAGTAATCCTTGCTTCTTCGACAGATTCCTTTATGAGATAGTTAGGACCAGCCTTATTTTCATGGCAGGAGTTATGGAAGAATCATGGACCCAACCGATATACACAAGTGGTCTTCCATGATGGTAATCTTCACATTTTTGGCAAGCCACTGGATGGGTAGTTGTTAACCAGCTGTATTTTCTCTTATCCCTCTTATTATTTTTGGTTTAGGCACATGCGCAGCCTAGAACCAAGACCTGGTATCCTTGAGCCTGCTTTTGCAACCCACTCCCTTAACGTTTGCGCCAGAACATGCGTGGGGGGTTAAGTAGTTCTGTATGATGTCAACATTTGTATTGTATCGCAATTGTTCGAATTATTATGTGGTTTTTAAAGATAATAATAATTTTAATAAATGAGATGCACTTAGAACTCATGTGCTTCCTTGCGCATTTTCAACAACCAAATTTTAGTCCCTTATAACTAACTTTGTACAGCTGTTTCCACTTTGGGGTAAATGCATCTATTTATCATTAAATATTGAATAGGTTTTACGTGATCAACTCCTTCGCTACCTTCATCTGGTGGCAAGGCCCAGCTAAGCAAGTAAATGATATTACTTAACCGTTTCATCCACTTGATAACAGTTTCTTGAAGAAAAAAAAATAAAAATAAAACAAACTATTTTTAAGACCGGGCAAAATCCATTATCCATCCATAACTAGTAAATAATTCAATGTGAAGGGTAGGTAAGTTGGAAACAAGGGTAACCAATGGTAAATAGTAAAAGGGGTGAGGTGATTTTGTAGATAGATAAGACATAACGTGTCGTCATTTTATTGCAAGGTCTCTATTATGGAAATTAATGAGGTTATCATTATGGGAACGTCATTTTAACTCTAATGTTAATGGCCACCTATAAGATATAAGGCGATTGTTATCTTATTGCCAGTTGAGTGTGATAAATGAATAGTAATATTTTGGTGTACTTTAACAATTATGTAATGAATGTGGTATTGATACTAATATTTAGGGTAAGGCTAGTTTTCAATTACTATTGTTGTTCATGGTAAAATTTAATGTAATGTATTGATTAAAGTTAATGCTAATGTTTTGGTAAGGTTAAATTTCTACGTTATTGGTTTTATGGAAATGTTAAAATAATGGCTATAGAAAATTTGTAAGTTGCTAGGTGGTCGTCATTTTATTTAGTTACTGTAAACGTAATGTGGTTATTGTATGGTAACGATGTTGAGTTTAATTATCATTAATAACAGGTATGAGGCAATGTCTTGAACTAAGTTCAACAAGCTAGTATGATTCAGTAAATGGGGGTTTGTGATTAACTGAATTTACATTATTTAAGGTTGGATAACTCGTCGATTAATGAAATTTAAATGGATTTTTAGGTCTATAATTAATGCCATTTGAGTCATAGAAGATACCTGGTCTTGACAGTGGCTGGTCGTTGTTGGAGTCCTTTGACTTGCGCATTCCGTAGAGGACGTGGTTGTTTATTTAATAAATTGTTGTAATTGATTGTGGTCTTTTGATTTCTTGGTTTGCCTGTGTTGGGCGGGATGTAGACACCTACATGTAGCCTTAGTATATAAGTCTGTGTGTGTGATTAATTTCTGTGTAAATAATCCAGTGCCGTATCAAGAGTCTCAGGCCCTTTAAAGGCAGGGTTTCCACTCTTGCGACACACCTGACAGAGATTACTAGTTTCTGCCTGAGCAGTCGGCCAGGAGCCTATCTGACATTCTCTCTCTTCAGAGCAGAGAACGAAGATTAAACGCCCTGCTTTCCTGTGCAGAAATAGTAAAATCTACTACTATGGATTCTTCCTTCTGTGTTTGTACTGTACATAACCTAGTATGCCATTTAATGCTTGTAGTTACTTATTGTGCACCTTATGGCTATGGTCGTTTAATGCTTGCAGTTACTGGTTGTGTGCCTTATGTCTTCTTGTTGTGATCATCGTGGTTGCGTCTTTTTAGTCGTCGGGTGGCGAGGTAGAGTCAAGTGTGTCTGTTTCTTTTTTCACGCGTGCACACACTTTTAAAAACAAAATTTTTTTTCACCTGTTATCAGAGTTGTTGTCGTAACGAGGAGGATGTTACAAATGCACTAGTGGAATAAATGATACCAATCACCGATGTGTTATCTAAATTAAAGCACCAATGCTTACATTTACAAGAAAGCACCGTGGCTGTCCAAAAAATATTGGGGCATCGGTGCTCTTATAAGTAATAACACACTAGTTCCTTAATAACAATAAGGCACTAGGAAAATGTATGATACCATGCACTAGTGCATTAAAAAACAAACCCCACCGGTGTATGATATTTTGAACGCATCGACTCAGGCAAAAGTGTGATACAGAAGCACTGGTGAGTTTATTAATTAAACACATCGATAAAGGTTTTTATTATTATAATTTTGGGTTAAAATAGTATTAAGATAATGTTGGTTCCTTGTATACCAACGTTGGTGCGAATTTAATTATGACACCGGTGTGTTTTATCTTGAAACACACTGGTGCTTTTTATCATTAAATGCATAGATTGTCATTTTCTCTTTTTAGAAACATCGACCTGTGACAGTGCACAATTATTGTTATTTTTTAATTCCATTGTTCATCAAAAAACTGACATATATCTTATAATAATATTCATATAAATTAAATTTTGATTAGTGCAATTGGATATGATGTTTGGATTAATTTGTTATATCATCAGATTTCACATATCTTCATTATAATATTTAATAATTCATATATTTAATCAACGATATAACATTTCACAACATTGGACAACAAAATAGCATAAAATAAAACACATTTTATTATATATGAATAATAGACTCTTTGTCATACAAAATGGGTCGACACTTATTGGTAGCCCCTTGTCTTTCAATTGGGACACTATGTCCATTACATTAAACAAAATGTTTGATTTTCACAGACGATTATTTCAAAAAATACAGTAGCTTGCATTGATATCCAAATATTTTGACCATCATTCTTCGCTGGAACTGTTGTCAGTGCTCGAGCTACTTCCATGACTTGGGTTATTTGGTCGGATGTTTTGTTGATTGTCTCGATTGTTTTCTTGTTCTTCAAATGATTCCTTTTATAAAAATAAAAATAAAGTGTAATGAGTGTATCTACATTGGTGAGAATAATGAAAATTGAAATAAATAATATACATGAATGTAAATTGAAAATTGACATACCATAGCAAGAATTGAGTCCTAAATGATACGCTTTTTTTCAAAACCAAATCTCGTGCCTTCTGTCAACAACTCTTCCGTAGGCACATTTCCATACTTTGTTTACTGCAAGTTTTATACCCCATAATAAATCATAGATTTAATATAAAAGATTTTTTTTGTTCCATTAATTATAAAATGAGAGAAGTAAAACAACATAAGATACTTACAAATTCCACAACTAATTTTTGATATGCTAACATATAC
The DNA here is from genome assembly GCA_009831015.1 of Picea engelmannii. Lineage (NCBI taxonomy): Eukaryota > Viridiplantae > Streptophyta > Pinopsida > Pinales > Pinaceae > Picea > Picea engelmannii. The sequence continues at coordinate 241,743 of ML783801.1, forward strand.
TCACAACCCTTACTTAACCCAATGTCAATCAATTCTTGCGATGAATATTCTCTGTATGTTAGCACATGTTTGAAGACATTCAAGGATGGTTGTTGTAAAAAAATTAAAATATACAAAAATGAAATCTTAAGTTAATGTTATAAGGAAAGAACAATTACTCACAAACGTTTCCATCAACCATTTTCTTCCTTGTTGTCCTATTTTATGTGTTGAATGGGTTCCATTTTTTTTTTCTACAAGAAAATACTTGAAAAATAATATTTAATGCTAAATTATTTATTTATATGTACCTAATAGAAAATTTCAACGATTTCATACATTTGAAGCACATTGTTGTTGAGAAGGCTCCTCCTGCGATGCAATTATGTCCATTTCTTTTACCATCTCCTTGTACACTTTTTTTGACATTCCTATTGGCATATTTTGGATTTAAGCTCGTTGATCCTTTGGGATTTTCATAATCTTCATGAAAAAAGTAACATGATAACAAACTATTTTTATATTGATATATGAAAACTAAATATAACAAAATTGATATTATAAAGGAATGGTTTGTAGTAATATATGTATATTCTAGAAAAAACATTTTTAGAAATATTGTTTTTTGAATGACTTTTTTTTGTTGTTGTATGTTTTTTCTATTGCAAGTCTGACATGTCTCATTAACCCTTGCTATGTAGTAGTTTATATATAACTTGGTTCTTGGAATCATTGGATTGATTTATGTATTGTAAGTGGAAAGTACATCTATATATTTGTTCCATTATATCCCTCATAGTTTTGTTTCCCCACCTTTCATTAACCTCCAACACCACTCTAGATGAACTGAGGACCAATTCATCATCATTTACATCTTCTATAAATTTATTTTCTTAGAATGACATTCTGTTCCTTCGTTGTTGGTCCTTGTAGAACATTAAACATATGTGAATTACCATATTGTTTGAAAAATGGTAAAAAGTGACTGAGTTTGACTATATCATATCAGTACTTATCCAATCATACTTTGAATCAGTTCTAAAAGAGACTACAACTACCCTACTTCATAAAGACCTTAAGAGCCTTAGAGGCTATGGAAGACATAAGCCTATTCAAAAACTTATATGATCTTTCTAACATTAAGAGACTACAAAATTAGGCCAAGACACTTGTGAAATTCCCAACTTTAGAGTCACGTCTGGTTCTTGCTTGGTTTTGACTTTCCAATTCCATACAACAACAAAGTCTTTGGCATCTCCAATAGGTTGAAGCACTTATTTCGTACTGGTGGATGAGTTATCATTGACATGGTGATGATCTTCCATCTGTCTTTCCCTGAGTTGGTAGCGCAACCATTTCATCTGTCTTCCTTGGCGACAGATAGTCTTGGAAATTAAGCTAATCTCCCGATCTTTTTCTTCGGTGATGGCTTGAATTTGGTTTTCCAGGGAAACAATTCGAAGATTCTAGGAACATGCCACCTTACTTTGGGCTCTTAGGAACTCCTCCACGTTGCTCTATTTGTAGGAGTCACAGTTGTAGGTTGGTCTCTTCATTAGTAAGATCCATGAGAGAAATATGAAAAAAAAAGCCTTTATCCTATATTCCATCATGGATGACATCCACTTATTATGGTAATGGATGATATTTTTGTACTCCATTCAGAATGATTATGTCGTGTTTTATATCTCTCCTCTGTTTTGCGAGAAGGTCTGCATCCTTGTTATGCTTTCAGAGAACATGGTAAAAATTTATGACCGAGAATTTTATCCAATCCTCATATATTTTTGAATCATCCTTTGCTGACTACCTTGATGAGCCTGAGTTTTCAAATTCATCTCTCTGATTATGAGCTCAGAGTCTTTGACGACAGTGACGCTATTAATTTTTTGGGAGAGTAAAATTTTAATTCCCATATGGACTGCTAATAGTTTGGTTGAGTTGTTGGTTTTTTCACCCAGGCCATATTCAGTTTATTGTTTTTCCTTCCAAGTCATATATTATGCCTCTTGTGCCGAGTTCTCCATGGTTTCCTCTAGAGGCGCCATTGAAAACAATTATCATTTTTTGACGTTGTTTTTTCCACTCTCTTAATTATTCTTCAGTCATTCAAATCTTCCTGTTTTTTTAATCAACTTTACTCTTGACATGAGGCAGAACAAGATCATGTCAGGTTAGATTCTTATCTATCCAATTTCTTTCACTAATGTGCCATAGGTTTCGATCATTCAATTGGAGTATCTTTTCTTGCATGACTTTGAATAGGAGACCACATGCCTTGGAAAGGGTTTTAAGAGGAGTCCACATAATTTCTTGAAATTTGGCTTTGTTCCTTGCGAGCCAAATTTCCCAGCAGAGGAATTTTGGGAGAGTCGTCCATATTCTTTGCAGAGAATTTTTCTTCCTAAAATCTACTGCATACTGCCTTTTCCAGTTTACAAAGATATCTTTCCAATTGGTAGGTTTGGTGTACTTAGGATACAACTCGTTAAGCATTGTGAGTAGTTTGTCATGCACCATTCCCAACATAAAGCATTCATTTTTGGTAGAGAGTCTCCTTCCCAAATATGTTTCCAGATTTTGGATTTTGGTGGTCCCTGGATGGCTTGAATGAGGGTTTTGTATCCTTCTTTCACTGTGTAGTGTTGTTTTCCCCACATCCTATCATCTTCGTTAATTTTGATGAAACAGGGCACAACCGTCCAAATGTTTGATTAATTCTATTATTTGAGTTGAGAAATTGTCCAGGGCATTAGCAAATTTCCAATTGTCCCAACTTCCTTTAGGAGCCCATTGGGATATGTCTGCCAATTTGTTGAGGTCGTGGTTTCTTCCCCATTGCATTAAATCCCTGAATTATTTTTTGGTGGCTAAGGGTGGTTTCCCCATGATTCTTTCTTTCCAAAGATCGATGGTTTGGTCGTTTCCCAACTGCCATGAGAGTTCAAATTGAATCAAAGGGGTGGCTACTTGTATAAGTTTCCAAATTGGTGATCCAAATTGGAGTTATCTGCATTGCAAGCTATTGAATCATTTCCTCCTCTATTGAAGTTGTTCTCTCTTCTTCCTCTTCTGTGAATAGGGTTTTGTAATGCTGGTAAGCTGCATCTTTAAATTGTTCAAAATTTTACAGGGTTTGTCCCTCAACATTTTTTATTTTGTTGACAAAGTTTCGTTGCTGGTGAAATTTAGTTTGTTTGTGGAAGAAGGAGGTGTTTTGATCACCTTCTTAGAGCCATAAACTACAAGATTTTAACCTTCATTATTCTTCTTCTTTCCTAAAATATTTGTGAATTTCTTGGTTTGCTTCTTTTTCCTTAGTTATAAGATCGATGTTGACGTCCCCTTCTTCAATTTCTGGTTGAATTTAAGCCAACACCTTAATCCTTTCTTCCCTTTATTGAGAGGGGGGAACAAAGGCATATTTGGCCCAGGATTTTAAAGTTTATTTTACCACTATCAACTGTCTTTCTCAAATTTAATTGGGGGAACCCAAGATGTAAGGTCCAAATTTGTTTAACCAAAGAGAAAGCTTTAGGATGGTGGAGCTAGAGAGGGTTGAAATGGAAGGGGATATGGTTGAGATTTAGAGGGGTGTCCAAGGGTAGGGATATGGGGTGGTGATCCGAAGTAGTTGAGGGAAGAGCTTGGGAGGAGATGGAGAGGGGAAGAAGGAAAAAGTTGTTGTGGATAAAAAATAAGTCGATCATGGCAACGATGAAGTTGGATCCTGCTCTTTTGTTGCTCCAGGTATACTTTCCTTTTGATGGTTTGATGTTCATTAAATCCCACTCTAATATGATATCCTCCATTTGTTCTCGTGCTACATTCTCGACTATTGATCCTCCTCATTTTTCTGTGCTATGCAGAGTAGTGTTGAAGTCTCCAACTATTATGCAGTATTGGGTCTTGATCTGATTTTTTATAAGAGAAATAGAGGACCAATAGGAATCGTTGTCTGCTTGCCTCACTGTCATGTAGACATTGATGATTGAATAATATGCCTCGTTTTGAGTGCTCTTCATGGTTTTTAGAAGCCATTTCTTAGATTGGTGATGTTCTTCAATGTAGAAAAGAGAGGAGTCCTAGAGAGTGAGGATTCCACCAGAAGCACCTCTTGAGCTAATTTCCATTCCATTTGCATGTGAAAAGGATTTTTTTCCTACTGTAATTGCATTTGTCTCTTCCATTTTGGTTTCTTGTATTGATACAATTACTGGTTTTTCTTTCTTGATTAGGTCTCGTAGAGCCTCAACTTTATGATTATTGCCTAGAACCCTACAATTCCATGATATGTTTTTCATCATGGTTTATGAGTTGAGGATGGTTTGCTCCAAGTGGGGGGGGGGGGAAGCCTGTTTTTATTAGTTTTTTCTAGTGGTCGTTTTTCCCATGTTTCTTAAGGAAACCTCAATAGAGTGTTTCTTCCCCATGGATTTTTCTTTGGAAGCATTTTCCTCCATGGATTCCTTGTTTGAATTTCTTCCTACTCTTTTTCATGTTTTGATTGATTCATTTTCTTCTGTTTTGGGTTTATCCTTGCCTTTGGTTACCATCAAGTTTTGGGAGTGTTGTTGTGTTTCTGATTCTGCTTCTTCTTTGCTTATTTCTTCTTCCTTAGATTCCTCATCATCCTCTGTTTCTTTTTGTGTCTATTCTTTTTGTTCCTCTTCTTCCAAATGATTATTTTTATCCTTGTTTGCTTCGCTCTCATATTGAGTTTCTTCGAGAATGTGAAAATAATTAGAAGTTTCAGTTGTGTCATATTTCTTTGATGGGTTGGTCTTCTTGTTCAAGATTTTATTCGGACTAGGGAGAGTGAATTTTGGGTTGGGGTGGGGGGGGTGTTGGCAGTTTGGCAGGGGGGCTTGCTTTCCCAGGATGTTTTCCTGGATTGGATTTTCTTTTAGTGGTTTTCCATCCATCATCCATACTTTTGGGTTGTTCAGAAGAGGCATGAAGCTATTTTGAGCAGTCCATTGCGAAATGGACATAGTCTTGGAAAGTTTTACATTTGAAATGGATGTTATCATAATCAAATTTTTGGATATGAGACCATTTGTCCATCATTAGCTTAGTTTCTTCAGGTAGACCCTTTTCTATATCTACTTCTACCCATATTTGGGCACAAGCAAATATTGGGGGTTTTGGATCTTCCTTATCAATATATTTACTGAGGGAATTCCCTATTCTCCTTAGAACATCATCTCCCCAACAATGGAGGGGAAGGTGAGGAATTTTTACCCAAAATGGAACTATTGTGGGTATATCAAGCTCTGGGTAAAAATATGGAGTCCATTTTTCCAGGTACAATCCTCTTGGGCCCATGAAATATGGTCTATTTCTAAAAAACATATCTCTATCTTCTTTAAATTCAAAAATTAAAGTGTAGAAACCCTTACTGTAGAAGAAGTGGTTGAGCCTTCCTTTGTTTAGAGGGAGCCAAGTTTTGTTTATCCAGGTGTCCATCTGGTGAGGAGAAGGCCATAGTCCTATAAATTGTCCAATAATGCATTTTTGGGCATATGCTAGGGCCTTGGCTCGGGCCGCTACAAGTGGAACTAGAAATTTAGGAATCTGATCTATCTTTTTAACAAACTTGGTGTGGGTAGGGCGATAATTCATTTTTCTTGAGTTAGCCACCAAATTATTAAAAGCCTTAGTTTCTGCATTAAAATCTTGTAGATCGTGGACATCCCGTGACATGAGAAAAGACATTCATCATGGGCCGCAGAGGATACCAAGAATTAATGCAACCTCGACCTTAGACCCGCAAGCCACAAACCATCCTAGAAAATCCAATCAAACCAACCGAAGACCCGCGAAAAATAAACCCAATTGTTTGAAACATGTTATCTAATATTTTAAAGTATATTATTAATGAAAATTCAAAAAAGAACTCATATTGAATAAAAAAATTTCATTCACCCAATTCTTCCTTTTGCAATTTTCCATCAAGCTTTTACGCTCTTTTGCACTTAGATCACAAAGAATCTTATCGATCTTCTTCATTTTATGGCTCTGTAGGACAGACACTAACCAATACATATTAGTTCAAACATATTATTTTTTTATAGAATTTACAAAGAACTTGTCTTTTTAACATATTAATTTTGTATAGAATTTACAAAGAACTTACCTTTTTTACCTTTTTGGATGTGTTATCATTGTTTCGATCAAAAATTTTGTTACTTGAACTATTCTCACACATGTTTTTTATCAATATATATCATGTACCATTCAATACACAAGCTATTAAATATATTTTATAAATAAATCACATAAGTGTTTGCAAAAAAAAACATTTCTGGTGTGCTTTCATAATATAAAAAAGTATCGGTGTGTTCCATATATGAAACACATCGATATAAAAAAATGTATCTTTTTAAAAACTATAAATTACAACAATGCAATATGTATCGTTATCAACGTCTCTCCAATTGAAAAAAAATGAAAAAAAATACCATGAACAAATAAAATTACACATAGATGAACAATTTTTTTAATTATGTTGGAGCATTACAGGTGTGTTTTATCCTGAAGCGCATCGATGTGTTAGGTTCAATTAGGTGCACCGATTACCCAAAATCGTTTAAAAAAAAAATGTGACAAGGCCGAGAGGGTTTGGATTTCATGCATCACATGTCAAACATATTTTATATGGAAACATAAACCCATTAAATCTACAATTCCTAAAATGAAAAGATATAATTATGAAGTGATAGAGGGAGTTAAACCATAAGGTGAAATTTTGCAGTCACATAAGCAAGAAGAGGCAAGGGTTTAAGATAACTATGAATTTTTTTTATTTTTTTTTCTGAATTTTAATTAAATCTAAATAGATATACAAATTGTAAAAAATTGCATTATTAAAATCAACAGTAAAATTTAAATTTTTTACTATGCAGGGTTTTGAGTGAATCACAAAACCCTTCAAATTCTGATTTTTTGAACAATTTTGTTGCTCCAAAAGGGTTTTGAATGAATCACCATACCCTTCAAATTCTAATCTTCTAAATAAGTCTCTTGTTCCAAAGTATTGAAGTGTTGCTCCATAATGCTCCCCTGTATGTCTCTCTTGCAAATCTCTCCCCTGTAAATTTTGGTAAAATAATAAAATACTGAGTATATTAATACCTAGGAAAGATTTTATGAAAAATGTTTTAAATGAATCACCATAACCTTCAAATTATGATCTTTTGAATAATCCTGTTGTTCCAAAGTATTATGTTTCTCCACAATGCTCTTCGGTATGGCTCTCTTGCAAATCTCTTCATTGTAAATTTTGGTAAAATAATGAAAAAATGAATAGCTTTTTACTATTTAAATGAATTTATGAAATTAGGTTTTAAATTATCGCTCATTTTTCAATTGTATAAAAACAAAGTCACGCTTTTTTCTTAATTTTTCCGAAACCTTGGTGCACCTATTAATATAAATCACTGGTGCATTTTTGTATAAAATGCACTGGTGCGCTTAAAATTTTTGGAGCACCGATATTAGATAGTTCTTTTTTTATTTAGTTATGAATCGATGCGACTCATAAATAAATTCCTTGGTGCTTTATATTGTTATATACGCATCGATACATGTTTTTAAAATAAGCTCACCGTTATGCTTTCAAAGTTATCTGAATTTTTATTTGCACACAAAATAATATATTCATCTTAAATTATCTTCTAGGATGCATCCACATGATTTGCAGTACTTTATAGTATACATTTTCCGCTTGAAGTCTCCTTATTCTTAAAAATTTATTGTTGATTTTTCTTAAATGTAGGGAGAAAATATTATAATATCAAATGGCCAATTATTCAAATTTTGTCCTATTCCATATTTCTCAAAGTCCATCATGGAGTTCTACCTTTCCATCTCCAGTAAGTTAAGATTTTATTTATATTTCGATTATCTATTTAATTTTTAAATTTTTTTATCCTTGTCAATATGAATAAAAATGTATCCAAATTTTTAGGATGCTAATTCAAAATCGATTTCAGATGTAGATAATATTCCACGAATTCAAAAACTACAGAAGATCTTATCAGGAGAAACATACCACAAGCAGTTGGTAGATGAAAATGGGAAACCGCTTTATGTTGCCAATAGCAACATGCCATCTTCCAGCCACAATTCTAGGTTAGGGATGGTAATAATTAATGTTAGGTATAATATAATTTGAAAAAACCAATTTCATTGTGCTTACTAATATCATCGATATACTAATGTTCAATATTTTTGAAATTAGGATTTTGATGATGAGTGACCTACCTATCATCTTCCGTTGCACCCCACTATAATGTCAAATCGAGAGAAGATTGCAATAAGAGCACAACTCAGAGAGGAAGCATACCAAGAATGGTTGAATCAACCACATATTCAATTCCCACTACGTCCAGATTCACCAATTAGGAATGACTACAACAATAGTGGTTCTTCACAAGTTGGAAATGTAGTCAATGAAATAGAGGTTCGTATGGATGATTATTTATGGGATACAACTTCCATGGAGACAATGTTTTTAGATGCATTCCCGAACAATGAGCGAGGGGATGATTCTCATATCACTGATACCTTATTCAAAAGTATGAAATTTGCTTCCTCCATCCCTCTCTTTGGACCTAGCTGATCAAAGTCTACCCAGTTGGGGATGACAATCTTACTGTACAACTTGAAAGCAATTTTTGGCATGTCAAACACATGTTTCTCGACAATATTGAGGTAATTGACCCTCATTAAGTCCCTTATAATTTGAGAAATATTTTCACACAATCAACATTAAAAACGATTGATTTTATGAACTTTAAATGACATTGTACATTTCTATTGCTCACTAATTGTAGGTTATTAAAGGATAAGGTTCTTCCGAGTGATAATGTCTTGCTTGGTAGTTGCAAAGAGGAAAAACAGATGTTGAATATATTGGGTGTTGAGTGCATATCATATCATGCATGTCTTGATGACTGTATTCTATATAGAGGAGAATATGGAGACAAAGAAATATTTCTGAAATGTAGGCATGACAGATATCATAAATCAATTAAAAAGGGTAAACCACATGGTCCTCCTCATAAGATATTGAGGCACATGCATATAATCCGAAGGATTCAAAGGCTCTTTCATTGCAAATAATTAACTATTTTGTAGGGATGACATGCCTCACATATAAGTGAGTCAGGAGTTATGTGAATCCCAACAAATTTAATAGCCATGAAGCATATAGAGGATACATGGCCCAAAAAATTCAAGGATGAAGTATGAAGTCTATGACTCAACATAACCATGGATGGCGTCTGTTATCACTCCAAGAAACCCTTTGTGGTTGCAGACCAAAGGTGCTTGGTAACTTAAGAAATGAATGTTTTTGTATTTTTGTAAAGGCGGATCAATGGGATAACTCAATTCAGCTTATGGCATTCAAACATCAAAATGGTAAACGAATAGACAGTTCTCTCAAAGATTGATTAATCAACAAATAACTTTTAAATGGGTGAAGAACAGATTGAAGCTAAACCAGTATAATGTAGGGTCTAAGAGACAATCAAGAAACCTATTATCAGGCTATGAGCTAAACAATGGGATAACAACCATTCAAAGCTTGACAACACAGATAATAGTACAGAAAGAAAGATGGAAAGCTGACATCAAAATTGAAAGGAACCCGTGATCTGTATTAGCATTAAAAAAGTCTGAGTACAATAGCAGATTACTCTATCCAAAATCGAACCCTTGGTTCCTCTTCTATTCTAATATTTAAAGAATTACAAAGTAGTTCTTTGATCCTAAAAACATGGATCGAATCAACTAAAAATAGCAAGTAAAATTATGTTGCAAAATAAGTGGGATGTTTCCTCAAAATGAGGTCAATCCCAGATCTCTCTCTCTGCTGATTGTTGGTGTAGTGTAGAATAGCCTCCCAAGGCTACATGATGACTTTCAAAAAGAGGTTAAGTCGAATTTGCTGATGTGGCCAAGTGTCTTGCTTTTCCGCCTTTGTTAAAGACATCAAAAACCTTTGAAACACCTCCTTTTTCCACCATTTGTCAAAACTAACTGTTGTGCTAGACTTGATAATTCACCACATGTCTATTCCAAGAGGTTTCATCTCATTATGCTTCAAAAATTCCTGATCTGGGCGAAATTTCAAGAATTATGGTTAAAACATGCTTTCGGTGGTTAACATAGAAGACTTCTGGGTGAATTAACCACCGAAAGTCAGAATTTTCAGAAAAAACTGCCTTTGGGAAAAATCAATTTTCTCAACCGTGGAATGTCCGTTTCGCACGTTCAAATGGTCGATCGACATCTACAGATCATAAGATTTCCAATGGTGCAATCAGATTTGGATTTGGAGTTAGGGAAACTATTCAAAAATTCCCTACAAGATTAGGCATCTTTCCTTCAAAAATGTCGGTGCGTTTTTGAGTGCTAACAACGTCAACCTATATTCCCTTCAAAACACCAACTATTTTGTTTGGCCTATAGTAGTTATCAATAACAATATCCCCATGGTTATCCGTGAAGAATGAACATCTTGTTTTGGCTCTTATAGTCCCCATGGATGATTTTAGGGGCTAAATTTCGCTCATAGGCTAATTTTCCATGGTTTTTCCAAAAATGAGATTCGCTATTTTAAAAATGATTCGCCCAAATTCTATAGGATAAAATCATTTTACCTCAAAAATCACCAAAATGTTATAAAAACTTTATAAAATCCTTAGAAATTTGAATATTTTTACAAAAATATCGCCAAACATTTATAGTTGGCATATGAAGGATTAGTAAGATTCGCCAAGGTTTCTACATTTTAAAATAAATTTCCATCCTTAAAATCATCCCTGATAGTCCCTGGTAGAAGACAAGTGAAGAATATGGATGTCTACCTACAACCGTTGGTATATGAATTGAAGGAATTATGCGAAGGGATACATGTATACGATGTATCAAGACTCATCTCAACAGAGAGGAGTTTTACATTGTATGGCATATGTTCTTACACCACACATGATTATCCAGTATTAGGAGTTTTCTCTGGTAAATTACATGTTTATTGATTTGTTTATATACGTAAAAATATTTTTTGGCATATTTAATTAGTTGCAAATGTTATGATCTTTGACGCTAACATTCTCTGTATACATTAATAATTTTGAAGGTCTTGTAACAAAAGGATATCATGGATGTAAATGTTGTGGACCTTCTATGAAGGCTAGGTGGTACAACCACCTATGAAAGCCAATGTACGACTTCTCCAGGGTATTCCTCCCATAACAACACCCTTAAAGAAGAGCAACATCTGCTTTCAATGGTAAACTAGAGAGAAACCAAAGGCTTGCAATAATGACACCAACATAATGACTTAGATCATATGACAGAGACAAGGAGAGAGAGATTACAGAAATGTTCGATTCAAATGGGGAGCTGTTGGGCCCCAACAACTCCCCCTAATTTTTTACAAAATTTAAAGGGCCCCCACTAGAATCTTGATAATTATGATGAGCTACAGAATCAACATTTTCAAATAGGTCCATACCTTGGATTGCTTTGAGAAAAACTTAAGACATTTACTATAGTATGAGACATTCATTACAAGAGTATATTTCAAAATTTAGAAACGAGCATAGAAATCTCAATTTAAACAAAAACGTTAATTTTTATCAAATGTTTACTTTCGTTTAAATTGTGATTATGTATTCTTTCTTTTGCTCATTAGCAAGTTTGACTATTTTGAATAATGGGTTCAATACTTCATCAAATAATATCTTGGTTGGTTTCTCATTTTCATGAAATCATTTGGTGATATTAATTAATTAAATTCTTTTTTCATTTTGCATCTCATTTCAAAATAATAATAATAAAAGAATTATCTATCATTTGTTTGATTTTGTAAAAAACAAAAATTAATATTTTTCTCTTCTCCATTAACTTGAAGCTTCTAGAATTTTAAGATCATATTTGAAAACAAATTACAAACAATGTTTGTTATAAGTTATAGTTAGTTTAAATTCATTTTTTATTTTTCTAGATTTTGTTTTGTTCACAATTTTTAAGTTATTAATTTTTAGGTTATTAATTTAGGTTTCTTTTTGTTTCACAGGTTTCTATTATCAAATATTTGATACAGATCTGATCATGGCTTGATTTTATTATCCAAATACGTTCAAGATGATTGATTCAAAAATAATTTTGGATTGCTACA
>ML783801.1:279620-300539 GCA_009831015.1 Picea engelmannii
GAAGCCTCGACTTCTGACTCCAACATCTCTAGCCCATCATTGTCCCACCCTCAAGTAAGCGAGCTGGCCCAAGTAATGAACTTTATTAAAGAAGAGGTGGAGAGATTGAAGGTGGAAAGGAGGCAGATGTATAAGGGCCCTCACAACACTGAAAATAAAGGAGGTTTCAGGAGACCAAACAATTTTGCTCCTCCAACTATGCACAAAGAGAAGGAAAGAGACAAAGATGACCAAAGGATTCAGGCTCCCTTTCAGAACAACTTTATAGCTGAAGAAGAAAGACAACTAGATGAGCCTGAGCCTAAAATCCACTCTGTAGAAGTCACTTCTCCTTTCCCCCATCTAACTCAGTCAGCATACAAGAAGTCTCTCATGGATAGTCAGCTAAATGAATTGAGCAAGGGAGACAAAGATGGCGGTGGTCGAGGCAGGTATAACCTGAGATCAGATAAGAGGGCAGCAACACCTGATGTTCCTGAGTCATCCACTAGAGCAGAGAAGCCTGCTGACGAGGTAGCAGACAACCACAGAGGTAAGAAGGTCCAAACTCTCTCCCCTATCATTCAAAATCATGCTCCTGAGATTAGAGAAATGCCAAAACTCACATCTTCCTTTAATTTCGAGCATGAAATTCAAAAGATCAGAATCCCTGTGCCCCTCACTGAGTTAATCAAACATGGGGAATTCAAAAAACGCTTCTCCGACCTGTTGAAATCTGAAGCCTCTAGCCCTTCCACAGACTGCATAAACCTCCAAGATGAAAGGCCTGCAGTGGTCCTAGGTCCCATGGTAGAGGACAGATATGATTCATCCCCTCCCTTCTACACCTCCCTGAACATACATGACAAAGTGCTGCATAATTTCTTAATGGATTCAGGGGCCTCTCACAACCTTATGCCTAAAGCCGTCATGGAAGAGCTAGGATTAGAAGTCACCAGAGCCTATCATGACCTCTATTCCTTTGACTCCAGGAGGGTCCAATGTTTGGGGGTCATCAAGGACCTGGTGGTTTCCCTGTTTCAGCTGCCCATGAAAAGTATGGTCATGGATATAGTGGTAGCTGATGTTCCCCCCAAGTTTGGCATGCTATTGTCAAGGTCTTGGATTAAGAGACTTGGAGGGATGTTACAGATGGATCTCACCTATGCCACCATTCCAGTCTTTGAGGGGGATCATAGGAGATTGTACAGAGAAGCCCAGCTACCCTACATAGTCAGTGATGAAGCAAACCCCACTAATCACCCCATCTATGCCCTGGACACTGACTTAGAATCTAGCTTATTGTAGGTCGCTGATGACCCTGAGACCCCTATGAAGGTCAAAAAGCAGCTCAGTCTTGATCAGGGGATGCTTCCTCCAACCACCTCTGTTTGGAAGATGTTCTTTGATGGAGCTTCTTCCAGTATAGGTGCAGGTGCTGGAGTGGTATTCAAATCTCCTTCTCAGGAAACCATATCACTGTCATACAAGCTGGAATTCGAAGTCACCAACAATGTGGCAGAATATGAAGCTCTGGTCCTGGGATTAAGGGCTGCAAAAGAAATGGGAATCAAGGAGATGGCCGTGTTCGGAGATGCAGAATTAATTGTCCAGTAGGTCAAAAATGTCTATTAGACCAAGCACCCTCGCCTCAAGAATTACAGGAACGAGGTGTGGGATCTAATCGATAGTTTCTTCCTGGCTTTCAACATCTCTTTCATTCCACAGGAAGAAAATTCTCTAGACAACTTTCAAGCCTTCTTATCCAGTTTGTTTGAAGCTCCTGCACTGCCCGATGACAGATCAGAGGTGGAAGTAAGATACAGACCCTCCGTACCAGATAATGTCAAACATTGGAAGGTATTTGAAGATGATCAGGAGATTGAGAAATTCCTCCAATCCATCGACGACTTCTTCGCATTACATATAGATGAGGACCCTAATGAGGAACCTGACCGCCACCCTGGGGAGTTGTTGAATAAAGTTGCTAATCATCAGATTATTCAACTGCCGGGCAATCATATACCATGAGGTCTGATCCCATTAGAAAGATTGTTCGACGGGAATGATGTGGCGATAAAGGGCAGAATTTCAGGTGATGATGCTGATACGACTAAATGCAACATAGGCACACCGGAGGAAGCCAATTTTGTTAAGCTGTCGAGGAGTTTGGCTGAGGAGCAGAGGATCAGATACACTAATTTGCTGAGGGAATTTGTTGACGTGTTCGCGTGGACCTATGAAGACCTCAAGACTTACGACACGTCAGTCATTGAGCACAAGATCCCACTGAAAGAGGAGGCTAGACCTTTCAAGCAGAAGCTGAGACAGATAAATCCTACGCTGTTACCAGTCATGGAGAGGGAGGTAAAAAGGCTGCTGGATGCCCAAATCATCATCCCCTTGAGATACTCTAGTTGGGTAGCCAATTTGGTCCCAGTAAGAAAGAAGAGCGGAGAGATCAGACTCTGTGTCGATTTCCGGAACCTGAACAAGAGTTCAAGGAAGGACAATTACCCCCTGCCCAACATGGAACATATATTGTAGAGGGTCACTGGTGCATCTAGGATATCTATGATTGATGGCTTTTCTGGCTATAATCAGATATCAGTCATGCCCGAAGACAGGGAAAAGACGACCTTCACCACTCCCTAGGGCACATTCACGCATGCCAAGATGCCCTTCGGATTGATGAATGCAGGGCAACGTTTCAGTGAGCCATGGACATAGCCTTCATCGGGGAAAAAGATAAGTTTGTGGTGATTTACCTAGATGACATAACGATCTTCTCCAAGATTGATATAGAGCACCACTGCCACTTGAAGAGGGTTTTTCTGAAGTGTTGTAGGTTTGGCCTTTCCCTGAATCCCAAGAAATCATTATGTGCTATGAAAGAAGGGAAGCTGTTAGGCCATATAGTCTCAGCAGAGGGAGTGAGGATTGATCCTGATAGGGTAGAAGCAATTCAGGCCCTGTCACTTCCCAGATCTAAAAAGGAGGTCCAAGCATTTCTGGGAAGGATTAATTTCCTGAGGAGGTTTGTCTCAAATTTTGCTGAATTGGTGAAACATATCACAACCATGCTTAGGAAGGGCCAAGAGATAAAATGGACTGTTGAACCCAGGAAGTCTTTTTACCAAATAAAGAAAGCATTGACCGAGGCTCCTGTGCTGATCAGTCCAGATTATTCTAAAGATTTTATGATATTTTCTTTTGCTTCCTTTGACACAGTAGCAGTGGTTCTGTTGCAGAAAAACGATCAAGGGAAAGAGCAGCCTATTGCCTTCTTTAGCAAGGCGCTGAGAGATGCAGAACTCCGATACGAGATCATGGAGAAGCAGGCTTATGCCTTGGTAAAATCTCTCAAAGCTTTCAGGGTCTATGTCTTACACTCAAAAATCATCGCATATGTCCCTTCAACTTCTATGAAGGACATTCTTACACAGCCTGACATAGATGGGAGAAGAAGCAAATGGATCGCCAAGATCCTAGAATTTGACCTGGAAATTAAGCCCACCAAGCTAATAAAAGGGCAGGGTTTGGCCAAGCTCCTAGCCGAATCCAATTACAAAGCCTTGGAAATCAATTTTATCAATGAGCAAGATGAATCCTCCAACAGGGGTTCCCAAAGCACTGTGCCACTATCAGCATGCCCCTGGTACAAAGATATCTTGTATTTCCTGCAGGAGTTGAGACCCCCTGATGGGATGGAAAAAAGCAAGGCAAGAGCTTTAAAGATCAAAGCTGTCAGGTATTGTCTTATTGGAAAAGCTTTGTATTGGAAAGACCCCCAGGGGATATTACTACTGTGTCTGGACCCACAGTAGGCCCAGAAGGTTATGAATGATTTCCATAGTGGTCTTTGTGGAGGCCATTATTTTTGGAAGACCACTGCTCACAAGATCCTCCGGGCTGGGTACTACTGGCCCACCTTATTTCATGATGTCTGCAGGGAAATTAGAGCTTGCATCAAATGCCAGAAATTCTTAGGGAAGTAGCAGCTCAAATCCCTGCCATTGAAGCCTGTGGTGGTCTCAGCACCCTTTCAGCAGTGGGGATTGGACTTTATCGGGGAAATTCATCCTCCCTCAAGTGGCCAACACCGATGGATTTTGACAGCAACCGACTACTTCACTAAATGGATAGAAGCTGTCCCTACCAGAAGCACTTCTCACAAAGCAATCATTAGCTTCCTGGAGGACATCATAGCTAGGTTTGGTTGCCCTAGAAAAATTGTCACTGACAATGCTTCCCCATTTCGGTCTGAGCCTCTGGTCA
Organism: Picea engelmannii; assembly: GCA_009831015.1. Taxonomy (NCBI): domain Eukaryota; kingdom Viridiplantae; phylum Streptophyta; class Pinopsida; order Pinales; family Pinaceae; genus Picea; species Picea engelmannii. Next base: position 283,878 of record ML783801.1, read on the forward strand.
AATTTTGTGAACAATTTGGGATTTCACTGATTCACTCCAGTCCCTACTACCCTCAGGGAAACGGACTGGCAGAGTCCTCTAATAAAAGTCTAATCAAGCTTATCAAAAGGATATTAGAGGATAATAAAAGAGCCTGGGACTCAAAGCTCAAATTTGCACTTTGGGTCGACCGAGTGACAACAAAGAAGTCCCTGGGTATCTCACCCTTCCAGCTTGTTTATGGGATTGAGGCTATCTTCCCCACTCAGCTTGCCTTTCCTGTGGAAAATCTCCTCCAAGACTATGAGGGGGAACCTAACCATGTGCTCAGAAGAATTCATCAGATGGTGGAGGTGCAGCAGATCAGAGAACAGGTCCTGGACAGAGCTTACAATCGTCAGCAGAAGATCAAGCAGGCTTTTGACAAGAAAAGAAAAAAGAAAGAGTTTGAGCAGGGCGATCTGGTGCTCAAATGGGATGCACCCAGGCAGGAAAAGGGAAAACACAGTAAATTTGATGCCCTCTGGTTCGGGCCTTTCAAGATCCTTGAAGTGTTTTCCAACAACACTTACAGGTTGCAGGATCTGGAAGGCAATGAAGTTTTTAGTGGCCCAGTCAATGGCCATTTCTTAAAGAAATGTTTTATGTGAGCCACAGTCGGCTCATTTTGTTCTGTTTTGTAAATATTGTTCTTTTTGTTTTCGTTTTCGTTTTTCAACTAATAAATGACTCCATAGCCCAACAACAAAGGCACTAAGTCTGCAAAAGAGTTCTTAGAGAATCACAGGGACGACTCTATCCCCCATGGAGCTAAATGTTAGCGATACTTCTTGTATAGGGGGGTAGAATGCATAAGAAGGGGTAAAAACCCATTTGTCCTAAGTTTTGGTCAATTATGCGCCCATGGTAAGCAACGAGCAAGTTCGAGCGGTCCAGATTCGTGCGCCCGGATCAACGACGCACATTGGATTCCAGACCCCCCTTGCCTTTCGACCTTTAAGCAAGGGGGGGGGGTCCAGAACCGGGGGCGCACCTCTCCAACGATCCAGATGAGCGTGCCCGGATCAACGGCGATGAAGACCATTTCGGAACCCCCACCAGCTTTCTACCTTTAAGCGGAGGGGGGGGGTCCGGAATCCCATATGCAACTTCTCGACGACCACGATCGAGGCGCCCAGATCAACGACGCTCGTGCAGCCCCACCCTTCTCAGCCGCCCTATATTTAGCCAGGAGTGGGCCCGTTTTCCCTCATGCAATCCCCCTTTCCACCTTTCTCCCGCTGCCGTGTGTCACTCGTCCACCTTATCCTTTTGGTCCACGTGGTTCTCCCTTCTTCTCACCATCCACTCGTCGCTTGCCTCGTGTCTCGCTCCTTTCCACGTCAACCTCTCACCTGAAGGCGAGTTCATTTCTCGCATCATCCTCCTCTCATCTCGTCACTCCTTTCACACCCTTATAACCCAGCACGAACATTCCTGTCATGCACCGCATCCTCCACGCTGGCCTCCATACCTGTCCCTCAAGCTATTCAGTTATTCCAGGTGGCAGCGCGAGAAGTCATCCATATCCCGAAGTGCTGAGTTGGCTGGGCCGTTCTCAATCCCAAGAAGCAGTTATTGAAGCGGTTGGTGGTGGTTAGACATCGTCTCCACCATAATGGGGACGTCCTACAATGAGTTAAAGGCACGTCGATTCACCGATGTAACTGTTAGAAGATCTATCGCGTTTGCCACAAGTTGCACGATTATTCAAAGAATGCGGCTGCAGAGTGTCAGAAGCCATGCAGACGCAAAGCTTTCAATGCAGTTTCTTGGTTCCGCTGCTATTGTGGTTTTGAGTATATGTAGGCATTTTTTCCATTTTTGTATCTATCGATGGTAGAGATAAGCTCCCGACTGTAGAGTTTCAGCGACATTCTAGTTTCCTGGTTATGCCTCTGTGTTTGAGACTTCTTGGTTTATAACAAATAGTTCTCCTTTTCCATCTTTGTTTCATCTCATGCCGGAGTGTTCACAGTTGAATGATTCACGTGGATTGTTGCAGTTATGTTATGATAAAGGATTTGTCATGACATTTTTGTACTCTCTGGTTTTCAGTGTTTGAATATAAAGAGACTTTGTGTTTGAATACTTTCTTCTCTAGTCTGTGATGAGCCTGATGTTTATTATAGACCTCTGCATCCTTCTTGCATAAGTCTTCCACCTGCTCACCCCTTTACTATGACTCACTGTTTGAAGTTTATCAAGACCTCACTCGTTCACGCATGCCTGGTCTAGTTTCTGAGTTGAGATTGTGTTGTTTTGAGTTTTTCTCCATTTGATCACCCTTTAAACAAATCGTGACATTAATCTGATGGGCGTCAGGCTCTGCTCCTGCTAGCAATCCAGGGGTGACCTCCGATAGCCAACAGACACCTATATTGAGAAATTTCCCATTGGGATGAAAAGGAAATATGTCTTTTATGAGCTCCCATATTGGGAGCATCTTAAGATTCCCCACTTACTAGATACCATTCATATATTTAAAAATGTTTCATCTTCTTTATGGAGGCACATATCATCAAAATAAAGTGGCACATTGGTTGTTAGGAGAGATTTTATTTCTTCAAAGAGTAAAAAGAAACATTGGCCAAGAAAATAAAGTAGTGGAGAGGTTGGTCCCTCTTGGTCTTTCAAAGAAGGTGATTTTTCATGGATATTGAAGAAAGTTTATATTTCATTGGTAAAGGAATTTATATTGGGTGTGAATATTCCTTCTTTATATGGGTCTTCACTACAACACAAATTCACTATGGAGTACCATTTTTCAGGGTTAAAATGACATGACCATTTGAACCTTCAAAGAGTACATATGTCAAAAACATGATTTTGTTATTTGTTTTATAAATTCATGCCATGGAATAAAACATAATTAATTTTGTATATGTTTACTGTGTAGTGTCATTATCCTCTACTCACACATGGGTCTGCGAACCATGACTTCCCCTAGGACCTACGATGTTCCATATCTAAATTATTTGTATTTGTATGTTGGATCACATCAAAAGAGATTCATATGGCTAGCATTCCACGGTGGCGTTAAGAGATAATTGAGATTGTTTGTATGTTTGAGAAGGAATTGTCGATGAGTTTCATGTTCTTGTAGGTTAATATTCTAATTCACCTAGTAGATGAGGTTGAATTATTAAGAGAGGTCTCCTGTCATTGGATGTTCTTCTTAGAGAGGTACATTAATAAATTGAAAGGATTTGTTTGAAAAAGGGAAAAACTGGAGGGGTCTATGGCATAGGGGTACATATCATATGAATCTTTCTATTATTATAGTGAGTACATAAATAATATCAACAACACACCAAGTGTGGTGATTTGGGATGACGAAAGGGACAAAGAAAAAAGAGCAGGGGAGATTCTCCAAACAAATAGAAAAAGGCGCTTGATAAAGAGTAAGTGACTTATCGTTTGTCAAATTTCTGCATAGTAACTATTCACACTAAACTTCATAATGTATATTTTGATTTGATATGTACTATATGTCAGTTTGATTTCATGACTACACACACACAGAGACACACACACACACACACACAGACACACACACACACACACACACACACACACACACACACACACACACACACATCAACGAATTTAGAAATTGATGTCATCAATAAATTCATTCTTTACCATTCAGAGGCAACACATCTATGGGTTGCATTGTACGAACAAAAGAGGAGGAAATGGGATAGTGACACGAAAGAATTTAGACAGTTGAATGGTAGAAGCATGACTTATCCTGATCATTTAAAAGAAAATATGCCAATGATATGCCCCAACAGTTGGGTTTCTGACCATGTCAAAGAGAAATACAGTGCATCTCGTCATTACCCACATGTTGAAGAGGATGCATTAAACATAGGGATTAGGTGCAACAACTCGGTAATAATATCTTTGTGTACATTTTTAACTTCATAATGCACCTTTGAATTGTAACATCTATATTTATATTTTATTGGTCGGCTTATTAGACATGTGACACTGTGATTTTTTCAATTTTTTATAGGTGCATTTGTTGCCATCTATGTGGGAATATGGACATCATTTTCACACAAAGGATGCCAATGATGGACGCATGACACAAGACTATGGAGGGGAAGTCGAGTTCGACCAGTCTAGTCGTGTTAGCCACCGTGATCAAAACCTAATATGGGGGATGCCACGTTATGTTGGTAAGATGCAAGAGATCATTCGAGTGGACTTCTCTTCTTTCCAATGTGTTATTTTTAGGTGCAAGTGGTGGGACACCTTTGATCAGAATAATGTAAAGGAAGATCACGATAGTGGGATGATATGTATCAACTCTAGAAAGATGTGGGATGAATCTAAGGAGCCTTATGTTTTCCCAAAACATTGCAACCAAGTGTTTTTTTACCCAGATGTGTTGGATAGGGATTGGTGGTTCGTATTAAGACATGGCCCTAGATCAAAACATATTTTTTAGAACAACAGTGTTATCATGTCAAGTGAGGAAGATAATGAGGGTGATGAAAATAGAGAGTGATATGTACGTGCTTTATTTCATCATTAATATTGTTGTGGTATATTTTTGGTATCTTTATTTTTCTAATTATATTGTTTTTTAGTCATCTTGTTACAGAGGAAATATTAAGTTAATTATGACAAATCTTTGAACAATTTTAGTTGGTTAACAGTCAGTTTGATGTGTAATGTGTTTTCCTTTCAAATTATTTGTGATTGCATGGAACAATTGATTGAAATAGAATTTTACATTGTTATTTAAACATGTTTATATGTCGCTGCATGTTTAATTATATAAAATTTTAAGAATTATTATCATGATAAACTCGTAACAACATGTTCTTGGAAAAAAATTGCCAAAGATTTTATAGTTAGCATTTGATATAATTGGCAATATTCGCAAATGTTTTTACGCTTGAGCATTTGAGTTGTGAATATTTCAAACCATCCATAAGTTATTTAATTTTTTTTTTTTAATTTTATATATATGCAACGACATATAATATTTTTATAGTTGGAAACATGTTTAGATATTGAATTGTAATATTTTAATTTACATAGTTTCTTATTTATCCTAATAATCTATATTGATATTAGAAGTAATAATATGGTTGATATGCATGTTTAATAGTACAACCTTTTTGATGATATGTTAACATGATGATTCAAAAAGTCAGTTTATGTTCATGTATTTTTTATATTTAAAAGTAAGATATTTAACAAATAATGTGGTTTATAATTTAAAAATTAAATTTCTAACACAATTTTGTGATAATTTGTTTTTTAACTAACATTTTTGTTAGTTTACATACTTTTATCATTGCTTTTGGAAATATTTATAAAATTATTGCCCCAATGTTGAGTAAAACCACAACTAATGAAGTAATTCAAAATTTGATAGCAATCAATTTACAAAATAATGACAAAAATAACAATAGGAAGATTAATTTGCATCCATAAAATTTTAGGGCCAATATAATGTTTATAATTGGAGATAATAACTTTTTATAATAACAATTTTTAGTGTAGAAGAGTCTATTAAAAAAGAGTAATCAGTACAATGGAAAATAACACACACACACACACACACACACACACACACACACATATATATTTGAAAAATAATTTAGTTAGAATGAATATATATGAACTATCTATGCAATAAAAAAATGATTATGGTTACAATTACAGTTTCAACCATATTGAACTTTGTAATTTATAAAATATATTTGCATTTTTTTAATTTAAATTAAGTCTTTCTGTTTCATATATAAAATATTGATATAAGTTCACCAATACATAATCTATAATAAAGATCATTTAATAAAAATAAACATCATGATGATAACCATCTAAAAAACATAAACATCATCTAAAATACACATTTAAATTCACTAACATCATCTAATTAATTATATATACCTCTATCACATATAAATGCCATTAATTAGCTAGCACACAAATCTAATAATCTAATAGGGCATCATCATTGAGATCACATTTAACAAAACACAAGAATTGTCTAACATCATCATCACACACATCTAACAAACATCATTTAACATAAATATCTATCAAGCGCATTTAACAAACATATCGAACATGACCTAAAAATGTACACATCAACATCAACATATAAATTAATTAAATACATAATCATGATCAAGAAGAAAAATGCACATCTAATGAACACTGTTATAACATACACATCTATCAAACACATTTAATAAACATATACAACATGATCTAACAATGTACACATCAACATGAACATGAACATAAACATGCACCATATATATATATCATAAACAAGTGAAATAACTACTATAACATATCTGGTCCAACCGATGGGATAATCTACATATCTACAATAATATTGGAGTCATGGTCTGTAGTAGAAGATAATGGATGGTTAGGAAGAATTGGTTGGTCGACTCTCTGACCAGAAATAAGTGATGGAGGAATATGTATCGATTCATGCTCATCTAGGTGAGGTGAAAGAGGAGGATGAGGAATAGGTCATGTTTGCTCATCTAGGTGAGGTGAAAGAGGAGGAGGAGGAATATGTGTTTCCTTATCATAATATGGGTGAGGTGAAGAAGGAGGAGGAGGAATATGTGTTGCCTGCTCATGATATGGGTGAGGTGAAGGAGGAGGAAGAGGAGGAGGATGTGGAGAAGGATCATGACCACCCTCATCAATTGATGGGGTACTAGACAAACGAGTCATACTAGAAGGGGAGTCATGCCTATCATTGGGATCCCTCCTCGATGCTAGTAGTATGGATGGTCCAATGATATGAAACATAAGAGGAATCATATCACGTGCCATCTGCCTCCAAAGCTCCAAGAGCATAGGATCTTCCCTAATGTCTCGCATCAACACATGGTGAATTCCCACCTCAGTTAAAAGTCCATAGATTCAGTCACCCAAATCCAATCTGAATGTAGTATCTGGCCTACGATGCATGCCGTCGGGTATCTACACCCGAGGACCCTAACCCACCGCAACCTCAGGAATCATCTCCTCATCATCATTTGTTGGGGGAGGAAGAACGTCCACAATGAAAGTGCCAATATCTACAAAATTTATAGTACACAACAATAATTATACATTTTCATTAAAAAATTTAATAAAACAAGTTAAAGAACGTATTAGAATTAATTTTATTCTAATTAAGTAAGACAATAAAATGAAATTAGATTAATTTAAACAAAAAACTAATATTACCTTTATCATATGGTGGTTCATATAGTGTGAAGAGTATGTCCATACATCCTCGCCAATCTAAACTCATGTAAGGACACATCACCATGATGAACATGTGATCCGCCTCACTGGCTAGTAGCCCTAGTGCATATAGGGAAATGGTGGTCAGAAACTCTAGCTGGCACCTCTTGGGAATCATCTCCCCCCACATGTGAATATGCACATGAGTCCTCGACCTAGTAGGCTGACAAAAAAATGTAGGCCTCATTTATGGAAACCTCTCAAAAAATAAGCAAAACAACTATGAAGAAAAAGGGAAGTTCTACCTCCCATGTATCATATCCTGACATCTATCTAGAAATATACAAAATTGTCGTAAAAAATATGCAGACAATGTAATACATCATGGCCTCTATACCAACGAATCAACATAATACAAAAGAGGGAAACTAATGTGCTACCCATCACTGGTAAAGTGTGTTTTGGTCATCACTAACAATGAGAGGCACCTAACCTACTCTGCACTGAAAGAAGCGATCTGTATTCATCCACCATACACCTAAAAATCAGCTAGGGAAAGCACATCAACCCCAATATATCGCTAGAGTACATGAGCCGACTCTTTTCTACAACACCTAATGGGACATGTGGGAACTGGGGAAAATCCTCCCCTCTCTTGGATAGCCCAACGATTAAATAAATATCCTCCTTAGTGGGATGGTGCCACTGATCAGGACCCACACGAAAATCATATTGATGGACATCCTATCGATGAATCAAATGCACCAACAACCCAGAGTACCCCTTCAAGGATGTATCATCCTCATAGTACTTAAGGAGGCCTACATTCCTCAAGATACCATGAGTCACTGCAATAATAGGGAGAGGGTACAAATCCTTCTCCCTTGCCTCCCATTCCCATACAACATTTTATAGGTCCACTCTCTTCTCCTGCTACTTCTCCTGCTCTCTCCACTCATATATCTACATGATTAACATATGAAATACATCAGCCTCAATCATACATAAAACATAAAAAAAAATACTAAATGAGAAATTTATTTATAAATACGGAAAATTAACTTCCTTCAAAAAATAAGTAAATTTCATAACTGGTTCACTTGAAAAATAGTCCAACACCACCCGTGTTGTGTCCATAACTTGTGAGTACTGACCATGGTGCACCACTGTAAACTAACACACCGTATAATTTTTTTTATATTATGTTATGCGATGCATTGTATAACCTTACCGCACCGACGTGTTCAGGTAAACCCACACATCAGTGCCTTATGGTTTTTTCCAAAGGAAAAAAGCATAACTTTTATTAAAATAAGTAAAAATTACATTTTGAATAATGCATGTTGAAGGCATGCATTTATTCTAGATAAAAACTTTGAACCTTGAGAAGAAGAAAGATTTAGCAAAAGATAGCCTAGTGAAGGTGACCTCATTACATTGTTGAACCTACAAGAAAAGGAATAGCTACAAAACTTGGCCAAGAATACATAGCAAAGGAAAAATAAATGAGAGACCGGATAGAATAGGCCAAAGAGGTAAATAAAATATCCCAAGAAACAATAGTGGAGTGAAAATGGAACTAGAACTCATGCAACCACGGAAGAGAAAGCCAAAAACTGCACACCCAAAATAGGACCTCAAAGCGTTGACTTCATCCTACAATCAACATTGCATGCCCAGAAAGAGAGGACCTCAAATATTTGACCTAAACAACATAAAATAAGAAACAACCCCAATGGCCACTCCACAAAAACTAGAACCCAAGAGGAGCGTAGATCCCCCCAACCAACAAAATCCTATGGGGAAAACCAAACAATTTCATTAATCCATGAATGAATTGAAAGGGATGGATCAGCTAGATCCACCCAAAATACACCCTCAAAACCTCCACGTGCACCCAAATACTACATCAACAAAATACTGGCACCTCGCAATCTACAGATCCGACATCAAAAATCCCCGCAAGGCAACGAAATGTAGACGAAGAATCCTCAACCATAGCAATAGTCTGAGAAGAAAACATGAGAGACTAGATCCACTCTAAGGAGAGCGTGACCACCAAGAAGAAAAATCGAAAAGGGAAAAAGAAGAACAGATTCGCACCAGGGGGATCGCATCCAACTCTAGAGAAAAAAACCCTGTTGACCAGTGTGACCTTGAAGGAAAAGGCAAAGGGGAATCATGTCGATAAGAAATACAACTGGGAAAAAAACTCCATTAGCCAACCTGAGCATTCGATGAAGGCCTGAAATAGACTGATACAAACACCATTTAGACATATGCGACAGGAACGAGGGTGATCCGGAGGGAGAGGTGGAAAGGAGAGAAGAGAAACATGGGACATAAAAAACTCTAGTGCGACATATGGCTAGGGTAAACCCTAACCGCGACCACAAACCACTTTCCTTTTAAACTATTCATATCGGTGCCTTACGGTTATCCTACACACTGCTTAAAATAAAAACAAATTAAAATCCTAATATTGCACCATAAAATAATTTTTTTTAAATTAGTTAAGGCGGTGCGTATATGTTTCATATATGAACCCATGCATTTAAGTAATGGAGATGCACCACCCCACCAATTTTTTAAAATTCATGAGCAAGGAACTTTAAAATTTTTTATTTAATTCTTTTGGGTAGTGCATTCAAGTCATTCGAATCACACTACTAGCGGTGCACCCCGAGAGTTTACAGGGTGCACCGTGAAAAAATGCCATTTTTTATGGCGGTGTGTTTGTAAACATGAACACACCAATGCACACGATTAATAATGCACCATGTAAATTAATATATCTTATTCACGTGGTCTATCATGTACCATAACAGAATGGTGTGTTAGAGCTACTTCAACACACTGTTGAATAGCTATATAATTTTACGCGGTATGTCGATAAACAGACACGTCGGTGCGTTCTTGTTTACCTATGCACCGTCGATGAATTTAACATTATGTTGTGGTGCTCCTTGTAAATTTATAGGGTGCATTGGTCGTGGTGCGAGTTGAACATCTCAAGTGAACTACGCATACTTTTTTTTTTAAACAGTGAAAAATTATCTCAATTTTAAATTTTAATCCTTCGAAAACTTAAGTTATAAAAAAAAAAGATATTACCTAGACATTTTGTCGTCGGGGAGGCATGCTTGCCACGTAGTAAAAAAAAACAAAATTTCCCACCGTTTGGAAAAATTTGAAATCCACACAAAGAGAAACAAATGAAAGGAAGGAAAGAAAGGGAAGCACCAACGATAGGGTTCTTTAGAGAGGAAACAGTTGCACTAGTGCTTTTGAGCTCTACAGCACTAAAAATGGTAAAAATTAATTTTATGACCGGAAATTGTTTTTTATTAAACCCTGTTATGGTGCGCTCGATGACTCGACGATGATAAATAAACACACAAGTTCTAGCATATTTACGTAGCGCACCAACTAGTATTTTTTTACAAATAACCCAAACACGATGCACCCTTTTAAAGAAAGGGTGCGGACCGGTGTGTCAGGTTGCTATGGAGCGCACCGACGTATATATTGTTTGAAAAAAATCCTACAATGGTGTGTAATTTTTTTATTTAACCCTATCATGGTGCGATCTATTATACAACGCATCGGTGCATCCAGTGTTACATAGGGAACCGATTTTTTTTTTTTAAATAACCCTAACACAGTGCTCCCTTTGGAGCAACGGTGTGCATCGATGCATTAGTGCACTACAAAACACACCATAGTATATTTTTTTAAATGATCCTATAATGGTGTGTAAATGTTTTTATTTAACCATGTCACGGTGTGTTCTATTATTAGAGGCACCAGTGCATATGTTTTTAACAAGCGCACCATATTATATATTTTTTTAAATAACCCTATCACGGTGTGTTCATTTAGAGCACATGTGTTGATCGATGCGTCAATATACCACAGAGCGCACCAGAGTATATTTTTCAAAATAATCCTACGATGGTGTGTATTATTTTTTTATTTAATCATGTCATGATATGGTTATTAATGCAATGCCTTGGTGCGTTGTGGTGTTATAGACACACTGATGCGGTTTATTTTAAATATACACACCGTTATTCTTTAAAAGTTATCAAAAAATTTATTTTCCAATAATATAGATTAAATTTTTTCTAGATTGAGCATGTTGTAGACTCAAGGATTTGGTAAACTCCCAACTATATTATAAACGATCAATTATTATAGTTTAGGATTTTGAGTGACAGTTATGATCATTCATGGTGAGATCAAGGTTATGATCATTGATGGTGAGATCACGCAGGTTATGATCATTGATGGAAAGATCATGTAGGTTATGATCATTGATGACGAGATCATGAAGATTATGATCATTGACTTTGAGATCACATAGTTTATGATCATTGACGATGAGATCATGTAAGTTATGATCATTGGCGGCGAGATCATGCAGATTATGATCATTGATGATCATGCAAGTTAGTTATGATCATTGATGGTAAGATCACACAATGTTATAATCATTGATGATCATGATGGTGATATCAGAAGGGCGATCTAGACGGTAGTAGGTACCCATGGAGCAAGATTCCCATCGTGTACATCATGGTCATAAGAACTCAAATTGTCATCATAATCACACACAATTGTTAATTAACAACTAATATAGATTAGAAATTTGATAGACAACCTATTATTTGGGAGTTCACCAAATACTTGAGTTTACAACATGCTTCAGATGATTATATATTAGAATTTTGAGAGACTACCCATACTTTATACTCGAGTCTTTACAGTTGAAATGCCTATACTTTAGACTCAAGTGTTTACAACTGAAATGCATATACTTTAGACTCAAGTATTTACAACTAAAATGCAGAAATTGTTTTTTACAAAAATGCCCAGGAAACAAATCCCTCTCCCTCACCTCCCAATCATGTACAACAATGTACAAGTCAACCCTCTTCTCCTACTACTTTTTTTTCTCTCTCGGTTGACATATCTACATGGTTAAGAATATGGTCGGTATTTTTTTTAATTTAACCCTTTTATGGTGCACTAAATAATTAGCCGCACATATGAATAATTATTTATGTAGTGCACCAGAGTATTTTGTTTTCGAAAAACTTACCATGGTGCACCATTGTTTGGGAGAAACAGTCTACACCAGTGCAATTGTTTAAGTAGTGCACCGTCGTATATACAAATTTGAAAAATAACACTGCCATGGTGCACAAAGTTTAAGAGAAACTGTGTGCCTCATTGCATCATTATTTTTGTAGCGTACCGGAGTATTTTTTGTTTGTTTGAAATAACCCTACTATGTTGCATTAGTTTCATGGGCATCAGTGCATCAATTTTACAAAATGCACCAGTGCATTATATAATTATAAACGCTCTGTACAAAAACATCCGCTAAAACCTTCTCTTATTCACCTCCGCTAGTATCCTCCACTATAAACATATTTTGGGGATATTTTAATAGGGGCATCCGCAAAAACCTCCGCTCGAGGGTATTTTCCTTGTAGTGCTTGGTTCTGACTTGAAGACCCAATGATGTGGATCTTGGAGTGATGAATGATCATGATTCTAAGATTTGGTATTTTTCTTCTCCAAATGTGATAAAATACTACTCATATGTGATTGAGTCTCAACACCATTGTTCCTAGATATTATTTTCGGGATTAACTGCGCAGTGTAAGTCATTAATCTATGACCCATATCCATGTTTATTAGTCACAATTGACCAATAATTCTCATGATTTGAATAGTCCACTTAGCACTCATTGCATCAGATGATGCTCATAGGGGTGAATAAATGATATTGAAACCAATGAAATGAATCGCATAGCATCAATCATCACTTCTGGGGCTTGCACCCGGTAACCAGGACTTCCCAGGTGGTCACCCATCCCAAGACGCCTCTGGCTCAAGTGCGCTTAACTGTGGAGTTTTCCCCACAATCAAGCCCACTTAGCTTGATACCCCATTTGCAAAACCTTAGCAAGTATTGTGCCTTATGAACTACCCATTTAGAGCTCCCTTCACTCTTATTATTTAAGCATAGAGGGGCTTCCACAGTGCAAGATATTAGATATTAGTTTTGAGATTAATTGCGTAGTGTAAGTCATTAATCTATGACCCATATCTATGAGTATTAGTCACAACTGACCAATAATTCTCATGATTTGAATAGTCCACTTAGCACTGATTGCATCAGGTGATGCTCACAGGGGTGAAGAAATGAGATTGAAACCAATGAAATGAATCGCATAGCATCAATCACAACTTCCGGGCCTTGCACCTGGTAACCAAGACTTCCCAGGTGGTGACCCATCCCAAGATGCCTCTAGCTCAAGCGTGCTTAACTGTGGAGTTTTCCCCACAATCAAGCCGACTTAGCTTGCTACCCCATTTGCAAAACCTTAGAAAGTATTGTGCCTTATGAACTACTCAGTTAGATCTCCCTTCACTCTTATTATTTAAGCATAGAGGGGCTTCCACAATGCAAGATATTAGATATTATATTTGGGATTAACTGCGTAGTGTAAGTAATTAATCTATGACCCATATCCATGAGTATTAGTTGCAACTAACCAATAAGTCTCATGATTTGAATAGTCCACTTAGCACTGATTGCATCGGGTGATGCTCACAGGGGTGAAGAAATGAGATTGAAACCAATGAAATGAATCACATAGCATCAATCATCACTTCCGGGGATTTCACTCAGTAATCAGGACTTCCCAGGTGGTCACCCATCCCAAGATGCCTCTGGCTCAAGTGCACTTAACTGTGGATTTTTCCTCACAATCAAGCCCACTTAGCTTGCTACCCCATTTGCAAAACCTTAGTAATTATTGTTCCTTATGAACTACCTAGTTAGAGCTCCCTTCACTCTTATTATTTAAGCATAGAGGGGCTTCCACAGTGCAAGATATTAGATATTATTTTTGGAATTAACTGCGTAGTGTAAGTCATTAATCTATGAACCATATCCATGAGTATTAGTCGCAACTGACCAATAATTCTCATGATTTGAATAGTCCACTTAGCACTCATTTCATCGGGTGATGCTCACAGGGGTGAAGAAATGAGATTGAAACTAATGAAATGAATCACATAGCATCAATCATCACTTTCGGGGCTTGCACCCGGTAACTAGGACTTCCCAGGTGGTCATCCATCCCAAGATGCCTCTGTCTCAAGCATGCTTAACTGTGGATTTTTCCCCACAATCAAGCCCACTTAGCTTGCTACCCCATTTGAAAAACCTTAGCAAGTATTGTGCCTTATGAACTACCCAGTTAGAGATCCCTTCACTCTTATTATTTAAGCATAGAGGGGCTTCCATAGTGCAATATATTAGATATTATTTTCAGGATTAAGTGTGTAGTGTAAGTCATTAATCTATGACACATATCCATGAGTATTAGTCGCAACTGACCAATGATTCTCATGATTTGAATAGTCCACTTAGCACTCATTTGCTAAGGTTTTGCAAATGGGGTAGCAAGCTAAGTGGGCTTGATTGTGGGGAAAACTCCACAGTTAAGCATGCTTGAGCCAGAGGCATCTTGGGATGGGTGACCACCTGGGAAGTCTTGGTTACTGAGTGCAAGCCCCAAAAGTGATGATTGCTGCTATGCGATTCATTTCGTTGGTTTCAATCTCATTTCTTCACCCCTGTGAGCATCACCTGATGCAATGAGTGCTAAGTGGACTATTCAAATCATGAGAATTATTGGTCAATTGTGACTAATACTCATGGATTTGGGTCATAGATTAATGACTTACACTACGCAGTTAATCCCGAAAATAATATCTAATATCTTGCACTATGGAAGCCCCTCTATGCTTAAATAATAAGAGTGAAGGGAGCTTTAACTGGGTAGTTCATAAGGCACAATACCTGCTAAGGTTTTGCAAATGGGTTAGCAAGCTAAGTGGGCTTGATTGTGAGGAAAAATCCACAGTTAAGCACGCTTGAGCCAGAGGTGTCTTGGGATGGGTGACCACCTGGAAAGTCATGGTTACCGGGTGCAAGCCCCGGATGTGATGATTGATGCTATGTGATTCATTTCGTTGGTTTCAATCTCATTTCTTCATCCCTGTGAGCATCGCCCGATGCAATGAGTGCTAAGTGGACTATTCAAATCATGAGAATTATTGTCCAGTTGCGACTAATACTCACTACTACATATGGGCGGATTATTCCACGAAAATTTTCCATGCTTCCACTAGTTTCATCATTTTCTTAAACAGGGCGGGATTTTCATCGATATTGCGACGAAGTTCATCGCAATATCCATGAAAATCTTAAATTAACATAGTCTAGATTTTTGTTGCTATAGTGACGAAAATTTTGCCTATCTCATTGGTCGATGTTAACGGCTAGTTGACTATTTTATCTATATATACATGACTTTAAGAGACTTTGCAACACAATTTCTATAGTTGTGACACTGTTCTTGGCTTTTTTTTGAGCTGTTTATTTTTCTCGTCACCCACTGGTTGAAAAAACCCAATTCTCGATCTACATAGCTCGGATTTTGAACTTGCAAGGTTAGTATGTTATTTTTTATTGATGTACTCATTTAACTTGTAATTTTTTTTTTCAAATGTCCAATTTGCATTTAGCTTGTTTTTTCCTTGAAAATATTTTATAATATGTGTAGTACCATATTTCATGTCTTTGGATTTTCGATCTAGTTAGTATATTCTATGGAAAAGGGTATGTGGATTCCATAATATTCTAGGTTTATGTAATCCACATACCCTTTTCCCTTCAATTGTAGCTATAATCTCTCTCTCAATTCATTGATAAAGATATGGAATTGCTCTTGAAACTCAACCTTGATCGGTGAAATGATAGTAATTGATTGTTGTATTCCCTGCTTTAGCAGGGACTAATAAGATACATAAACACTAACCCTAAACTTATGTTAGGTATATATGTCATTATTATATAAAGAAAACATTTGTACACATATGGCCTTATTATAAAGATGTTATCTATGTCGTCATGATGTTGATCCTCTACACATATGATCACCTTATTATAAAGATGTAGGTCATTGTAAATAAACATATCATAATCGAAAGGAGTAGCCAAAATATAAAAAATTGACAACTTAATGTTTGGTATGGTGTACGTAAGACAATTACTTGTCAAGACAAGGATTTGTCACAATGAACAAAATGACAGGAAGCTTTCTTGGTTAAGAGCGGCATTAGAGGCAAGGGGCGATGGAAAATGTTATTTCCCTTGCTATGATTGTAGAGGCTTGAAAAATAGAATACTTTTAATAACAACAACCCAAAGACATTGTAGGGAGAAGGGGCATGCCGAAGGGGGTTATGAATATCGTCCCTTGGTAAGAGGATTCAATATTTAATGTATTCTCTGTAATAATCAGTATGTCATGAATTTTAGTAATATTT
>ML783801.1:359781-370825 GCA_009831015.1 Picea engelmannii
GGGGGGGGGGGGGGGGGTCCAATATGCCCTCTCGACAGTAGATTTGAGTCCCCTATTCTCGGTGAGATTAGTGATCTCTTTACCCAACTTATCATGTCCTTCACTTTAGAATGATATAATGGTCGTAGTCTTCTTCGGATGATCCGATGATCAAGAACGTATTTCGTCTCTCTGGTTCTCCAGACTTTAGAGATTTAAAATCTCAAACTGACGCTCTGGATCAGACGACCCAGATTCACTTCGGACGATCTGACACTTGAAATCTTCTTCAGATGATATGATGACTGAGATTTACTTCGGACAATCCGACGGTCGAGGATTCATTTTGTCTCTCCGGGTCTCGAGACTTCGAGAATTTCAAATCTCAAACTGAATTCTTGATGTGACATTTTTTCCAGAGAGTAACCTCCTCACATATTTATACCCAAAATGAATGACGTTCATTGGATCATGATCTTAGATCAACGTCCTGATCTGTCTGTGATGCAACTCTTCTAACTTATCCTGTCCTTCCACTTAGAATGATTCAACAGCTAACATAAATTTGCGTTTGATTTGACGACTGATGGGTATTCAGATAATCAAATTATCAATTCTTTAGCCCAGTTTAACTTACCCTTCAATTAATTCGATCCGACGGTCGACGGATATTCGGGTGATCATGATCTCATATCTCAGACCTTGCTTATCCTGTCCTTCTACTAATTCAATCCAACATTCATCGCATTTTCTCCAGATCCAATGGTCCACATTCATTTCAGATTTCGGGCTTCGGGTAATTCATTTTCAAGTTTCCAATTATTCCAAAGTGACATTCCCTGAATGGTAACCTCCTCGCAAATACACTGGATCTAACAGTTGCTGGTATTTTGTATTGGTGATCCAACGACCACTGTCTCTCTTCCTCCCGAGCTTATTATCTCTCCAACTTAGAAGATTTTCTAAGTGTTCACGGGTCTTGACTTTTGATCCTCCTTTGAGTCTGTCTCTTGGACCTCGTCTACAATTCTGGAAATTACTATCTCTTATGACCTTTCTCATTTCTGCATACTGTTCTCTTCTCCTCTTGAGATTATGCTTTATCTTATAAAAAATCGACAATGTTGTTCTTGCCATCAATGACAAGCACGCGATTTCCTATAAAACATGCCAACAATATGCCCCTTTGGGATTGATGGCAACCTGAAAAGGCTGTTTCTTGGACCTCCAATTGTAGCATCCAGACCACTCCTTTTCTCCCACTTTGACATCAATGTCAAAGAAAACATGCTCCGCCTGAGCTCTTGCAATACTTTGCATAGGTATTAGATATTCAACCAACACATACTCCCCCTGATAGGATGGACTCTCTTATGTTGATAATGGGGTCATGCCCAACTTCTGGCGTAGATACTCAAAATGAGCTTTTGCAAGAGGTTTAGTGAAGATATAAACAATCTGATCTTTGGATGGAATATAATGAAAAGAAGCAATAGTGTTGGTCACTTGTTACCTCAAGAAGTGATACTTGATGGGTATATGCTTGGTCTTGGAGTGAAATACATGATTCTTTGACACACTGATTGCACTAGTATTATCACAATGAATTGGGATCAGTGCAATATAATTTACCTCCAAGTCTGCAAGTGTTTGAATCATCCATAATACTTGGGTACAACAAGTGGCAACTGCAATGTACTCAGCTTCTATAGTCGATAAGGAAATGGAACTTTGCTTCTTGCTCAACCATGCTACAAGAGAATCTCCTAAAAACAATGCACCTCCACTCGTTCTTTTCCTTTCATCCATGCATTTAGCCCAATCAACATTTGAATAGACTTAGAATTGAAAATTTTGATTCCTAGGATACCATAGGCCATAGTTAATTGCTCCTTTCAAATATTTGAATATTCTTTTGATGGCTATCAAATGACTATGTTTAGGTGTAGACTGATACCTTCCTACCATTCCAACAACATGCATTATATCTGGATGAGATGTTATGATGTACAACAGGCTGCCTATCATAGACCTATATGAACTTTGATCAAGATTAGGTGAGTCATCATCCTTGCTTAGCTTGCATCCAGTGACCATAGGTGTGATCACAAGTGTAGAATCTTCCATTTGAAACCTTTTCAATATTTCTCTTAGATATTTATCCTGAGAAAGACATAGTCCTTTAGACCTCTGAGTAATTTGCAGAACAAGAAAAAATGAGAGTTCCCCTATCATAGATGATTTTAGGGGCTAAATTTCACTCATAGGCTAATTTTCATGGTTTTTCCCAAGAAAAGATTCGCCATTCTAAAAATAATTCGCCCAAATTCTATAGGATAAAATTATTTTACCTTAAAAAACGCCAAAATTTTATACAAACTATATAAAATCCTTAGAAATATAAATATTTTTACAAAAATATCGCCAAACATTTATAGTTGGCATATGAAGGATTAGTAAGATTCGCCAAGGTTTATAAATTTTAAAATAAATTTCCATCCTTAAAATCATCCTTGTCCCCTATCATAGACATTTCAAATTCAGATTGCATGGCAGAAGAAAACCATTTTACCAGTGAAGCATTATTACTTCTGAAGATAATGTCATCTACATAGACCAACACAATGAGAAAATAATTACCCTCTTTTTTGATATATAGATTTATGTCAATTGTTCCTCTCTTGAACCCTTTGTTTGGAAGATACTTATCCATTCTGTAGTACCAGGCACGAGGAGCTTGTTTCAACCCATATAAGGCTTTCTTCAACTTGCAGACAAAGTCAGTGTTATCTGACAGCTGGAAACCTTCTGGTTATTCCATATAGTCTTCTTCTTTTAGATCTTAATTTAGAAAAGTTGAATTGACATCCATTTGATAGACTTTAAAATTCTTATGACAAGCATAGGGAAGAAACATTCTAATAGCTTCTAATCTTTCTATAGGTGCAAACGATTCATCAAAATCCAACCCTTCTATTTGAGCATACTCTTTACAGACCAATCTAGCTTTATTCTTGACAATTTGTCCTTGTTCATTCATTTTATTCTTAAACACCCATTTGGAGCCAATAAAATTCTTATCTGTCGGTCTAGGAACAAGCTCCCAAGTATTGTTCTTCTCAATCTGATCCAGTTCCTCATTCATTGATTTTAACCAATTTACATATTCACTGGCTTCATTGAAGTTCTTGGGTTCCACCATGGATATGAGGGCTACATGTGATTGATCGGTGTATTTTATTATCCTTTTCTTGGTTTGTACACCTTTGCATTTC
The DNA here is from genome assembly GCA_009831015.1 of Picea engelmannii. Taxonomy (NCBI): domain Eukaryota; kingdom Viridiplantae; phylum Streptophyta; class Pinopsida; order Pinales; family Pinaceae; genus Picea; species Picea engelmannii. The sequence continues at coordinate 363,036 of ML783801.1, forward strand.
TCACCAATTATCTGACTTGTAGGATGATTTTTTTGAGTAATTCTGGAGGAAGGAGTTGATGTTGTCTACTGATTTGAGTCTTCCTGAGTGTTTGATTCTTCATATGACTTAGAGTCTTCTTTTTCTGATTCTTGGACCTGTTCATCTTCAACTTCAACTATATCCTCTATTTTTTATTCAATATTTCTCGCCTCTCTTAGTGTAACTCCTTCACCAACTTTTATGTCAATACAATCAACCAATTTATGTAGCCTCTTATTATATCATATGTATCCTTTACTGTTTGTAGCATACCCCTAAGAAGATGCCTTCGTCATCCCTGTCATCATACTTGCCAAGGTTTTCATTATTATTCTTTATGTAGCACTTACTCCCAAAGACTTTGAAGTGTTTGATTGTAGCAGGTCTCCCATGCCACAATTCATAAGGTGTCTTGTCACTGTGTGGTCTGAGGTGAGCTTTGTTAAGAATATGGATTGTTGTGTGTATTTCTTCTACCCAGTAGTTTTGACCAATGTTCTTCTCATTCATAATTGACCTAGCCATTTGCTGAATTGTTCTTTTTTGCCTCTCATCTACATTTTGTTGTGGAGTTCCTGCGATTGTGTATTCTCTTTTGATCACATGTTTAGCACATAATTCCTTGAAATCACTTGACATAAATTCTCCTCCTATGTGTGATCTTACAACCTTTAATACGTTTCCTGTTTGATTCTTAGTTAAGGCCTTAAATATTTTAAATTTCTCAAATGCTTCATCTCTTTCTTTGAGAAAAGAAACCCAAGTGAGTCTAGAGTAATCATCAATGATCAACATGAATTAATTTTACTTCCCTATGCCTTCATGTCTTGATGGTCCACATAAATCCATATGAACTAATTAGAGTGGTTTCTCTGTTGAAGTAGAGTTCTTGGATTTAAACTGTGTCCTGGTTATCTTTCCTACTTGGTAGGGATTACATAGAGAATCTTGTGGCTTTGATATTCTCGGAAGATATTTTACTGCCTCAATATTTTTGAGCTTGATTAAGTGGTCAAAGTTTAGATGTCCAAGTCTCCTAAGACATAACTATCTCTCATCATGTTTGCTTAGATGGCACTCCTCTCTATCTTCTTTCAACACATATACATTATTATCTGTCCTTGTGACTTTAGCCACCACTTCTCCTGAGTTTACAAACTTTATCTTAGAATCTTTGGAAGTGAACACCACTTCACATCCTCTATCACACATTTTACTTACACTGAGAAAATTATGTTTCAACCCATCTACAAGCAGGACATCTTGGGATTTTCCTTTTCCATTACTTAAACTCACCATCCCTTTACCCTTGATTTTACCTGGTTCATCATTTCCAAAGGTCACATTTCATGTTTTTCCTTTACTTATAGACAAAAACTTATCCTTGTCTCCAGTCATGTGTTTGGAACATCTACTGTCTATATACCAGGGGTCCTTTTGTTTTTGAGCTTAAAGTACTAGACCACATTTTTCACTATCTTTCTTTTTCCATGTGCTGACATTTTTAGCTAAGGGTTTTATCTTTGTATTTGTTTTGTAATTCTTCATATGGAAGTTTGCATCTTTGTGGCCGAAGTTATGACAATTATAGCATTCAAGATCATTTTTCAATAGGTCAAAGTGATTGGTACAACTTTGTCTACTAATTGGTTGTTTAGTTCTGTGTTGCAAATATTGTTTATTTCTTGATCTCCTCAGTTGCATGTCTATAAACTTAATTTGACAATTTGCAATCTTATGACCAAAATTAGAGCAGTAAAAATAGTAACCATGGAATAAATTTTGGTACCTGAAGGATGGAATTATTCTTGGTATTTGTTGCTCCATCGCTTGATATCTTTGTTTTTGATCAAGTATCATCTTATCTTTATTAGCTTTTGGTGACATAGTACTCACATGGTCTTATTGTCTGCTGAATTGGAGCTTGATCATCTTTACTGGCTCTTTCCTTTCTATTTGTTTGTTGCTTGAACCACTTGCATAAAATAAACTAGTATTCAACAAAGGAGATCTCTGTTTGCTCAGAATGTCATTTAGTTCTGCTGAGGCTTTAATTCTTGGAAGATTTTGGAGATACAATGCTTTAAACTTCTCCATCTCTTTTCTGGTTTTTACTACCTCTTCTTCCAAGGCTTCACATCTTGCCTTCTTTTCTGATAACTTCTTTTTCAGAATGTCCTCTATTTTCTTTGCGTCTTCTAACTCCACTTTTAGCAGGGCAAAGTCTTCATCAGGTTTTTTACCATTCTTTTCAAACTGCATCAAAAATTGTTTTTGTTTTCTCTTCTTAAGTCTGAGTCTGTCAATCTCTTCTAAAGAACTGATTAGTTCACCTTCCATATCAACCACAACTTCTTCATCATTAACATCACTTCCTGTGTTTTTATTATCATAATCCTCTTTGGCCATAAGAATAAATTCATTAACCTTATCTTGACAAGAAAAGTCACTATTTGTGTCTTCTGAAGAGTCATCATTGTTTACACATAAAATTTTATTTTTACCAAATATCATGGGTTTGTACTTCTTTTCACCTTCAGAATTCTGATTCTACTTCTTGTGTGGAAACTTAGATGCAAAGTGACCTACCTTTCCACAGTTAAAACACTTGAAGGGAAACTTGCCTTGATACTTGCTTGATCCTTTCTTTAGTCTTCTCACAAATTTTTCTTCAATTTCAATAGGCTCAGATTCCTCATTCTTATCTTCTTTAAAAGATTCTTCTCTAGTGGTGGATTTATCTTTACCTATCCTCATTTCATATGTAGTCAATGTTCCTAGAAGTTGGTCAAAAGCCAAATCTTTTAGATAATTAAGTTCTTCTATAGAAGAGACCTTTGGGTTGAACCTATCTAGAAGAGATCTCAAAATTTTCTGAACTAAAGAGGCTTCCTCAATTTTTTCACCAAGTTCTTTCATTGCATTTACTAGTTCTTCAACTCTCAGAAAGTACTTCCCAACAATTTCATCTTCTTTCATCTGTATCTGTTCAAACTGTACTTGTAGTTTTGAATCTTGGCATCCTTTACCTTCTCATTACCTTCATAAATGATAATGAGTTTGTCCCACATGTCTTTGGCAGATTCTAAGTGAATAAATTTTACAAATTATGCTTCTGCAAGCCCACTCAGAATAGAATTCATAGGCTTATTGTTGAAACTGAATTCTAGCATGTCATCCTTATTATCTAGTACAACTGGCTTTACATAACCAGTCTCTACCACAACCCATACATCTTCACCTAAAGCCATTATGTAGGTTCTCATCCTAACTTTCCAGAAGGCAAAGTTTGTTCGATTGAACAGGGGGGGCTTATTGGTTGAAGTTCCTTCATGAATTGACATATTTAAGATTACTGATCTACCTTTAAATAAAAGGAACTAGCTCTGATACCAATTTTTGAACAACTGAGAGGGGGGGGGGGGGGGAATCAGTTGTTACCGTGCTTAAACAATTATGACCATTTTAAACTCTTTACAAAACACTCAATGACGATCACAATAATGAAGGGAAGTAAGCAATAGAATATTTAAAATCAATCAAACACATGAAATATACAGAAAGATATTTCCCAAGGAAACCCATAAAGGGAAAACCCTCTTCTTCTTGATATGATAAGTAATCTTTATTTTTTGTACATTATCATTCTTATGAGCTCCAAATCCTCTTGAGGCTACAACCTTTGTTTTACACGCAACAACTTGCTGAGAGCACCAACTCTCTGGTTTCTCTAGCACCCACTAGAAGGAAGCACCAACTCTCTGAGTGTTCCAACACCAACTGGATGGAAGCACCAACTTCCAGTTACACAGGCACCAACTTGTATAACAGAGTACAATAGTTCTCCCTTGCACCACCCTACCGCACTGGTTTTTTTGGCTGCAACCATATGGAAGCTACAACTCCTTGTGTTCAAGCACCTACTTGAAACTCTAAGGACAACAGTCCTCCCTAGAACCTCCTTACCACCCTGAAATATAAATCTTTGCTTTCTTAAATTTATCACGGTGATACAACATTTATCAATGGCTTACCAATCTCATCATTGGTTTGCTACCCTTCTCTGCTCTTCCTGCATCAGTGTGTTCTTGCATTCATGCCTTTCACATTCTGTTCTTCTGCATTTTATGCTTTGTATGCCATGTCCCTTCTATGCACTATGCCTCTGCACGCTCTTCACTGCATCATTGTTCTACCCTTCAGTTTGTTCACTTCGTCTTGTCCTACCCACAACATTGCTGACAAGAGAATCAACATCCTCTTCTTCGTTTTGCATATCTTTCACATGTTGATTCCTCTGCATGATCATCATGGAAACTCTTCGTCTTCTTTGGTGGTTATGATGAATGTGTTCATCATTAGTGGCTATTTTCCTGAGATTCTTTGGCTTCTCTGGCAGTTGAAACTCTTTGGCTTCTCTGTCAATTACAGTCAGTCATCTTTGGCTTCATTAGCTTCTAAGCCCCTTCCTTACTGTGACCACTGGTGGTGACCAAACACCTATTAAGAAGGAGCTTGTCGATCTCAGTCTAGTGAGTGCTAGCTCCATTTCTCGATATGACCTTGGGCGATGATCTCATGTGATCATGCGATTACGACTGGATCGTCGATCTCGTGATCTTGATGGTGCTCCTGAAAGGATGGATCATATCGGACAGTTTATTTCATAGAAACAAATCAATGGTCATATTTGATCCTTACCCTCATTCTTTCATTTGTTAAATATGATGGCTAGGACTTAATCAAACATTGATATGGATGGTTGTCAGAACTTCACGCTTCGGGACTTCAAGATTTCAACTTTTCAAATTTACACTATCCTTCCACTGTACTATGATCAACGGTTGAGAATACACCAGTAGTGATATTTCAGATCGGACGACTCGTGTCCTTGCTGAAATGATCTACCACATGTCCTTGTTGAGGTGGTTTTCTAATGTGGGTGAGACATGTAGGCAGTGTAGTGGAGTGTGGAGGCAGAGCGCGGTAGTGGAGTGTGACATGTAGCAGGTAGTGGAGTGTGACGTCAGAGTGCGGAGGTGGTATGTATGAGTGGTTTGGTGGTTTACTCGGAGGGGGGGTCAGGAAGTATGTGGTAATGAGTGAGGGGGGTCTGATTTAACAAAAAGGTGACACTTATGAGGGTTCCACATGGAAAATACCACCTTCTCAGATCCCCCCCCAACGGTTGAAGGTAGAAAGCTCGAAGGGGTCTGATATGCCCTGACGACTGTAGATATGAGTCCCCTATTCTCGGTCGTTGAGATTAACGTTCCATTTACTCAAGTTATCCTATCCTTTCACTTTATAATGATCTGACAGTTGCGATCTTCTTCGGATGATTCAACTGTCGAGAACATATTTCAGCTCTCAGGGTATCTGGACTTCGGAGATTTCAAGTCTGAAATTGACGCTCTCGATTAGTTGGCCCAGATTCACTTCGGATGATATGACGCTTGAGATATTCTTCCGACATTCTGAAGACTGAGATCTATTTCAGAAGATACAGTGGTCGAGGATTTATTTCGACTCTCCGGGTCTCCGAACTTCGGGAATTTCAAATCTCAAACTGAATTCTTGAAGTGAGATTTTTTCTGGAGAGTAACCTCCTCACATATTTATACCTGAAACAAGTGACGTTTGTTGGATCAGGATCTTAGATCAATGGCCTGATCTATATGCGATGCATCTCTTCTAGTTTATCCTGTCCTTCCACTTAGAATGATCCAATGGCTAACGAAAATTTGCGTTTGATCTGACGGCTGATGGGTATTCGGATAATCAAATTCTCAACTCTTTAGCCCTGTTTAACTTACCCTTGAATTAATTTGATCCGACGGTCGATGGATATTTGGGTGATCGTGATATCAGATATCAACCATTGCTTATCCTATCCTTCCACTAATTCAATCTGACACTCATCACATTTTCTCCAGATCTGATGGTCCACATTCATTTCGGATTTCGGGCTTCGGGTAATTCAACTTTCAAGTTGCCAATTCTTTCAAAGTGAGATTCCCTAAACAATGACCTCCTCACAAATCCACTGGATCTAATAGTTGTTGGTATTTTGGATCGATGATCCAATGACCATTGTCTCTCTTCCTCCTAAGCTTCTGATCTCTCCGACTTAGAATATTTTCTAAGTGTTCACGGGTCTCGACCTTTGCTCCTCCTGCACGTTCGTCTCTTGGACCTCATCTGCAATTCTGGAAACTACTATCTCTTTTGTGTTTTCGTGTTTCTGCATACTGTTCGCTTCTCCTCTCGAGCTTATGCTTTTTCCTATAAAACATCTACATTGATGTTATTTCCATCAATGACAAGCACACACTTTCCTGTAAAACATGCCAACACAAATGCCTTGATAATGATAAAAATTCAATTAATAATAGTCCACTTTGAGGGGGAAACCTTCTTTTACAATACATTCAATGCACAAGATGAGATAAGATGATCCTAAGACTAGGTCTCCTTGCTATATATAGAGGAGACAAAGGGTATAATGAAAGGTTCTAGCCAACTTACTAATATAACACTAGAAATATAACAACTCAATATCTAGGGATTATTAAGGGGGTTTATGCTTAATATGGGGATTTTTCTAGGGATTAACATAGCACTCAAAATGAAAAGAACTCTTTGATGAACCATGGAGAACTATATCATAAAGAAATAGTCTTACCATCCTTGACCAAGGGATGATGCCATTATTCAATGGATCTAAAATGGGTATTCAATGGATCTGAAATGTGGATGCTTATGTTTTCCTTCTAAATTCATTTTTGGAATAAATGGACGGAATCATAGAGAACATATAGTGGTCTATGTTCAAATAAAAACATAGAAAAGTAGCATTAGCATGGAATCAAAATTGTGAAAGAGATGACCTTTAAAGAAATGGTAGACATGGATGAAATATTTAAATAAGTATATGGATAGCCAATAGAGAAACCCTTCATAATTGCACACCTCTAAAATATCATGCAACAAATAAGAAAATCGATAACTTGATATGATGCCAAGTTAAGATAATTCATCAAATAGATCAAATATGATGTAATAAAGAAACATAAGATCCATTGGTTCATCATGGGACTCTTTGAAACCATCCAATCACATGTCATAGAAACCAACCCAATAAAATATAAGGATGTAGTCCAATCAATGATATAAATAGAGGGTGAATTATTGACCAAAAAAATCCAAACAAATAAGAAGAAAAATGAAAGTAATCAGTGTATCTAGAAATTGTAATCAAATATCAAAAATATTAAACAAGAAAGAAGGAAACTATCTAAGGAACAATGAAACCACAAACAAAGGGAAATAGAACAAGAAGACATAGATACAAGGAAATTGAATAGTTTTAAATAACTAGGGAATTAGGTAGATTCGAGAGCTAAACATTCTAAGAAGAGGTGGTGTTTAAACACATAATTACAACACTTAATGTAGCACCCATCCACAGGATGCTAAGCAATTAACAATTTATTTAAACACTTACACATTAACAACTTTGTTTTAGCATTATTTCATTGATTTTTATTTACACATTTCTTCTACATCTTTTCAATGATAAATCTAATAACATGATGAAATAAGTAGTAGGCTAACTTTAAGATCTAAGAACTTAAAACATAAGTATACTCAAAATATCAATAACAAAATATCACTGAAAAATACCTCCTCCTTAGCTTGTCGAAGCTCACCGGTTGTACTGTAGTCCTGGGCGCTTCCAAGTATTCTTTTCCCGCTTGCCCAGAGTG